>CANTUR010000967.1:0-421789 GCA_947683625.1 Mallotus nudiflorus
GTCGACCGGGGTCCACAAACACAGAATATATATTCAAATATACCCAAAAAATATACCTTAAATCATAAAAATACATTTCATACGTAGACAATTACATAATAAATCTTGAAACACTGTAAAAACCGATTAAAACTCATTTTATTAGAAAAACCGTATATTATATATATAATTGAAAATAATTCCCGGAAAATAGTTTTAATTAGTTAAAAATACTAAATATTTTGTAGAAATCATTTTTATACCTTAAATAAATATTAAAACCAATTAAATTACATTTTAGACAATTTAGGGTAAAATTACCAAAATACCCCTATATATATATATATACCTAAATTACTTCAAAAATTCACCAAAAATCATACAATTATCCAAAATTAATTTTCTCAACATATTTATCAATAATATTAATAATTAAACTCAATTAACCAATTAAATTCAATTTAAAACACAATTAACTTAATTTTACAAAATCACATAAACTTCAATAATTAAAAATAAATACTTAGAAATTCATAAAAATTCCAAATAAATTCCTATAATTCATTTCAACACCCTAATTCAACCATAAACTCCAATTTCATAATTTAAATAATTAATTTCCGAAAATTAGAAAATAATATTAAAATATTCAAAAATACCCAAAAATCCAAACAACCTCCAAAAATTCTGTAAAAATTCATACATGAAGATTAAACTACCAGGAACAACATTTGTGAAGGAAGTTTCCATGAATCATCAAATTGAAGCTCAAAAAAATCGAAAACCAAAAGTGGCCGAAAACTTCAATCGAAACCTAAGCAATTCTAGACCATTTTAGCTCAAACCAAAGCTAGAATAACACTCACCGGAGCTCAAGGAGAAGATAGAGACCGGCGGGTGTCGAAAACGGTGGCCGGAGGAGGGGAGAAACGACGTGAGAAGAATGGTGGTTGGCGTCGGGCACCCACGGGGAGAAGAAGAAGAAGAAGAAGAAAAAGAAAAAGAAAGAAAAAGGAAAGAGAAAGGAAAAGAAAAAGAAAGAAAAAGGAAAAGAAAAAGAAAAAAAGAAAAAAAGAAAAAAAATAATAAATTTTAATAATTTAATAATAAATAAATAATCAAATAATAAAAAATAAATAATAAAATATTTAGGGTAATAATAAACCCTAATTAAATAAATATACACACACATGCTTTATTTAATAATTTAAAAATATGTATGAGTTCATGCAAACTCGTAAATACATTTAAAATAATTAATAATACATTGTTTACGTGGAAATTTCCCCGAAAATGAGGAGTCCCGGGAAAATTTTACGTAAAACACTGTATATAAAACACAGTAATTAAAATAGGTTTAAAATACATATTAAACTCATAAAAATATCGTATATACAGTCAAAATTATTGACACTGCATATCCCGGTACAGTGTAAAAATATTTTAAAAAACATGGGATATTACAGCTGACCTCCACGGCCATGTCTACTGCTCCGATGCACTCGCTGCTGCTGTCTCTGACTCTGCTGAGTTGGACCTCGCTGCTGACTACTCGAACCAACATGAAAACTCGAATACGGAGTAGTCTGCAATCCACTCGACTGAACTCCAGCTGGTAATAATCAGGCATCGCTCCCTGCCTAACTAGCCTCAACTCAATCTCCTTGGCTAACTCAATCACAGCCTCCAGAGTAAGGCTCGCTGTAGGCATACCAGCAAAGTAGAACCCAAACCAGTAACGTAAGTAGTGACTGTGAAATACTGTTCTCGCATCAGATCCTTTGCATATCTACCCAGACGAAGAAACTCTCGGGTATACTCCTCTACAGATCGATCTCCACGAGAAATGCTGGTCAACCGGAAACGATAGCTCATACGAAGATGCTCTGGACAGAACCTCCCCAAATAATCACTCACGAAACTGAGCCCAGGTCATCGTTAACATGTAAGGCTGGATAATCTGAATAAACCAGTCTAAGGCTGGTCCCTCGACAGACAACTCAATTGGATCATGATCTGCTGATACTCGGTGTGAGCAGTCTGAGTCCTCATCTCAATCGCATGCAGAAAGTCTAATGGATCAGAAGTACCATCAAAAGCAATCCTGCCAACTCGGGCATAGAACAAAGCTGCCTCAGGGTCAGACATACCCTGCTGATAGGCAGGTTGAACAGGCTGAACAACTGGAGGAACAGGAACATCAAACTCAGGCTCTACAGGCTCCTTATCCTGTAACTCTCTCTACCTATGGCGACCTACCGCTCCTCGAGGTCTACCTCTGCCATGACCTCTACGTCTAACTGGCTGCTCAGGAGGTAAAACCTCATCCTGAAAGACTCATCATCCTCGGCCTCAACGACTGGTGGAGCGACACGTGCTCGCCTCCTCATACTGAAAAGACAAATGGAAATATTCAGACAAAATAGAGAATGGAGGAATAACGCTGAAAACTAAGCAAGGAATACTTATCAAGACGTACTCGAACCTAATACACTGCAGTAGTTCACAGAAAAACACAACTTTAAAACTAGGGCCACAACTCACATAACTAAGCCCTGACACAAAACTCTGCTCTGATACCAACTTTGTCATGACCCAAAATAGGGGCCATGACCGGCGCTAGGGAACGGAAATTCTTTCGAATCCGGAACCAGTAGCAAGCCTAAAAATAAAATAAAACATGCAATAGTAATAACAATATATAATGTAGCGAAATAATATCATAAATATCACAACAACATATGTACCAACTGGATTTAAATCAAATCCTCATCATTACATATATATAAAATCTTTTAATACAAATCCAGTTCAAATATAATACAATATCTCTTTAAATATTTGATGACTACTGCAGTGTCTAGATAAAATAAACGCAAGACTCAGGGAGGAAGCAATTTACATAAAGAAGCCGGGGCGGAAGAAAATCTGGCGTATAGGCATACTACTGAGGTCTGAAGATGTTGACTCTCCTAATAATTATCAACAGAGGGGAGTCAGACCTCACTGAGTGAATTACTATAGTATATATACATGCATACTAAATGATAATGCATATAATCAATAGTATATATAATATGTATATATACAGGCAAATACACACAGATGCAGTAAAATCATTGTATATATATTTCATTGAAAATCATCTTTTATGAAGGGATCACATAGAACCCTAGAATATCGCAACCTCAAAAATAGTGTTAGACAACACTCTAGCCATACAGGCTCACTTATTCCAAATATATCCACTTAATCCATTTAGACAGTAGACTGGCCCCCGAGACACTAAGTCAATCGAGCTCCAGCAGTCTGACTGCCAGTGTGATTGGCCCCGAGACACTTAGTCACCGAGCTCCAGCAATCACACCCAAATCACATCTCACACATCAGAGAATCATATCCCATCAATATCCACAAATAAGTTAGTAATATAGCCTAAATACTATAGGCGTACCGGTGCGTACTCGGTCCTAGTGCTGCCCACTAGGTAGCACGTTCTATCGATATCCTTCATTAATAAATATAAAACATTCATTCACAAATAAATGATGCATGAATTTAAATAAAACAACCATATAAACCATATATATATCGAAAATATACCAAAAGTAAACCAGGTATATTTTGAGTATATATATGTCAAATGAATCCAATCAAATTATAAATTAAGCTAGAAATATATTTAAAAACATTTTAAATATAATTTATTAACAAAACATGCATATAATTTAATATATACCAAAAATAAACCAAAATAAAATAAATATAAACTTAAGTAATAATCAAATTATTTATGCATATTTAATCAAAATAAAACATGCATTTCTAAATCATGCATCCTAAGCATATATATATATATAAAATAGCAACTCACAAATTAGTGCGCTCCTCGAGATAGGTCCGACGGGCCTGGTCCAATAGCCCTCGGTCTCGGCGCAACTAAAAAAATAATAAATAACTGACATTAGAATAAACCTAACAGAAATCCTAGAATTCGATCTAGAGTATTAAACACAGAATTGAGATTAGGGTTCGACCGGACATGACGTTTTACGAGAAATCTACCAAAAATTCGATAGAACCTCCCCTATTAAACGAAAATCTCTCTACTCAAAGAGTAGAGCCGACTCTGCAAAGAAACACACTTCGACAAACAAGCTCAACACTCAACCATAACCCCTCGGTCGGACTCCAGACTACAATCTACCGACCGGGGTCCACAATCACAGAACAATTATGATAATACCAAAAATACCCTTATATCATAGAAAACATTTTATAGGTAGAAATTACATAATTAACCTTAAAACACTATAAAAACCGATAAAAACTCATTTTATTAGAAAAATCGTATTTATATATAATAATTGAAAATAATTCACGAAAAATAGTTTTAATTAGTTAAAAATACTAAATAATTTGTGGAAATCATTTTTATACCTTAAATAACTATTAAAACCAATTAAATTACATTTTTAGCCAATTTTTAATAAAATTACCAAAATGCCCTTATATATATAAATATACTAAAATTACTTCAAAAATTCACCAAAAATAGTATAATTATCCAAAATTAATTTTCTCAACATATTTATCAATAATATAAATAATTAAACTCAATTATCCAATTAAATTCAATTAAAAATATAATTAACCCTAATTTCCCCAAATTTACATAACTTCAATAATTCAAAATAAATACATAGAAATTCCTAAAAATTCCAAAAAAATTCCTATAATTCATTTAAACACCTAATTTAACCATAAAACACAATTTCATAATTTAAATAATTAATTTCCAAAAATTAGAAAATAATATTAAAATATTCAAAAATACCCAAAAATCCAAAAAATCTCCAAAAATTCCAAAAAATTCATACATGAAGATTAAGCTACTAGGATCAACATTTGTGAAGGGAGTTTTCATGAATCAATTAATTTGAAGTTCAAAAAAATAAAAAACCCTAATGTGGCCGAAATCAAAAATTCAAAACCTAAGCAAATCAAGGACCATTTAAGCTCAAAACCAAAGCTAGAATCACACTCACCGGAGCTTAAGGAGAAGAAAGAGGCTGGCGGTGCCGAAAATGGTGGCCAAAATCACGAGGTGAGAAGAAATGGAGCTTTCGGTCGAAAATGGAGAAAAGGGACAAGCCGGCGCTGGGGAAGAAGGCTGGGGGCGGCAGAGCAGCTGGAGAAGACGATGACACGCAGGGGAGGCACTCTGAAGGCCGGTGATCGGAGTAGCAACGGTGAGTTGAAGGGGGTCACGCACGGGAAGAGAAGAAGAAGAAGAAGAAGAAAAGAAAAGAAAAGAAAAGAAAAAGAAAAGAAAAGAAAAAATAAAACAATAAAATAATAAAAAAATAATTTTAATAAAATATTTGAAAAAAATCACATCCACACACTTAATATTTAATATTTTAAAATTTAATATTAATTAAAAATAATTAAATAACACATAAATAAATAATTAATTAATAAAATATTAGGGTAATATATTAAACCCTAATTAAATAAATATATACACACATAGCCTTATTTAGTAATTTAAAAATACGTATGAGTTCATGCAAGTCCGAAAATATATTTAAAATAATTAATAATAAATTATTTACGTGAAAATTTTCCCGAAAATGCAAGTCCTGGGAAAATTTTATGTAAAGCACTGTAAATAAGACACAGTAATTAAAATAGGTTTTAAATACATATCAACCTCGTAAAAATATCGTAATATATATACAAAAATTATTAATACTGCATATCCCGGTACAGTGTAAAAATATTTAAAAACACGGGATATTACAGTTGACATGTGAGACACTTGGATACAAATTCTGCAACATCCATCTTCATTCCATTCCACCAGTTTGTATACTTCAAATTATGATACATCTTGGTAGAACTTGGATGAATACTGTAAGTAGAAAAATGTGCCTCTTTTAAGATCTCTTTCCTCAAATCATTAACATCTAGCACACACAACTGAGTACCCAAGCATAGAACTCCCTCACTGTCAATCACAAACTCTCTGGATTGACCCTATTGCACCTCAAACATAATTCTCTATAACTGCGGGTCCCTTCTTTGAGCTGCCTTAACTTTATCCAAGCACATAGATCATACTCTGAATTGAGCTAAAAGGCACTTCTTAGTCACTTTCCACTGAAAGCCTAAATCAATAAACTTATGCAACTCTTGAATAATCGGTCTCCTCTCAGAACTCATATGGGCAAGATTACCTGTTAATTTTCTACTCAACACATCAGTTACTACATTCACCTTGCCTGGATGGTAAAGAATAAAAAAATCATAGTCTTTCAGAAGTTCCATCCATCTTCTTTGCCTTAAGCTCAAATCCCTCTACTCGAAGATATACTTTAAGCTCTTGTGGTTGGTGTAGATCTCACAAGTGACACCGTATAGATAATGCCTCCAGATCTTTAGTGCGAATACAACTGGCTGCCATCTCTAGATCGTGAGTGGGATAATTTTGCTCATGCTTTTTCAATTGCCTTGAAGCATAAGCAACCACTCTGCCATTCTGCATTAGCACACATCCCAATCCTACACGGGAAGCATCACAATACACCGTGTATCCATCATCACCAGAAGGTAATGTCAGTACTGGAGCTGAAGTCAATAAATCCTTAAGCAACTGGAAATGCTCCTCATATCTATCAGTCCACATAAATCTAACATTCTTCTGGGTTAGTCTAGTCAAAGGCGCGACAAACTTAGAGAGATCCTTCACAAATCTCCTATAATAGCCTACTAAAACCAGAAAACTTCTCACTTCAATAACCATTGTAGGTCTTGGCCATTTAGTAATTGCCTTTATCTTCCTGGGATCCACTTGAATGCCATCTTTAGATACCACATGGCCTAAAAATGCCACTTGGTCTAACCAGAACTCACATTTTGAAAACTTAGCATACAATTGGTGCTCTTTGAAAGTCTACAGCACCAATCTCAAATGCATCGCATGCTCTACCCTTATTCTTTGAATAGACCAGAATATCATTAATAAACAAAATAATAAATCTATCTAAGTATGGCCTAAACACCCTATTCATCAAGTCCATAAAGGCTGCTGGGGCATTAGTCAACCCAAAGGACATCACTAAGAACTCCTAGTGGCCATATCTAGTCCGAAATGCTGACTTGGGTACATTCTTCCTTCTAATCCTCAGCTAATGATACCTAGATCTCAAGTCAATCTTAGAGAAATGTCGAGCTCCTTAAAACTAATTGAACAAATCATCAATCCTAGATGGTAACCTTATTCAGCTATCTGCAGTTAATACAAAGTCGAAGACTACCATCCTTCTTCTTTATAAAGAGAATCAGAGCACCCCAAGGAGATATACTAGGCCAAATGAGCCCCTTATTTAATAATTCTTGCAATTTCTCTTTTAACTCCTTCAGCTCCACAGGTGCCATCCTATAAGGTGGCATGGAGATAGGATCTGTACCTAGCACACACCAACACATAATTATATTTCTCTATCTGGCAGTAAACCAGGTAACTCCTCTGGAAAAACATATGCAAATTCATATACTATTGGTACCCTCTCCACTGATCCCATTTCTGCTTTAAACATCTCTAACTACAGCTAGATAGCCTTGACATCCTCTACTAAGCATCTTCCTAGCTGTAATGGCAGAAATAAGAATACGGGACATGGAACTCTCAGTACCTTTGAATCTGAATTCCTTATCACCAGGAATTCTGAAAATTACTTCCTTTGCTCGACAATCTACAGAAGCATAATACTAGGACAACCAATCCATTCCAAGAATCACATCAAACTCGATCACATCCAAAAGGACCAAGTTTGCCAATAATTCTCTACCCTCTACTAACACGGGACAAGATGGAAAGAAAATGTCTGTCTCCAACTCATCACTAAGCGGAGTCAAAATAGACAAAGGAAAAACTCATCTTGGAAGGAAGACAATCTACTTTTGAAGTAAACAAAGGAGATACAAATGAACATATAGCACTCGGATCAAATAAGACTCTAGCCTCAAAGCAACAGATTAGAATAATACTTGCTACCATAGCGTTGGATGCCTATGCATCCTAAGGAGTCAAAGTGAAGACTCTGGCCTAACCACGTCTTGGCTATTGTTAGGTGAATGGCTGAGTCTGCCCTCTACCTTGGCCCTACTGACTCGCATACTGCATCAGTCACTACTGAGGGTACATGGGTGTCTGATACTGCTGAACAACAGTAGGTAAAGATCCCTAAGCAAAAGATGTATGGAATCCATAGTTCAGACAAGCTTTAGCAAAATGTCCAAATTGACCACATCTAAAACATGCTCCTGGCATCAAGTGACAAGGCCCCTGGTGCACTCATCCATAAATGGCACATGCACTAGCTCCAGACCCAGAACTGCCATGCCCAGAGCTCTGCCACTAATGCTGCTAGCGCTACCACCAAATCTAGCAGCCCTACTGCTCCTGCGATCCTGAGTAAGGTGGCGCCTACCAGTCTGATGTGCCCCTAAACTATTTGCTCTGCTGAGAAGGGCTTGCTGACTGAGAACTCGAGCTGCTTATATGAAATACTAGCTACTGCGCCCTCTGGGAAAGTCTGAAATGCCACTATCATATAGGTCAAGTATGGTGCCATGCCGAATGTGTCTGCGCTCTAGCTGTCTTGCCTACTCTACCACACTCTCGAGACTATGACCCTTTGGTCGAATACCAATATAGGCTGGGGCCTAATCCATTCATATACAGCTCTACTGCCCTGGCAACATCTTGTCTCACATCTTCAGCATGCCTCATCAGTCTGTAGAACTCCCGAGTATAGTCCTATACAGATCGATCTCTCCTATCAATGTTAAGAAGCTGCCATCTGTAGTTCTCTCACATAGATTAAGGATAGAAGAATCTCATGAACTGCTCCTTAAATCCCAACCATGTCATTATCATTATGAAAGGCTGAATGGACAGCATAAACCAGTCCTGAGCTACCGCTGAGACTGATAGCTCCACAATCATAATCCTCTAGTAGTTAGAATACCTAGATCTGGTCTTGGACTCAATGGTATTAATGAAATCCAATGCATCCCTAGTACCATCAAATTGAACTTGCCCCACTCTGGAGTATAATAAGGTTGCATCAACATCTGACATCTCCTGAGTCTGTCGCTGAAGCATCTGCTGCACAATGGGCATCGCCTAACTAAGAGCTGCCAAGCCCTAGTTAATACCCGCCATACCAACTGTAAAGACTGCAGGATCCTCTACTAGAATTTGAGGCTCTACCGGAGGCTAATCCTACCTCTGAGCCGTTGCCACTCTAGCTCTACCCCTACCTCTAGCTATACCCCTACCTCTAGCTCTACCCCTACCTCTAGGTCAAGGGGCATGAGGGAGAATCTCATCCTGAAATGACTGCTCATCGTTATCAGGTTCTGCATCTACAACAGGGGCATTCCGAGCATCGCCTCATTTTAAAAAGACAAGAAAACCAAGATTCAAAACAAGACAAGAATACAGACTCAGATGCTGAAACCAAAAGACAAGAGATCAACAAACAACATTCAATACCTAAGTACCGTAGTATTTTGAGAAAAAGACAGACATCGATAGTCAAAAGCATGAAAAATGAGCCAAAGCTTTGATATTAACTTTATCACGACCTGAACCCAGGGACACGTGACTAGAACTAAAGAATGGGAAAGCATAAAGCTACCGAAACCCATAGTAAGCCTTAAAAGAAAAACATGAAAATATTAGACTTGAAACCTTACAATAAATAATAAAATCACAATGCACATTATCAAACTGATTTTTCTCAATATAATTTAAACTATAATATCAGTGCATAAAATAAATAAACACCAGTTATACAAATAGTATCTCAGTAGATAAATTATAAATACATGAAATCCTAAATAAAGTATGCAGTTATACAATTTTCTCTACTGTGGTACATGAAAGTAAATACAACACAACTAAATAGACCTATGTAGAATAGTCGGTGATGAAGCTACATGACGAAAAGAAGTAGGCCTAACAGAAAACTCCTAAACTCTTGAAAAAAATAAGTTGAGGGGAGTTAGACCTCACTGAGTAAGTTAATAAAGGAATGAATACAGTTTGAAAGCCTCATTAAAATAAATTTTTATGGAAACATAATATAATATAATTTTATTCAAACCATTTGATATACATATAATAAATCCATTTTTAAAAGAGAAGAAATAGATATTTAAATGTCTCTTTTTTTTAAAAAAAAATGTATCAGTATAAAAATTTGATAGAACCCAATTTATAAATTTTTAACAATCATATGACTCACTTATATTCAAGACTGTCGAATCCTGAGAGCAAGGCATCACCAGGATACACAGCCGCAGTCATATCTCTTAATCCAATATCATTGGTAGTGTATGAGAGCAAAGCATCACCAGACCATTGACCCCAGTCATTTAATAATTATAAATTAAATTTATATTGGCGGTGTCTGAGAGCAAAGCATCACCAAACCTCGGCCACAATATTTATTAAATAAACAAATGTTATACTACTGGCGGTGTCCGAGAGCAAAGCATCACTAGACCTTTAGCTCCAGTAATATAATTAAATAATCACATATTTTATCGGTGCGCACATGGTCCTGATGAAACCCATCAGGTAGCCCCGTTCTACCGTGGTTTATTTAAAAATAAAAGAAAATAAATAAAAATAATCAAAATTACAATAAATAAAAATAAATCAACTATAAATTAAATCACGCAGAATCCTATGAATAATGCTGATTAGAATCTCATAAAATTAAATTCATAAGAATTTAATATGATTTAAATTAAAAATCCGATACTCAAATCAAATATTAACTTACAGGATAAAGGTGCTCCTCTGGCACGTCGTGTCCGACTCGACTAGTAGATGCGATTGGAAGGGCAGCTAAAAGATAGAAAAGAAAATGACAATTAGAAAATAGAAACCTAACTTCTAAAGTTTCTAAGGAAAACTCGATTATGAACTCAGAATAAAAATTTTAGGATTGACCCGGTGTGACATTTTATGAGAAATCTATCAAAAATTCGATAGAGTTTTCTCTATAAAACAGAACATCCCTCTACTGAAGTAGAGTCAATCCTGCAAATAAATACACTTCAAAATTACACAGTGGCACAAACACCTCGGTTGGACCCCAAACTACACAATAACCAACTGAGGTTCACCAAAAATACAAATAAGCAAATACTAAATATTAATTTAGTAAATCACCAAAAATAATAATAAATCATAATATAATTTATTTAATTTTTAAATCACTAAATAAAATTATTTTCCACCATAATTTAATAAAATTTCAAATAATAATATAATATTAATAACAATCCAACTTTCCAAATATTCAATATAAAATAGTCAAATTCAAACTGTAATTGCCCATCCTAGTTTAAATATACTATAATATTAATTAAAAACTCATTCAAACTACAGAATAATAAATAATTTAATTTTGAATAAATTTTCAGAAATAGTTAGTATTAAACTAAAAATAATAAATAATTAGAAAAATTATTTTAATACCACATTTTATCTTAAATTAACTAAAACATAGTATTTAATTATAATATCAACAAAAAACACACCATTTACCTATTATTTCAAAATTTACAGAATAGTAATAATTTCTAAAAAAAATTAAAAGAATTATCTAAAATTATTTTATCACTACTAAAATTACTAACATAATATACTAACACTAATTAACTCAAATATTCAACCAAAAACAATTAATTAACCACAGTAACAAAATATACATAAAACTTAAAATACATAAATAAATATACAAAAATTTCTATAATCTCAAATAAAATTAATATACCCAAAATAATTAACAATACTACTCTAATTACTAATTAAACCAAATTAAATATCAAATAAAATCAAACAAAAATCAAATAAAACTCTGCAAAAATTGAGAAAATTCAAAATAATATACAAAATTAGATTTAAGCCTCTAGTTTTGCAAAATTCATCATCTAACTTAGAAGATTTGAAAATAACACATAAACTAGATTAAACAACTCTACGTAGCTCACCTTCAACCTCACTTTACAGCGCCCAAAATGGGTGGCAGAGGCAAAGCTTGACGTCGATCGACGCCTAAGGAGGTGAGGAAGGTTAAGGGAGCAATGACAGCACTGATCTAGCTCCAGCAAAGGTGAGGAGGCTTCAAAACATGAGGAAGAAGGAGAAAATCAGAGGAAGAAAAGAGAAGGGAGAGGTTGCTAGTGGTGCTGGCTACTCTGGGACGGGCTGAGACACGCTGGAGGAGAAGGATGACAGTGATGGTGATGGTGGACAGGGAAAGGGCAGCAGCTGGGTGAGTTTTGGGGGGTGGGTGTTGGGTTTGTTTTGGTAAGTTGCTTTGTTTTTCTCTTTTTTTTTTTTTACATACATACATACATATATATATATATATATATATATATATATATAGACACACACACACACACACACATAATAACACATAAAATATCCATGCAAATAATGTAGTTTAATAATAATAATAATAATAATAATAATAATAATAATAATAATAATAAAAATTTCATTTTAAATAATAAAATAATACAAATTCGAAAATTACTTTTATTAAAATAAAATATAGGGTATTACAAGAACCTTAAACCCCAATTTCTAAATGACTAATTAGGCCCACTTAATCCAACTAGACTGCCAGTCCCCGAGATCAAAGGCATCAATCGAGGCATCAAGCCGCAGTCATCCACTTAATCCAGACACATGGCAACTGGCAGTCCCCGAGAGCTAAGGCATCGACCGAGGCACCCATCCTAATCCATTTTTAACTTTCCACATCACTGGCGGTCCCCGAGAGTAGAGGCTTCCACTGAGACACCCGTCTTAATTTATAACCACAAGTCATACATATTTTTGGATCCATCTCTCAATCTCCACCATGTACACACGGTCCTGGTGAAACCCACCATGTAGCCGTTCTACCAAAATTTCTCAAACTAATTTTGAAATAAATAAATAAATAAATACATTGAAATGAAAATTCTTGATAATGTAAACAATACTAAAAATATGAGTGCATGCAATTTTAAAGAAAACATAAGCACAGATCAATTCATTAACTTACAGGATGAGCGAGATGACTGACGACCGCGTGTCTGTCTCAATCTAGAAGCTCCTACTCCGGAACTCTCTAAAAAAATAACATATTTATTTTTTTAAAATCATACTTATGGAATAAGAAGGGAAATTAATAAATTTATGAGACTCTAGAATGACTTAAGAAAAATCGGATAAGACTTGAGATATTAGAATACCCTAATTTATGCTAGGAAATTACGGAATATGTCACATTTTACGAGAAAAACCTACCAAAATTTTGGCAGAGTCTCCCCTGTAAAATGAACATCTCTCTACTGTAGGTAGAGTCATTCCTACATAGAAAAATGCACTTCTAGAATTCATACTCAACCATACTCGGGTCGGCTCTCCAATACTACACTTAGCCCGACCGAGTTCACAATCCAACCCAAACATCACAATTTAATTCTAATTAATAAAATTCACATTTAATTACTTAAATAGTTTAATTATATAAAAAAATTAATTTAAAAGCCATTTTAGTACCCAAAATAATACATAATATATTATTTGAAAATTAGTTTTAATTAGTCAAAAATAGTAAATAATTTGTAAAAATCCTTTTAATTCCTTAAATATTATTAAAACCAACTACAATATATTATTTAGCCTATAATTAGCACAAAATTACATTTATACCCCAATATACAAAAATTTACATAATATACTATTATTACTCAAAAATTCCCTAAAAATTATACAAATGCATAAAAATTATTTTTTCAACATATATATTATTAATATTAATTAAAACACATATTTAAACCAATATTCCAACAAAAATCCAACTCTAACCTAATTATTCAATTTTGACATAAACTATAAAAATTCCTAAAAATTATTTTCTTTACACTAAAATTACTATTAACTCATAATAACACCAAATATACCAAATTTATAATTTTAATAATTAATTTACAAAAATTAATAAAAATATTAATAAAATATTAAAAAATTCACAAAAAAATTAAAATAAATTCTAAAAATTATACAAAAAATTCATAGAGGTAGATTGAGCTACTAGAAATCACATTTATAAAGAGAATTTGCATGAATCAAGCTAGATCAAGCTTAAAAAAATTTTAAAGCCCTAGAGCTCAAAATAAAAAATTCAACCAAACTAAGATCAAAGCTCAAACTAAGCTTGGAATGGGTTTCACCGATGCAAGAGGAGGAGAATGGCACCAGAATGGCGTGAAATGCTGGTCGGACAGATCTTGGGCAATTTTAATGGTGACTTTTGGCAACTTCCGTCCTTCCTTGCTGCTGACGTTGACGAGCTCCACCATAAGCTGGACGACGACGAGAATGAGGAGAAGAAGGTTATGGGTGGTGGCCGGAGAAGAGGGAGGCACAATGACAGTAAGCGAATGGGATCGCGCGATGGGAAAGGAAGAAGAGATGCCTGTAAATTTTTTTTTTGTTGTGTTTGTATAGGTATATGTATATGTATATTTATATATATAAATAATATAAGTTATATTATAATAATTTAATATATATGTGTATTAACCTCCAAATTATATATATATATATATATATATATATATATATAATATATATATATATATATATATATATATATATATATATATATATATATAATATATAATGAGTATGTATGTATGTATATATATATATATATATTATATATATATATATATATATATATATATGAGTATGTATGTATGTATATATAGTATATATATATATATATATACATATATATATATATACATATATATATATATACATGCACATTTTACATTAATATTTTATGAAATATGTGTATGTTGTATTAAATGTTGTTAGATTATATATATGTACTTTATTTTTTTTTAAATGTGGTCTGTTTTTTTTCTTCTTCTTCTTTTTTTCCTCTCATTCCTTCGCCACCTGACACCACCACCACCCAGGTACCGCCGAACAACCCCACGTTGCCGCTCAACTTCCCCTCCCGTCCTCCTTCCTCCTCCTTTCTCTTTCCTTCTCAATTTCTTCTTTGCCATATTGAGAAGGAGCTCGTCAGTGTTACCTCCGGCCACCCTTGGATGTGCCGCATGTGTCATTTGAATTCTCTCCTCTTGGGTTTCATTTCCCTCAAGTCAATTTGACCGAGTAACACCGGGAACAATTTCAATTTTGGGTAATTTGATTTTAAAGTTTTATGTTTAATTTGTTGAAATTCAGTTTGAATTCGGTTAAATTGGACTGTGTTGTAGTTATATGATATGACATTAAGGTTAAGATCTGCTAATATGATTTTTATTTATTTGTCTGAATTTTTGGAATTTTCCAGCATTCGGTTACTGTTCCAAGCTTGAGAAATTTTTTTATTTTTAATAAATTTTTTAATTGTGTAGAGTAAACATTGCGAAGGAAGTTTGTGAAATTCTTTATAGACTTTAAATTATGAATTTTCAAAGGTTATGTTCAAATATGTATTTTTAGAAATATTATTAGAAATTAGTAAATTATTTAATTTTAATTAAATTATTGTTATTTATTCTGTTTTAAATTATTTTTAAATAATAAAAGTAGAAAAATATTTTTTATAATTAATTTTCAATTATTAGTTAATTAGTAGTAATTTTGAAGAAAATAAATAAATAATAAATTTATTTATTATTTTTAAGCTTAAGTGAGTCTTTTATTATTTTTATGATATAACTGAGTGATTTTAATAGTTATTTATAATTAATTTTAATTTGGTTGTGAAAATGAAATTTGATTTTCATTAGCGATATTTTACTTATAAACAACAATTTTTATTATTTATTTGGAAATAAATTCTTTTATATCTGTCACAACCCGAACCTAGGGGCACGTGACCGGCATTAGGGAATGGGAAAACATAAAGCTACCGAAACCCATAGTAAGCCTCAAAAGAAAAATCACAGAATATTTAACTTTGAAACCTTACAATAAATAATAAAATAACAATGCACATTATCAAATTGATTTTTTTCAATATAATTTAAACCATAATATCAGTGCATAGAATAAAATAAATAAACATCAGTTATACAAATAGTATCTCAGTACATAAAATTATAAATATATGAAATTCCAAATAATGTATGTAGTTATATAATTTTCTCTTACTGCGGTACACGAAAGTAAATACAACATAACTAAATAGACCTATGTAGAATAGCCGGTGACGAAGCTACACAGCGAAGAGAAGTAGGCCTAATAGAAAACTCCCAAACTCCTAAAAAAAATAAGTTGAGGTGAGTCAGGTGTCACGACCCAAAACAGGGGCCATGACTCGTGCTAGGGAACGGAAATTTTTTTGAATTCGGAACCCGTAGCAAGCCTAACAATAAATAAAAACATGCAATAATAATAATAACATGGTTAAAATAATCTGCAGCGGAAACAATCATAAATAATTAAATAATAATCCACTATGGGATTTAAATTAATAACTCATCTCATATATATATATATATATATAAATCTTTTATACAAATCCAGTTCAAATATTTAAAGTACATAACTCACACAAATATAATACATAAACTCCACAACTATATACAACTACTGCAGTGTCTAGATTATAAAATAAAACTCAGGTGAGCAATTTACATAATGAAGCCAGGGCAGAACAAATCCGGCATAAGGGTCTGCTACTGAGGTCTGAAGACGATGACTCTCCTGAAAAATAGTCAACGGAGGGGAGTCAAACCTCTCTGAGTGAATTACTATAATATATATATACATGCATACTAAATGTCAATGCACACAGTCAAAAAAGTATATATAATAAATATATATACAAGCAAATACACATAGATGCAACAAAATCGTTTTATATATATTTTACTGAAAATCACTATTTATGAAGGATCAAATAGAACCTTAGAAAATCGCAACCTCAAAACAGTGTTAGACAACACTTTAGCCATACAGGCTCACTTATTCCAAATAAGTTCACTTGTTCCATTTGGACCCCATGACACTAAGTCAACTGAGCTCCAGCAGTCTGACTATCAGTGTGATTGGCCTCGAGACACTTGGTCAACCGAGCTTGAGCAATCACACTCCTAAATCATATCTCACACATCAAATAATCAAATCCAATCATAATCCACAAATAGGTTAGTGATATAGCCTAAATGCTATAAGCATACCGGTACGTACTCGGTCCTAGTGTTGCCCACTAGGTGACACGTTCTATTGATATCCTTCGTTAAAATATAAAACATACATTCATAAATATAAATTATGCATGAATTTGAAATAAACGGCAACATAAACCATATATATACTAGAAATATACTAAAAGTAAACCAAGTATATTTTGAGTTTATATACATCAAATAAATCCAATTAGATTACAAAATAAACTAGAAATATATTCAAAAACATTTTAAACCTAATTCATTAACAAAACATGCATATAGTTTAAAATATACCGAAAAAAAACTAAAGATAAACCAAAAATAAACTAAAAATAAACTTAAGTACTAATTAAATCATTATACATATTTAATCAAAATAAAACATATATTTCTAAAATCATGCACCCTATAGCATATATATATAAAATAATAACTCACTATTTATTACGCTCCTCAAGATGGGTCCGATGGGCCTGGTCCATTAGGCCTCGGTCTCGACGCAACTAAATAAACAGATTGATAAGAATCAGAATAAATCTAACAGAAGTTCTAAAGATTCGATTTAGAATTCTAGACACAGAGTTAAATCAGAATTCAACCAGACATCACGTTTTACGAGAATTCTACCAAAAATCTGGCAGAACCTCCCCTGTAAAATGGACATCTCTCTACTCAAAGAGTAGAGTCGGTCCTATAAAGAAATACACTTCGAAAACAAACACAGAATTCGCAACCACAATCCCTCGGTTAGACTCCAAACTACAAATCACCGACCGAGGTCCATAGTTCACAGAATATTTATAAAATACTGAAAATACCCTTATATAATAAAAATACCTTTTATAAGTAGAAATTACATAATTAACCCTAAAACACATTAAAAATTGATGAAAACTCATTTTATTAGAAAAATCGTATATTATATATATAATTGAAAATAATTTACAAAAAATATTTTTTATTAGTTAAAAATACTTAATAATTTATAGAAATCATTTTTGTACCCTAAATAAATATAAAACCAATTTAATTACATTTTTAGCCAATTTAGGGTAAAATTACCAAAATACCCCTATATATATAAATATACTAAAATAAAATCCAAAAATTCACCAAAATTAATTTTCTCAAAATATTTTTCAATAATATCAATAAATATAATTAATTTCAATTAAACACATAATTAACCCTATTTTTTCAAAATTACATAAACTCAATAAATCCAAAATAAATACATAAAAATTCATAAAAATTACAAATAAATTCCTATAATTCATTTAAACACTTATAATTACCATAAAACAAAATTTCATAATTTAATTAATTAATTTTCAAAAATTAGAAAAATAATAATAAAATAATAAAAAATACCCAAAAATCAAAATAAATTCAAAAAATTCCACAAAAATTCTAGCATGAAGATTATGCTACTAGGATCAAATTTTATGAAGGAATTTTTCATGAATCAGTTAAATGAAGCTCAAAAAAATCAAGAACTAATAGGCCGAAAGTGCAAAAATGAAACCTAGGAAAATCTAGACCATTTTAAGTGAAACAAAGCTTGGAATCACACTCACCGGAGCTCAAGGAGAAGATAAAGACTGGTGGTGTCAAAAATGATGGCCAGAATCACATCGATCGATGGTAGCTTGAAGTTTTGGCTTTCCGACGAAAATGAGCTCCTTCGACGCCGGAAACGGCTGCTGCAGGTGGCGGGGATGGCTGAGGAAGAAGGTGGTATGCTGGGAGGCACACCGATGGGAAGAAAATGGTGTGACAGGTGGTGGAATGGCGATGGGAGGTGATCGGGAAGAAGGAGAGGGATCGGGGGCAAAGTGGTAATTTGGCAAACTTTTGATTTTTAACAATATATAATGTATAAATGTATATATATATATATATATACTCACACTATATATTATAATAACATAAACTCTCACACACATTAAATATACTCCACACACATATTTTAATATATTTAATAATTTATACACTTAAAAATAATTAAATAATATTAAAACTAAATAATAAAAATTAGGGTAATTAATTAAACCCTAGTTTAATTTAAATAAATACACATATATACACTTTATTTTAGCACTTTAAAAATATATATGAGTTCATGCAAATGCGTAAATCTATTTAAAATAATTAATATTAAATTATTTACTTGTCAATTTCCCCGAAAATACAATTCTCTGGAAAATTTTACGTAAAGTACTTAAAATAATTAAGAATAATTAAAATAAGCTTTAATAAATATCAAACTCATAAAAATATCATAAATATGTACAAAAATTATTAACACTACATATCTCGATGCAGTATAAAAAAATTTAAAAACTCGGGATATTACATCAGACCTCACTAAGTAAGTTAATAAAGAAATGAATGCGATTTGAAAACTTGATTAAAATAAATTTTATGGAAATATAATATAATATAATTTTTTTTCAACCATTTGGTATGCATATAATAAATCTATTTTTAAACGAGAAGAAATAAATATTTAAATGTCTTTTTAAATCATTTTAGTATAAAAAAATTTGGTAGAACCCTATTTATAAATTTTTAACAGTCATATGACTCACTTATATCCAAGACTGCTAGATCCCGAGAGCAAGGCATCACCAAGATACATAGCAGCAGTCATATCTCTTAATCTAATATCACTGGCGGTGTCCGAGAGCAAAGCATCACTAGACCTTTGGCCCCAGTCTTTATTAAATAAACAAATATTATACTACTAGCGGTGTCCAAAAGCAAAGCATCATAAGATCTTCGACCCCAATAATATAACACGGTTCTGATGAAACCCATCAGGTAGCCCGTTATACCGTGGTTTATTTAAAAGTAAAAGAAAATAAATAAAACAATGAAAAATACAATAAATAAAATAGATAAATAAATAAAATACAATAAAACAACTATAAATTAAATCATGCAAAATCATATGAATAATACTGACTAGAATCTCATAAAATTAAATTCATAAGAATTTAATATAATTTAAATTAAAAATCCAACACTCAAATCAAATATTAACTTACAAGATAAAGGTGCTCCTCTGGCACGTCGTGTCCGACCTCGACTGGTAGATGCGACTGGAGGGGCAACTAAAAGATAGAAAAGGAAATGACAATCAGAAAATAGAAACCTAACTTATAGAGTTTCTATGGAAGACTCGATTTGAACTCAGAATAAAAATTTTAGGATTGACTCGGTGTCACGTTTTACGAGAAATCTACCAAAAATTTGGTAGAGTTTTCTCTATAAAACGGACATCCCCCTATCGAAGTAGAGCCAATCCTGCAAATAAACACACTTCAAAATTCACAGTGGTACAACACCTCGGGTTGGGACCCTAAACTACATAATTCCCAATCGAGGTTCACCAAAAATACAAATAAGCAAATACTAAACATTAATTTAGTAAACCACCAAAACTAATAAAATTAATAATAAATCATAATATAATTTATTTAATTTTTAAAACACTAAATAAAATTATTTTCCACCATAATTTAAATAAAATTTCAAACAATAATATAATATTAATAACAATCCAACTTTTCAAATATTCAACATAATATAGTCAAATTCAACTATAATTGCCCATCTAGTTTAAATATACTAAAACATTAATTAAAAACTCATTCAAACCACAAAACAATAAATAATTTAATTTTGAATAAATTTTCAAAAAAATAGTTAGTATCAATTAACTAAAAATAATAAATAATTTATAAAAATTATTTTAATACCACATTTTATCTCAAAAATATCTAAAACATAGTATTTAATTATAATATTAACAAAAACACACCATTTACCTATTATATCAAAATTTACATAATATAATAATTTCTAAAAAAAATTAGATAAATTATCAAGAATTATTTTATCACTACTAAAATTACTAACATAATATACTAACACTAATTAACTCAAATATTCAAACAAAAATAATTAATTAACCATATTAACAAAATATACATAAAACTTAAAATACCTAAATAAATATAATAAAATTCCATAAAAATCAATTTAATTAATCTAAATTAATTTTTATATACTCATAACCAAAATTAACTCCAATAACTTAGATCAACTAATATATATACATAAATCAACCAAGAATTACCCTAAATAATTAAAATAAATTCTGTAAAAAAATAAACAATTAACTCATAATTAACAAAAATCCCAAAACAACCTAAAAACTAACCAAATCAACTAACAAACAACTAAATCTAACTAAAAACTAACCAAAAGTTAACTAACTACTAACTCACTTCAAGCTCAAATCATGACAGGGGAGGGGCTACTGCTGCAAGCTTGAATTGGTGCTGCCTCCGACGATAGCAGGTGGTGGCGGTGGTTGTGCTGGGTGTCATGGTAGGAGGGTTGGAGGCTGTTGCTGTAGTCATCCCTGCTGCTGTTTCACATGGCTGCTACTTCACTTGGCTGTTGCTGCTGCTACCTCTTCATGATGCATTGCAGAGATGACACTAAAGGAGGAAGAAGCAGATGGAGAAGGAATGGGGTAGTTATGTGTAATATCCCGTATTTTTTAACATTTTTACATTGCATCGGGATATGCAGTGTTAATAATTTTTGTATATATATTATGATATTTTTACAAGTTGATATGTATTTAAAACCTATTTTAATTATTGTGTATTATTTTAAGTGTTTTACGTAAAATTTTCCCGAGACTTTTATTTTCGAGGAAATTTTCACGTAAATAATTTATTATTAATTATTTTCATTATATTTACAGACTTGCATGAACTCATACATATTTTAAAATGCTAAACACCATGTATACATGTAATTATTTATTTAATTAGGGTTTAATATTACCCTAATATTTTATTAATTGTTTATTTATTTTATTGTTATTTAATTATTTTTAATTAATATTAAATTTTAAAATATTAAATATTAAGTGTGTGGTGTATATTTAATGTGTGTAATTTAATATTATTTTAATATATAGTATAAAGTATATATATATACATATAATATATCAAAAATCGTACTTTTGGAAAAATTATCATTTTGCCCTCGAAGCATCTTCTTCCCCGATCTTCACCCTCACCGCCGTCTGACGCCTGCAACCTTCAATTCCTTGCCGTTGGTGTGCCGTCCGATGTGCCACTACCTTTCCCAGCCTCCCTCGCCGCCTGTAGCAGCCGTTTTCGACGTCTGGAGGTCGATTTTTGGCCGGAAGCCGAGAGATTGCAATTTCTTCACACCTCGCGATTCCGGCCACCATTTTTGACATCTCTGGTCTCTTTCTTCTCCTTGAGCTCTGGTGAGTGTGATTCTAGCTTTGGTTTGAGCTGAATTGGTCTTGATTTGCTTAGGTTTCGAATTTTTGATTTCGGCCATATTAGGGTTTTTGATTTTTTTTGAACTTTGAATTGATTGATTCATGAAAACTCCCTTCACAAATGTTAATACTAGTATCTTAATCTACATGTATGAATTTTTTTGGAATTTTTGGAGATTATTTTGATTTTTGGGTATTTTTGAATATTTTAATATTATTTTCTAATTTTCGGAAATTAATTAAATAAATTATGAAATTGTGTTTTATGGTAATTATAGGTGTTTAAATGAATTATAGGAATTTATTTGGAATTTTTATGAATTTCTATGTATTTATTTTGAATTTTATTAGTTTATGTAATTTTGGAAAATTTGGGTTAATTATGTTTTTAATTAAAATTAATTGGTTAATTGAGTTTAATTATTGATATTATTGATAAATATGTTGAGAAAATTAATTTTGGATAATTATACTATTTTTGGTGAATTTTTGAAGTAATTTTAGTATATTTATATATATAGGGGTATTTTGGTAATTTTACCCTAAATTGGCTAAAAATGTAATTTAATTTGTTTAATAGTTATTTAAGGTATAAAAATTATTTCTACAAATTATTTAGTATTTTTAACTAATTAAAACTATTTTTCATGAATTATTTTCAATTATATATATAATATACAGTTTTACTAATAAAATGAGTTTTTATCAGTTTTTAATGTGTTTTAAGGTTAATTATGTAATTTCTACTTATAAAATGAATTTCTATGTTATAAGGGTATTTTTGGTATTTCTGAAATTATTCTATGTTTGTGGACCCCGATCGGTAGACTGTAGTTTGGAGTCCGACCGAGGGGTTGTGGATGAGTGGTTGAGCCTATTTTTCAAAGTGTGTTTCTTTGCAGGGTCGGCTCTACTCTTTGAGTAGAGAGATGTCTGTTTTACAGGGGAGGTTCTGTCGAATTTTTGGTAGAATTCTCGTAAAACGTGATGTCCAATCGAACCCTAATTTGATTCTGTGTTTAATATTCTAGATCGAATTCTAGGATTTCTATTAGGGTTATTCTGATTTCTATCATTATTGTTTGTTTAGTTGCACCGAGACCGAGGCCTAGTGGACCAGGCCCGTCGGACCCATCTCGTGGAGCGCACTAAGTGTGAGTTGCTATTTTATATATATATGTTTAGGATGCATGATTTTAGAAATATATGTTTTATTTTGATTAAATATGCATAAATAACGTGATTAGTATTTAAGTATATTTTTGGTTTATTTTTAGTTTATTTTTGGTATATATTAAATTATATGCATGTTTTGTTAATAAAATATATTTAAAACGTTTTTAAATATATTTATAGCTTAATTTATAATTTGATTGGATTTATTTGACGTATATATACTCGAAATATACCTGGTTTACTTTTGGTATATTTCCGATATATATATGGTTTATATTGTTATTTTATTTAAATTCATGCATCATTTATTTGTGAATGAATGTTTTATATTTATTAATGAAGGATATTAATAGAACGTGCTACCTAATGGGCAGCACTAGGGCCGAGTACGTACCGGTACGCTTATAGCAGATAGGCTATATTACTAACCATTTGTGGATATTGATGAAAAATAATTATTTGATGTGTGAGATGTGATTTGGGTGTGATTGCTGGAGCTCGGTTGACCAAGTGTCTCGGGGCCAATCACACTGGCAGTCAGACTGCTGGAGCTCGGTTGACTTAGTGTCTCGGGGCCAGTCTACTGTCTAAATGGATTAAGTGGATACATTTGGATTAAGTGAGCCTACAGGGCTAGAGTGTTGTCTAATACTGTTTGAGGTTTCGATATTCTAGGGTTCTATTTGATCCTTCATAAACGATGATTTTCAGTCAAATATATAAAAATGATTTTATTGCATTTGTGTGTATTGCCTGTATATATACATATAATATATATACTGTTGATTGTATGCATTGCCATTTAGCATGCATGTGTATGTATTATAGTAATTCACTCAATGAGGTCTGACTCCCCTCCGTTGACTATTTTTCAGGAGAGTCATCGTCTTTAGACCTCAGTAGCAGGCTTGTACGCCGGATTTCTTCCGCCCCGGCTTCTTTGTGTAATCTGCTTCCCTGAGTCTTGAGTTTATTTTATCTAGACACTGCAGTAGTTATTAAATATTTAAAGAGATGTTGTATTATATTTGAACTGGATTTGTATTAAAAGATTTTATATATATGTGATGATGGGGATTTGATTTAAATCCAGTTGGTGCAATTGTTATTATTATATTTATGACTTTTATTTCCGCTGCATTATATATTGTTATTATTACTATTGCATGGTTTATTTTTTTTTTTAGGCTTGGTACGGGTTCCGGATTCGAAAGAATTCTCGTTCCTTAGCGCCGGTCATGGCCCCTATTTTGGGTCATGACATTATGGCTGCTGGTTCGAGCGCACAGTGACAAGGGAAGGAAGATGGCGTGAAAGAAAAAGGAGGAAAAGGAGATAGGGGTTGACCAACTATTTTTGGTCTGAAAATCATAATGCTATATATATATATATATATATATATATATATATATATATATATATATATATATATATATATATATATATATATATATTAGGTAGTTTAAGTAGTGAATATAATAATGTTATTAATATACCTCTAGATAAAATAATACTACAAATATAATAGTCAACAATAGTAATGCTGCAAATAAATATTTGGATAATTTAAAATAATAAAGTATGTGCATAAAAATAAAATAATGCAAAAGTAATAATATTAATAGTTCTCAATAGAATTTTAAATTTAGTACTTAAATATAATAATTTAATATATCAATTATAACAATATGAAATAAAGATAATTTGTATCCTCGAAAATCTCAATATTTATATAAATAATTTAAAATATTCGGGTTAGTACAATATCTTTATTATATAAATAAATTACATTTTGGTAGTAAACTAGATTTTTATGATATATCGGGATTTGAGAAAAAATTATGTTGTTTTTATATATGTTATTGTGTTGGTTCTTGGTTGGGCATAATGTGTAGTTCAGGGGTCCAACTCGAGATGTGGAGTTGTGGTAGTATTGAAGTGTAGTTTTGTGTAGGAATGACTCTACTTTTAGTACAGAGATGTCCATTTTACAAAGGAGTCTCTACCGAATTTTCTATAGATTTCTTGTAAAATGTGACATCGAGTTTGTGTTGAGTTTTGAGTTTTGAGTTTTATTAAAATTGTGTCTTAAATCGAATTGAGGATTTAAAGTGTGAGTTATTATTTTATGAAATTATTATGATTTGTGTAATTTAATAAATTTAATAATTTATTAAGGAGAAGATATATATAAATATGTATATGTTGTATTAAATTTTGTTAGATTATATACATGTATACATGTACTTTATTTATAAAAAATGTGGCTTTTTTTTTCTTCTTCCTCTCATTCCTTCCCCACTTGACACTATTTCCACCCTCCCCCTCCCTCCTCCTTCCTCCTCCTTTCTTTTTCCTTTTCAATTTTCTTCTTCACCGGATTGAGAAGGAGCTCGCCGGTGTCAACTCTAGCCACCCTAGACATGTTGTCGGTGTCATTTGAATCCTCTCCTCTTGGGTTTCATTTCCCCAAGTCAATTTAACTGGGTAACACTAGGAACAACTTTAATTTTGGGTAATTTGATTTTAAGATTTTAAATTTAATTTGTTAAAATTTAGTTTGAATTCGGTTATTGGACTGTGTTGTTGTTATATGATATGACATTGAGGTTGAGATCTTGCTAAATATGATTTTTATTAATTTTTCTAAATTTTTGAAATTTTTTGGGCGTTCGGTTATTGTTCACATTATAGCTCTAAGCTTGGGAAATTTTTTTATTTTTAATAAATTCTATTAATTATGTAGAGTAAACTTTGTGAATGAAGTTTTGTGAAATTCTTTATAGAATTTAAGTTATGAATTTTTAAAGGTTATGTTTAAATATGTATTTTTGGAAAAATTATGAGAAATTAGTTAATTAGTTAATTTTAATTAAATTATTGTTATTTATTATGTTTTAGTTTATTCTTAAATAATAAAAATATGAAAAATATTTGTTTATAATTAATTTTTAATTAGTAGTAATTTTGGGGAAAATAAATGAATAATAAATTTATTTATTATTTTCAAGTTTAAATGAGTCTTTTATTATTTTTATGATATAATTGAGTGATTTTAATAGTTATTTATAATTAATGTTAATTTGGTTGTGAAAATGAAAATTTGATTTCCATTACGATATTTATTTATAAACAAGAATTTTTATTATTTATTTAGAAATAATTATTTTATGTCTTTATTATATAAATAAATTAAATTTGGTAGTAAACTAGATTTTTATGATATATAGGGGTTTGAGAAAAAATTATATTGTTTTTATATGTGTTATTGTGTTGGTTCTCAGTTGGGTATAATGTATAATTCGAGAGCCCAACCCGAGATATGGAGTTGTGGATAGTATTGAAGTACAATTTTGTATGGGAATAATTCTACATTTAGTAGAGAAATGTCCATTTTGCAAGGAGACTTTGCCGAATTTTCGTTAGATTTCTCATAAAATATGACAGTGAGTTTGTATTTAGTTTTGAGTTTTATTAGAGTTGTTTTTTAGATTGAGTTTTCCCTTAGAATTATATAATGTAAGGTTAGGATTTTCAATCCTAATATTTTTATTATTTTCCTATAGTTGCATCGAGAACAAGGTCTTGAGGTTAGGGCCAATCGAGTCAGTATCGAGAATTGCATCCTACTAGTGAGTTATTATTATATATATGCATTACATGTAGAAAATATTATTGCCATCCATATTATGAATAAATATGAATTTTATTATGTTATATTGCATTAAATGTTATATATATGTGTGTGTGTGTGAATGTTAATAGTGATTATTGGATATTGTGTACATTTTAAGATGATTTTATTATTTTATTTTAAATATAATGTTTTGGAGGATAGCTATAGAATGTGCTACCTAATGGGTACACTAAGACTGTTACACAACAGTACGTTAGTTGCTAGGTTACGATAAGGTGATTGATATGAGATTATATGATCTGAGATATAGATAAGTGATTATTGAGATTTGTGGATAAAGAGTAGTGTGGTTGCGGAAGCTCCGTTGACCTGCAATGTCTTATGGCCAGTTATGCCAGCAGGGGGACTGTTGTAGCTCAGTTGACCATTCTATGTTTTGGGGCCAGTACATTGCCAAATTGGAAAAGGAAAAAATATTTTTGGATTCAAGAAGTCTATTCATTAGTTAGGTATAATGATAAGGTTACATAATTCTTAGGGTTCTGCTCAAATCCTTCAATTATTTTTCACTTATTATATTGATATGAAAAATTACTTTTGAGTGTCTTCATGAAAATGCGTGTATAAATTAAATAAATATAAATATATAAACATTATATTAGTGCTTGGTTGTTTGTAAGCTTAGGTTGTTTGCATATATAATAATTCACTAAGCTAGGTCTAATCTCCCTCAGTTATTTTTCTAGGATTCCTTTCTATAGACCTCCCTTAGTTATCCTCTTCACTAGACCCTTTTTTCACCGGTTAATTTATATAAATTTTAAACTATCATTTTTGTCACGACCTGAACTCAAGATAAATGACTGGCACTAGGGAATGGGAAAGCATAAAGCTACTGAATCTCGTATTAAGCCTTAAAAGAAAAACGCTGAATTTTTAAATTTTGAAACCTTAAAATAATAATTAAATCACAATGCACATTATCAAACTGATTTTTTTCTCAACATAATTTAAACCATAATATCATAGTGCATAAAATAAATAAACATCAGTTATACAAATGATGTCTCAATACAAAATATTATAAATACATGATATCCCAAATAAAAAATGTAGTTATATAGTTTTCTCTATTGTAGTACACGAAAATAAAAATTAACACAACTAAGTAGACCTACGTAGAATAGCCGGTGAAGAAACTACATGGTGAAAAGAAGTAGGCCTAATAGAAAAGTCCCAAAATCCTGAAAAAAATAAATTGAGTGGAGTCAGACCTCACTGAGTAAGTTAATAAAAGAGTTGTACGGTTTGAAAACCTTTTTAAAAAATCGTAGAGATATAGTAAAAATAATTTATAATATATATACATATATAACTTTTGAAAAATCTCAGTAGAACCCTAAACCTAATTTTAAATGGCTAAATGAGCCCACTTAATCCAAATAGACTATCGGTCCCCGAGAGCAGAGGCATCAACAAAGGCACCAAGCCACAGATATCAACTTAATCCAAATACATGGCACTCGGCAGTCCCCAAGAGCTAAGGCATCCATTGCAAGCACCCATCCCTAGTCCATTCTTAACTTTCCACATCACTGGTGGTCCCTGAGAGTAGAGGATTCCACTGAGGCACCCATCCTAATTTAAAACCACAAGTCATACATATTTTGGATCCATCTCTCAATCTCCACTATGTGCACACAGTCTTGGTGAAACCCCACCAGGTAGTCTGTTCTACCAAAATTTCTCAAAACTAGTTTTTAAATAAATAAATTGTAATAAAATATCGATAATGGCATTTATTTAAAATTGATAATGTAAATAATACTAAAAATTTGAGCGCACATAATTTTTAAAGAAAACACACACACAGACCAATTTATTAACTTACAGGATGAGCGACATTGCTGACAACTGCACGTCTACCTCAATCCATAAGCTCTAGCTTCGTACTCTTTAAAAAATAACATATTTATTTTTAAAATCATTACTTATGGAATGAAAGGGAAATTAATAAAATTACGAGACTCTAGAATGACTCGAGAAAAATCGGATAAGACTCGATAGATTGGAATACCCTAATTTTACACTAGCAAATTATGGAAGATGTCATGTTTTACGAGAAAATCTACCAAAATTTTGGCAGAGTCTCCTTTGTAAAATGAACATCTCTCTACATAGGTAGAGCCATTCCTGTATAGAGAAACACAGTTATAGCATTCACTTTCATTGACCCAAAACAGGGGCCATGACTAGTGCTAGGGAACGGGAATTCTTTTGAATCTGGAACCTGTAGCAAGCCTAAAAAGAAAATAAACATGCAATAGTAATAATAACAACACAATTAAATAAAATATTATACAGCGGAATAAAATCATAAATATCAAAATAATAATCCACCACAAGATTTCAAATCAAATTAGTATCTCATATATGTAAATAGATCAGTTAATACAAGTTTCAATTCAAATTCTTGAAATTCATAACTCACACAAATATAATACATAAAACCCAAAATTTATTTACAGCTACTGTAGTGTCTACTATTATAAAATAAAACTCAAGTGAGCAGTTTACATAAAGAAGCCGGGGCGGAAGAAATCCGGCATACAAGCCTGCTACTGAGGTCTGAAGAAGAAGACCTCCTGAAAAATGGTCAACAGGGGGGAGTCAGACCTCACTGAGTAAATTACTATAATATATATACATGCATACTAAATGCCGATGCACACAGTCAATAGTATATATATATAATAAGCATATATACAAGCAAATATACATAAATGCAATAAAATCATTTTATATATATTTTTATTGAAAATCACAGTTCATGAAGGATTAAATAGAACCCTAGAATATCGCAACCTCAAAATAGTGTTAGACAACACACTAGCCATAGAGGATCACTTATTCCAAAATATTCACTTATTCCATTTAGACAGTAGATTGGCCCCGAGACACTAAGTCAATCGAGCTCCAGCAGTCTGACTATCAGTGTGATTGGCCCCGAGACACTTGGTCAATCGAGCTCCAACAATCACACTCCCACATCATATCACACATCAATTAATCAAATCCAATCAATATCCACAAGCAGGTTAGTAATATAGCCTAAATGCTATAAGTGCACCGGTACGTACTCGGTCTTAATGTTGCCCACTAGGTAGCACGTTCTATTGATATCCTTCATTAAAATATAAAACATACATTCATAAAAATAAATGATGCATGAATTTAAATATAATAGCAATATAAACCATATATATACTAGAAATATACCAAAAGTAAACCAGGTATATTTCGAGTATATATACGTCAAATAAATCCAATTAAATCATAAAATAAACTAAATATATATTTAAAAACATTTTGAATATAAATGTCTAATAAAGCATGCATATAATTTAAGATATACCAAAATAAACCAAAGATAAACCAAGAATAAACTAAAAATAAACTTAAATACTAATTGAGTTATTTATGCATACTTAATCAATATAAAACATACATTTCTAAATCATGCACCCTAAAGCATATATATATATATATATATATATATATATATATATATATATATATATATATATATATATATATATATATAGAATAGTAACTCACACTTAGTGCGCTCCTCGAGATAGGTCCGACGGGTCTGGTCCACTAGGCCTCGATCTCGGTGCAACTAAACAAATAATAAATAACAGACATCAGAATAAACCTAACAGAAAATCTTAGAAACTCGATCTAGAATATTAGACACAGAATCAGAATTAGAGTTCGATCAGACATCACATTTTACGAGAATTCTACCAAAAATTTGGCAGAACCACTCCCCTGTAAAATGGACATCTCTCTACTCAAAGAGTAGAGCCAGCCCTGCAAAGAAATGCACTTCAAAAAACAGACATAGAAACACATCCACAACCCCTCGGTCGGACTCCAAACTACAGTCTACTGACCGGGGTCCACAAACACAGAACAATTATAAAAATACCAAAAATACCCTTATATCATAGAAATACATTTAATAAGTAGAAATTACCTAATTAACCTTAAAACACAGTAAAAATCGATAAAAACTCATTTATTTAGAAAAATCGTATATTATATATATAATTTGAAAATAATTCACGAAAAATAGTTTTAATTAGTTAAAAATACTAAATAAATTTTAGAAATCATTTTTATACCTTAAATAACTATTAAAACCAATTTAATTACATTTTTAGTCAATTTAGGGTAAAATTACCAAAATACCCATATATATAAATATACTAAAATTTACTCCAAAAATTCACTAAAAATAGTATAATTATCCAAAATTAATTTTCTCAACATATTTATCAATAATATTAATAATTAAACTCAATTAACTAATTAATTTCAATTAAAAACACAATTAACCTAATTTTCCAAAATTACATAAACCTAAACAAATTCAAAATAAATACATAGAAATTCATAAAAATTACAAAATAAATACATTTCAACACCTATATTTATCATAAAACACAAATTAATAATTTAATTAATTAATTTTCGAAAATTAGAAAATAATAATAAAATATTCAAAAATACCCAAAAATCAAAATAATCTCCAAAAATTCTATAAAAATTGACACATGTAGATTAAGCTACTAGGATCAACATTTGTTAAGGGACTTTTCATGAATCAATCAGTTTTAAGTTCAAAAAATTCAAGAAGCTAAAATGGCTGAATTGAAGATTTAGCTCAAACCTCATCAACCACTTGTTTTCAGGCCAAAAGGAGCTTAGAATAAGGACCACCGGAGCTCAAGAAGTCAATGAAGACCGGTGGTGTCGAAAATGGTGGCCGGAATCATGGTCGACGGCAAAGAGCTCCACTTGCTGCCACCGCGAATTCCGGGTGTTCTAGCGGGCTTTCGGCGGTTTGGTCACATCGAAGAGGAAGAGGAAGGAAGGGGGAGGAGGCTGGCAGCAACTGATGGCGGCGAAGGGCAGTCCGGCATGGTGGAACGGGAGGCGCAGTAAGGGTAGGCGTCGGGAGAGAAAAAGAAGGAGGGAGGGGCAGATTGGTAATTTGCCAAATCTTGATTTTTTTTATAAATATAATATGTATAGGTATGTATATATATATATATATATATATATATATATATATATATATATATATATATATATATATATATATATATATATATATATATATATATATATATATATATATACTTTAAACTATATATTAAAAAAATATAAAATCACACACATTAAATATACACCACACACATATAATTTAATATTTTAAATAATTTATACACTAAAAATAAATAAATATTATTAAAACTAATTAATAAATAATAAAATATTAGGGTAATTAATTAAACCCTAGTTAAATAAATAAATACACATATATACGTCATTTAGCACTTTAAAATTACATATGAGTTCATACAAATATGGAAATCTATTTAAAATAATTAATAGTAAATTATTTACGTGAAAATTTCTCCGAAAATAGAATTGTCGGGAAAATTTTACGGTAAAGCACTTAAAATAATATACAATAATTAAAATAAGTTTTAAATAAATATCAACTCGTAAAAATATCATAATTATATACAAAATTATTAACACTGCATATCCCGATGCAGTATAAAAATATTTAAAAACACGATATATTACATTCACACTCAACCCATACTCAGGTCAGCTCTCCAATACTGCATTTAGCCCAACCGAGTTCACAACCCAACCAGACAACACAACTTAATTCTAATTAATAAAATTCACATTTAATTGCTTAAATAGTTTAATTATATAATAATTAATTTAAAACCCATTTTAGTACCCAAAATAATATATAATATATTATTTGAAAATAATTTTTGAAAATTAATATTACTTAGTTAAAAATAGTAAATAATTGTAAAAATCATTTTAATTCCTCAAATAATATTAAAACCAATTAAAATATAGTATTTAGCTATAGTTAGCACAAAATTACATTTTTACCCATATAATACAAAAATATACATAATATCCTATTATTACTCAAAAATTCCCTAAAAATTATATAAATGCATTAAAATTATTTTCTCAACATATATATTATTAATATTAATTAAAACACATATTTAAACCATTATTCCATAAAAAAATTCAACTCTAACCTAATTATTCAATATTGACATAAACTATAAAAACTCATAAAAATTATATAATATTCTCAAAAATTAATTTCTCAACACTAAAATTAATAAAAATATATAATATCACTAAATTAACCAATTTTATAATTTAATAAATTAATTTACAAAAATTAATAAAAATATTCAAAAATTCACAAAAATGAAAATAAATTCCAAAAATGATACAAAAATTCATAGAGGTATATTGAGCTACTAGGAATCACATTTATAAAGGGAGTTTGCAAGATTCAAGCTAGATCAAACTAAAAAAAATTCAAAACCCTAGAACTCAAAAACTAAAAATCAACAAAAACTCAATCAAATGGAGATTAAAGCTTAAACTAAGCTTGAAATGATGCTCACCAATGCAAGAGGAGGAGAAAGACACTGTAAACTCATGAAATGGTGGCCGGATGAAGGTGGTGATCCGAAAACAATGGAGTCTCGGCTACTTCCGATTTTTGCGTGTTGCCCGGCACCAGGGAAGGGAGAGGAAGAAGGCGAAAGGGCTGGCTGAAGGTGGGCGGTTGGTCGGAATAGAGGGAGGCGCATTGAAGAGTAAGGATCGGGACAACATAAGGGAAGAAGATAGTGAATAGTGTGTGCATTTGTGTTTGTATTTGTTGTGTTGGTTTGCTGTGTTTTTATGTTTATGTATATGAATATATGTATATTTATTTTATGTATATGTTTATTTTATGTATGGGTATGCATGGGTTTATGCATGTGTCTATATATAAATACATAATATTATAATTATATAATATGCTTACATGTATTAATCTCCACCACATGCATATTATATACATACACACACACACACCATATATAACACAATAATAAATAATATACTCACATAAAATAATAATATACCTTAATTTATATATATATATATATATATATATATATATATATATATATATATATATATAATAACACATAAAATAACAATACTAATAATGTAATTTATTAAAAAATAATAATAATAACATTAAAATAATAATGCACTAAATTAAATATTATTAAAATAATATTATTCAAAGTAGTAAATATAAATAACGTAAATTAATTATCCGAAATAATAAGTCTCAAAATAATATTCACATAGAAAATTATAATCAAACATAAAATAATAAATATTAACCACAAAATAATAAAATACTCAAATATAACTTTTCAATTTATTAATACTACATATCTCATTTTAAATTAAATTAATTTAAAAATATGGGTCGTTATAGTCTCCCCTCCTTATAAGAATTCATCCTCGAATTCAAGAAAAGAATAAATTACAAGAATCAAGGTGGAAAGAGATACGGGGAATAAGCTCACATCTTAGCTTCAGTCTTTTTAGGTACAGTCCTCAGTAGTATGGTTACTCCATAACACTTTTACCATTGGTATCTCCTTGGTTCACAATTATCGAATTTGGCGGTCCACAATCGCCACCGGATACTCTTCGTAGGTAAGATCATCACTAAGCTCTATAACTTGAGGTTGCAGAATGTGAGATGGGTCAGGAATGTATTTCCTCAGCATAGATACATGAAATATAAGGTGGATTTTTGACAATTCTGATGGCAACACTAACCTATATGCCAATTTACCCACTCTTGACCGAATCTCAAATGGTCCAATGTATCTAGGAGCTAGCTTACCCTTCTTGCCAAATCTCATGACTCCTTTCATTGGAGACACTTTTAGGAACACCATGTCTCCAACCATAAAGGATACATCCTTTCTCCTAGGGTCAGCATAGCTCTTTTGTCTACTAAAGGCTATTTTCAATCTCTGCTATATGATAGGAACTTTTTCTGAAGTCACTTGTACCAACTCTGGAGCTGTCAGCTGCCTCTCTACAATCTCCTAATATAATGGTGATATGCACTTCCTACCATATAGTGCCTCATATGGAGCCATTTCAATACTAGCATGATAGCTATTATTGTAGGCAAACTCAATCAATGGCAAATGTGAATCCTATTGTCCTCCAAAATCAATCACACACAATCCTCAGCTTATCTTCTAACATCTGGATGGTCCTTTCTGATTGACCATCGGTCTAAGGATGGAAGGTTGTACTGAAATCCAGTCTAGTACCCAAAGCTTTATGTAATTCTTGCCAAAAGACTAAGGTGAATGTGGCTCCTCTGTCCGACATTATACTTACTGGTACCCTATGTAGATAAACAATCCTGTTGACATAAAGTCTTGCCAATCTATCAGTAGAGTACATCTTTTTCACTGGTAGAAAGTATGCTAACTTAGTTAGCCTATCAATAATTACCCAAATAGCATCATAGCCTCCTGTAGTCCGAGGTAATCCAGTCATAAACTCCATAGCTATCATGTCCCATTTCCATTTAGGATTTGGCATAGGTTGCAATAATCTCGAAGGTCTCTAATGTTCAAACTTCACTTGCTAACAAGTCAGGCATCTAGATACAAACTTTGCAATATCATTCTTCATTGCATTCCACTAATATGTATCTTTTAAGTCATGATACATCTTGGTAGAACCTGGATGGATACTATAAGCAAAAAAATGTGCCTCTTCCATAATTTCTTTCCTCAAGTCATTAACAACCGACACACAAATCCTAGTACCTAAACACAACACACCTTCTATGTCAAACATAAAATCTCTGGACTGCCCTTGTTGCACTTCATATGTAATCCTCTACAACTGTAGGTCTCTATTCTGAGCTACCTTAACTTGATCCAAGTATACTGATCGTACCTTGAATTGAGCTAAAAGACACTTTTTAGTAACTTTCAATTGTAACCTTTGATTAATCAATTCATACATCTCCTTGATAATGGGCCTCCTATCTAAGCTAATATGGACAAGGCTGCCCACTAACTTCCTACTCAAGGCATTAGCAACAACATTCACCTTGCCTGGATGGTACAAAATGGAACAGTCATAGTCCTTAAGGAGTTCATCCATATTCTCTACCTCAAATTCAAGTCCCTTTATTGGAAGATATACTTTAAGCTCTTGTGATTGGTGTAAATCTCACAAGTAACCCCATACAAGTAATGCCTCTATATCTTCAAAGCAAACACAACAGCTGCCATCTCCAGGTCATGAGTAGGATAGTTTTGCTCATGTTTCTTCAGCTGCCTTGAAGCATAAGCAATTACTTGGCCATTTTGTATCAACACACAACCTAATCCTACTCTGAAAGCATCACAATACACTGTATACCCTTTATTTCCAAAGGGCAAAGTTAGAATTGGAGCTGACGTCAACAAATTCTTCAATAACTGAAAGTGTTCTTCGCATCTGTCTATCCACACAAACTTAGCACTCTTATGGGTCAACCTTGTCAAAGGTGTGATAATTTTAGAGAAGTCCTTTATAAATCTCCTGTAGTAGCCCGCTAGACCCAGGAAACTTCGTACTTCTCTAATTGTAGTTGGCCTCGGCCATTCTATAATAGCTTCCATCTTCTTAGGATTGACTTGTATACCATCCTTAGAAACCACATGGCCTAAAAATGCCACTTGACTCAACCAGAACTCACACTTAGAAAACTTGGCATATAACCTGTGCTCCCTTAAAGTCTAAAGCACCCTTCTCAAATGTATAACATGCTCAGCTTCACTCTTGGAATAAACTAAGATGTCATCAATGAAGACTATTACAAATCGATCCAAGTATGGCTTGAACACCCAATTCATTAAGTCCATAAAGGCTGCTCGAGCATTGGTTAACCTAAAGGACATTACCAGAAACTCATAATGGCCATATCTCATTCGAAATACTATTTTGGGCTCATCACCACTTTTGATCCTCAACTGGTGATACCCAGACCTCAAGTCTATCTTAGAGAAGCATGTAGCACCCTGAAGCTGATCGAATAAGTCATCAATCCTTGGAAGTGGATACTTGTTCTTGATGGTGACCTTGTTCAACTGCCTGTAATCAATACAGAGTCGAAGGCTACCATCCTTCTTCACAAACAACACTGGAGCACCCCAAGGTGATGTACTAGGCCTTATGAAAACCTTATCGAACAACTCCTACAATTGCTCCTTCAGCTCCTATAATTCTATTGGTGCCATTCTGTAGGGTGGCATAGAAATAGGATCTGTACTAGGTATAACATCGATACAAAACTCTATCTCCCTGTCTGGTGGTAATCCTAGTAATTCTTCAGGGAAGACATCCAGAAATTCATGCACCACTGGCACTTGTTCAATTACCCCTTTCTCTGTCTCAACATCTCTTACTACTGCCAAGTAGCCTTGACAACCTCTTCTAAGCATCTTCTAGGTTGTAATGGCAAAAATGAGATTGCGAGGCATGAAGCTCTTTTCATCTTTAAAACAGAACTCTTCTTCATTCAGGATTCTGAACACCACTTCTTTTTCCTGATAATTCACAGAAGCATAATATCTCGATAACTAATCCATACCCAAGATGACATAAAATTCCAACACATCAAGTAACACCAAATCTGCCAATAATTCTCTACCTTCAACTAACATCAGATAAGAAGGTAGGAAAATATTTATTTCTAACTCGTCACTAAGAGAAGTCAAAACAGATAGAGGAAAGGACAACCTGAAAGGCTTCCACTCGATTCTCGAAGCAAACAGGAAGGATATGAAAGAATACAAAGCGCTAGGGTCAAACAATACTTTAGCATCATAAGAATAAATGGAGAGAATACTTATGACTACTGCATTAGAAGTCTGAGCATCCTATGGTATCAGATTGAAAACCCGTGCTTGGCCATGACTTGCCTGCTGAGATGTCAAAGGCTGCATAAAACCATGACCATTAGGTCTACCAACTGAACCTCAGCCCTATTGGCCCATAAACTGTGGTGGACTCTACTATGGCTATACTGTGCTCTATACTGTTGTGGCAATGGATGGAAAGGTTGAGTTATTGATGAAGATGCCCTGGGCATATTGTGGTTGATATCCAGAGTGAGGACAAGCTCTAGCAAGATGACTAACCTACCCACATCTAAAGCAAGCACCCGATAACATATGACATGGGCCTTGATAAAATCAGCCATAACTAGCACATGCATTAGCTCCAGACTTAGAACTACCTTATCTGGAGCTCTGCCCACTGCTACTGCTACTAACTCCAGTACCGAATCTGTGACCTCTGCCACTTCTTCTGTTTGTGGCATAACCATGTCGACCCACTCTGTGTGTTCTGGACCTTCTACCACCATGTTGTGAACTACCCTCAGCTTGTTGACTCATGCTACCAACTTGAAATACTGGTTGTTGGTACCCAGGAGCTACACCATATCCATTGCCACTAACTATGTAAGGATCTATCATGGTACCTTGATGGATGTGTCGCCTCTCAATCAGATGGGCCTCTTCTATCATACTCTCCAGGGTGCAGTCCTCAGTGTGCATACCAATAAAAGCTAGCCCTAAACCAGTAATATATAACTCAACTGCTCTATAGGGATCTCTCCTAATATCCTCTACATGTCGGGAAAACCTGTTAAACTCCCTGGTGTAGTCCTCAACAGACCTATCCCCTCTGGTGATATGAAGCAACTGCCACCTGTAGGCATCCTTGGTGGTTGGAGGATAGCAAAATCTCAAAAAGTGGTCCTTAAACTCTAGCCAAGTCAACTCATGCATAAACGGTTGAATCGACTGCATAAACCAATCTTGGGTTGTCGCTTGGACTGATAGCTGAGCAATCATAATCTATTGGTAGTCTGTATGTCTTATCTTGGTACATGCCTCAATAGCATTAATGAAGTCTAAGGCATCACCAGTACCATCAAAAGAAACTCTACTAATCCAGGAGTAGAGAAGTGCTGCATCAGTGTCTGACATCTCTTGATTTCTCTGTTGTAACATTTGCTGCACTTAGGGCATTGCTTGATTGAAAGCTGCAAGACCCTGATTAATTCCTGCTAGACCAGCTGCAAAAGCCATGGGGTCTATGACTGGAACTTCAAGCTCTACTGGTGACTGATCATGAACCTTAGCTGCAGCTGCCCTAACTCTACCTCTACCCCTTCGACATGAAGCAAGAGGAAGAGCCTCATCATGTACGAACTGCTCATCAAGCCTAAATGTTGCATCGGCAGTGGGGTCTGTTTGCATATGTCTCATTTTGAAAAAGATAGAGAAAACCAAATTTAAAACAAGACAAGAGTATTTAACACATATGCAAAATTTAGAAATAAGGATATCATAAAGACAATTATCAACCTAATGTACTGTAGTAGTTACACGGAAAGACAAACATAGAAAATTAATTAAACCATGCTCTGATACTAACTTTGTCATGACTCGAACCCAGGGCACATGACTAGCACTATGGAATGGAAAAATATAAAGTTACTGAATCTTATAGTAAGCCTTAAAAGAAAAACGCGGAATATTTAAATTTTGAAACCTTAAAATAAATAATTAAATCACAATGCACATTATCAAACTAATTTTTCTTAACATAATTTAAACCATAATATCATAGTGCATAAAATAAATAAACATCAGTTATACAAATGATGTCTCAATACACACTATTATAAATACATGATATCCCAAATAAAAAATGTAGTTATACAGTTTTCTCTACTGTAGTACACGAACATAAATTTAACACAACTAAGTAGACCTAGGTAGAATAGTTAGTGAAGAAACTACACGGCAAAGAGAAGTAGGCCTAACAAAAAAATCCCAAACTCCTGAAAAAAAATTAAGGGGAGTCAGACCTTATTGAGTAAGTTAATAAAAGAGTTGTACAATTTGAAAACCTTTTTAAAAATCGTATAGACGTAGTAAAAATAATTTATAATATATACTCATATATAACTTTTGAAAAATCTCGGTAGAACCCTAAACCTAATTCTAAATGGCCAACTGGGCCCACTTAATCCAAATAGACTATCGGTCCCCGAGAGCAGAGGCATCAACTGAGACACCAAGCCACAGTCATCCATTTAATCCAAGCACATGGCACTAGCGGTCCCCAAAAACTAAGGCATCCACTGAGGCACCCATCCCAGTCCATTTTTAACTTTCCACATCATTGGTGGTCCCCGAGAGCAAAAGCTTCCACCGAGGCACTCGTCCCAATTTATAACCACAAGTCATACATATTTTGGATCCATCTCTCAATCTCCACAATGTGCACACGGTCCTGGTGAAACCCACCAGGTAGCCCATTCTACAAAAATTTCTCAAAACTAGTTTTTACATAAATAAATAAATAAATTGCAATAAAATTCTTAATACATACTTATGAAATAAAAAGGGAAATTAATAAAATTACGAGACTCTAGAATGACTCAGAAAAAATCAAATAAGACTAGATAGATTGGAATACCCAAATTTACAATAGGAAATTACAGAAGATGTCACATTTTACGAGAAAATCTATCAAAATTTTGGCAAAGTCTCCCCTGTAAAACGAATATCTCTCTACCGTAGGTAGAGCCATTCCTGCATAGAGAAACACACTTCTAGCATTCACACTCAACCATACTCGGGTCGACTCTCCAATACTGCATTTAGCCCGACCGAGTTCACAACCCAACCAAACAACACAACTTAATTCTAATTAATAAAATTTATATTTAATTGCTTAAATAGTTTAATTATATAATAAAATTAAATTAAAACCCATTTTAGTACCAAAAATAATATATAATATATTATTTGAAAATAATTTTTGAAAATTAATATTAATTAGTTAAAAATAGTAATTAATTGTAAAAATCATTTTAATTCCTCAAATAATATTAAAACCAATTAAAATATATTATTTAGCTATAGTTAGTGCAAAATTACATTTTTACCCATATAATACAAAAATATACATAATATCCTATTATTACTCAAAAATTCCCTAAAAATTATATAAATGCATTAAAATTATTTTCTCAACATATATATTATTAATATTAATTAAAACACATATTTAAACCATTATTCCATAAAAAATCCAACTCTAACCTAATTATTCAATTTTGACATCAACTATAAAAATTCATAAAAATTATATAATATTCTCAAAAATTAATTTCTCAATAATAAAATAAAAAAAATATATATAATATCATTAAATTAACCAATTTTATAATTTAATAAATTAATTTATAAAAATTAATAAAATAATAATAAAATATTCAAAAATTCACAAAAATGAAAATAAATTCCAAAAATGATACAAAAATTCATAGAGGTATATTGAGCTACTAGGAATCACATTTGTAAAGGGAGTTTGCAAGATTCAAGATAGATCAAGCTAAAAAAAAATTTGAAACCCTAGAACTCAAAAACTAAAAGTCAACAAAAACTAAATCAAATGGAGATTAAAGCTTAAACTAAGCTTAAAATGATGCTCACTGGTGCAAGAGGAGGAGAAAGACACCGAAAATGCGTGAAATGGTGGCCGAATGAAGGTGGTGATCGGAAACAATGGAGTCTCGACTACTTCCGGTTTTCGCGTGTTGTCGGAACCAGGGAAGGGAGAGGAAGACAGCAGAAGGGCTGGCTGCTGAAGGTGGGTGGTCGGCCAGAATAGAGGGAGGCGCAGTGAAGGGCAAGGATCGGGACAACGGAAGGGAAGAAGATGGTGAATAGTGTGTGTGTTTGTGTTTATATTTGCTGTGTTGGTTTGCAGTGTTTTTGTGTTTATGTATATGAATATATGTATATTTATTCATGTATATGTTTATTGTATGTATGGGTATGCATGGGTTTATGCATGTGTTTTTATATATACATAATATTATAATTATATAATATGCGTACATGTATTAATCTCCACCACATGCTTATTATATATACACACACACACACACATATAATAACACATAAAATAACAATACAAATATTGTAATTTATTAAAAATAATAATAATAACATTAAAATAATAATGCACTAAATTAAATATTATTAAAATATTATTATTCAAAGTAGTAAATATAAATAACGTAAATTAATTATCCAAAATAATAAGTCTCAAAATAAATATTTACGTAGAAAATTATAATCAAACATAAAATAATAAATATTAACCACAAAATAATAAAATACTCAAATATAACTTTTGAATTTATTAATACTGCATATCTCATTTTAAAATAAATTAATTTAAAAATATGGGTTATAACAATTTCTTTTGTATTTATTAGATGCTACAATAGTAATATGTACCTATTGTAGTATATTATGTTGAGTTGACAATGGTTGTGTACTCGAATATTTGTAAAAATATTTTATTATGATATGATATGGAAAGATTTCTTATGCTTTAAAAAGTTTTAATTCTTTAGTATATTTATTGTTGTTTTTTATGTGAACTGGTGTTTTAAGTTTGCTATGAGTTCCGAATTTATGTGAATTTCCGTTTTCTAACACCGATTATGACTCCTGAATATATATATATATTTCACTTGAGTTTTGTATTTTATATTATACATGTTTTAGTTCTTAAAAATTTAACACATTAATTACATTGTTTTTAATGTGTATAAAAATATCTACCGCAACCTAAATAAAAACTACAAAAATTCAATAAAAATTACAAAAATTTAATAAAAATAAAAAAAATCCTTTATATATATATATATATATATATATATATATATATATATATATATATATATATATATCACAATAAAATCACTTAGCTGGCCTAATTAGGATGGATGATAAAATATACTTTTATGAAACTAAAACGTTTAGTAGAGAATAAAGAATACAACTTTATTTTCCCATCTATTCTAACTCTACCATATAATTAATACCACTGTTATTCAATATATATGTAATATCCCGTGTTTTTTTTTTAAATATTTTTACACTGTACCGGGATATACAGTGTCAATAATTTCTGTATTTTATACGATATTTTTATGAGTTGATATGTATTTTAAACCTATTTTAATTACGGTATATTATTTATAGTGTTTTACGTAAAATTTTCCCGGGACTTGCATTTTCGGGGAAATTTTCACGTAAACAATTTATTATTAATTATTTTAGATGTATTTACGGACTTGCATGAACTCATACATATTTTTAAATTATTAAATAAAGCCTGTGTGTGTATATTTATTTAATTAGGGTTTATTATTTCCCTAATATTTTATTAAGTATTTAATTGTTTTATTGTTATTTAATTAATTTTATTTAGTATAAATTATTAAAATATTAAATTTTATGTGTGTGGTGTATATTTGATGTGTGTAATTTAATATTATTTTAATATATAGTATAAAGTATATATATATACATATATTTGTTAAAAATTACAAAAGTTTGCAAAATTACATTTTGACCCCCGACTTCTTCTTCTCCGACCGATTCCCCATCGCCGTTCCACCGCCTGTCACGCCGTTCCTTCACCGTGGGTGTGCCGTCCGGTGTGCCACCATCTTCCCCGACCAATTTCGCCGCCTGAGGAGGCCGTTTCCGGCGTCGGGAGATCGATTTTGGCCGGAGAAGCCGAAAATCGATCCACCGTCGATCACGCCGATTTCGGCCACTGTTTTCGACACCGCCGGTCTCTTTCTTCTCCTTGAGCTCCGGTGAGTGTGATTCTAGCTTTGGTTTGAGCTAAAATGGTCTAGAATTGATTAGTTTTCGATTTGTAAATTTCAGCCTATTAGGGTTTTCGATTTTTTTGAGCTTCAAATTGGATGATTCATGAAAACTTCCTTCACAAATGTTGTTCCTAGTAGCTTAATATTCATGTATGAATTTTTGTAGAATTTTTGGAGATTTTTTGGATTTTTGGGTATTTTTGAATATTTTAATATTATTTTCTAATTTTCGGAAATTAATTATTTAAATTATGAAATTGGAGTTTATGGTTGAATTGGGTATTGAAATGAATTATAGGAATTTATTTAGAATTTTTATGAATTTCTAAGTATTTATTTTGAATTATTGAAGTTTATGGAATTTTGGAAAAATTAGGTTAAATGTGTTTTTATTTGAATTTAATTGGTTAATTGAGTTTAAATGTTGATATTATTGATAAATATGTTGAGAAAATTAATTTTGGATAAGTGTATGATTTTTGGTGAATTTTTGAAGTAATTTAAGTATATTTATATATATAGGGGTATTTTGGTAATTTTACCCTAAATTGTCTAAAAATGTAATTTAATTGGTTTTAATATTTATTTAAGGTATAAAAATGATTTCTACAAAATATTTGATATTTTTAACTAATTAAAACTATTTTTCGTGAATTATTTTCAATTATATATATAATATACGGTTTTTCTAATAAAATGAGTTTTAATCGGTTTTTATAGTGTTTCAAGGTCAATTATGTAATTTTTATTTATAAAATGTATTTCTGTGATTTAAGGATATTTTCGGTATTTCTGGAATTAGGTTCTGTGTTTGTGGACCCCGGTCGGTGGACTGTAGTTTGGAGTCCGACCGTGGGATTTTGATTGTGTTGAGCTTGTATTTCGAAGTGTGTTTCTTTGCAGGGTCGGCTCTATTCTTTTGAGTAGAGAGATGTCCGTTTTACAGGGGAGGTTATGTCGAATTTTCGGTAGAATTCTCGTAAAATGTGATATCCAGTCGAACCCTAATTCTGTTTTCGTATTTTAAATACTCTAGATTGAATTCTAGGATTTCTGTTAGGTTTATTCTAATGTCGGTTATTTATTGCTTGTTTAGTTGCGCCGAGACCGAGGGCTAGTGGACCAGGCCCGTCGGACCTGTCTCGTGGAGCGCATTAGGTGAGTTACTATATTATATATATATGCTTAGGATGCATGATTTAGAAAATGCATGTTTTATTTTGACTGAATATGCATAAATAATGTGATTTATATTCAAGTATATTTTTGGTATATAATAAATTATATACATGTTTTGTTAATAAAATATATTTAAAATGTTTTTAAATATATTTTTAGTTAATTCATGATTTGATTGGATTTATTTGACATATATATACTCAAAATATACCTGGTTTACTTTTGGTATATTTCCGGTATATATATGGTTTATATTGTTATTTCATTTACATTCATGCATCATTTATTGTAAATGAATGTTTTATATTTAATAATGAAGGATATCAATAGAACGTGCTACCTAGTGGGCAGCACTAGGACCGAGTACGTACCGGTACGCCTATAGCTTTAGGCTATGTTACTAACTATTTGTGGATATTGATTTGATTATGATTATTGATATGTGAGATGTGGTTTGGGTGTGATTGCTGGAGCTCGGTTGACCAAGTGTCTCGGGGCCAATCACACTGGCAGTTAGACTGCTGGAGCTCGGTTGACTTAGTGTCTCGGGGCCAGTCTACTGTCCAAATGGATTAAGTGGATATATTTGGAATAAGTGAGCCTGTGTGGCTAGAGTGTTGTTTAACACTATTTTCTAAGGTTGCGATATTCTAGGGTTCTATGTGATCCTTCATAAATTGGGATTTTTCAGTAAAATATATAAAAACGATTTTTCTGCATCTGTATGAATTGCCTGTATATATACATATTAGACATGTATTATTGACTGTATGCATTGTCATTTAGAGTGTATGTATATATATTATAGTAATTCACTTAGTGAGGTCTGACTCCCCTCCGTTGACTATTTTTCAGGAGAATCAACTTCCTCAGACCTCAGTAGCAGGTCGATACGCCGGATTTCTTCCGCCCCGGCTTCTTTATGTAAATTGTCTACTTGAGTCTTATTTATTTTATCTAGACACTGCAGTAGTTGTGAATTAAAGTATGAGATTTTATGTACTTTATTTTAAAGAGATGTACTATGTTAAAACTGGATTTGTATTAAAGATTATATACATCTATGTGATGAGATGAGATTTTGATTAAATCCAGTTGAGATGGATGATAAAATGATATTATGATTTTTATTTCCGCTGCATATTATATTTTTATTGTTATTATGGCATGCTTTATTTTATTTTTAGGCTTGCTACGGGTTCCGGATTCGAAAGAATTCCCGTTCCCTAGCGCCGGTCATGGCCCCTGTTTTGGGTCGTGACAATATATATTTCACTTGAGTTTTGTATTCTATATTATACATGCTTTAGATATTAAAAATTTAACTCATCAATTAAAAACATTATTAATGTATATAAAAATATCTACCGCAACATAAATAAAGACTACAAAAATTCAATAAAAATAATATATATATATAAGCCTAATAAAGCAAAACGTTTAAATCATGGAATCTAAGAATGACTTTATCTAGAAAAAAAAAAAAAAAAAAATTCAGCCAAAACAGTATCCTCATGTTATGAACTCATTTCAGAATAGATTAAAGCTGGCATTAATGGAAATAGCACATCTTCTTCGTGTTATGAACGCAATTGACTATCGTTGAAGACAATATTAATGAGCCGTTTATTAGCAACTCATCAAAGACGACACGGAACTTTTGCGCCTGTACTATGTCTGCAAAGGTCTTTAGCGACCGGTGGATTTTTCCTTGCATGTTCTTATTATTTTTTTGAGAGTCCACATGCCTATTACATAGGTTTGTGTCTATGCATTAATTTTAGGGATAAGACTAATTATCAATTAAATTGTATTTGTTCTATCAATTTATCATAAAAAATGTTAAATTTTTTTAATTAAATCTAATTATTTAATAAAGATTTAAATGTAATTTTAAATTTTATTATAAGTTCCATTTCAGAAAATTTATACACCCTACTCTTTTTTTATTTTTCACCAAAAATTGCGAATAAAAAAGTCCAATCAACGAGCAAACTTAGAAAAAAAATATATTTTGTGAACTTATTAATGAATGAATAAAATGCTCTTTTTATCATTGTTATTACTTAAAATATATTTATTCCTTTATTATATTATTAGTTTATGATGTAACATTAGATTATAAGGAAATTTTTATCAAATAAAATATAATTTTAAATTTTAGATTTATATCAAATATTTAAAAATACATTTAAAAATAATAAAATATTTATTTAAATTCATTTTCTCATTTGTTGGATTTTTTTATAATTTAATTTTTAAAATAAAAAAAGACTAAAGTAGACATGTTTTTAGAGAAAGGATATTATAGTAATTTTTTAAAATATATGAAGACATGATTGGATATAATTAAAAAAATTGAAAAAGTGATATGATAAATTGATAAAACTTAAACATAGATTCAATTGATAATTGGAGTATAGTTGTGGATAAATATATAGAATCATTATCTCTTAATTTAATTATCATTTTTCTAAATTATTTAATTATATATTAAGGACTGGCCGTATAAAAATTTAATTATAGACACATATTAGCTATTTTTATATAAATTATTTATCATTAAAAATCAATTCTAATAAAATTGATGAAACTTCTTATTTAGTTTCAAGTTAATTATAAAAATATTTATGAATTATCCCTTTTTAATTTGATTATGAACTTTTGATTTTAATAAAATAATTTTCAAAATTTTAAATTAGTAGCAATTAGATATTGAGTAAGCCATTTCATTTTTAAAAAAAATTTTGTAAAAAATAATTTTTATTTCAATAATTAAAACAATATTTTTAGAATACATTTTAATAAATATGTGCTTTATGTCAAATATTGTAATACCTAATTTCCGAATTTGAGCTATTAACAATTCAATTTAAATTTTTATTTTATACAAATGTTACGTATCTAACTATTTAATTGATATATTTATGTTAACATTATTTTGAGGTTTTATTACTTGATATAAGTATTATATTTGGTTATGTATACATATGTATCTATGTATATATAAGTGTGTTGTGTATACACACACACACACACACACATATATATATATATATATATATATATATATATATATATATATATATATATACATATATGTGCATGTGTGTGCATATACGTATATATTATGTAACTTGGAACATTTTATATGTATAAATACATATACATATTATACTATATGACTATAATATAAAGTAAGAGTGTTATATATATGTACATATGTATATATATGAATACATGTGAGTTGGGAGTTTATATATAAATACAAGTTTGAACCTATATATATATATATATAAGAAAGAGGAAACAAGGAAACCTCACCGAAACCTACCCAGCTACCCTCCTCCTCACTCCGTCCGTCACCATCTCTGCCTCTCCTCTCACTGTGCCCACCGTCTGAATATCGCCATTACCGTCGTGGACCGAGCTCCTTAGTTGTTGCTGCTGTTGTTCTTCTTCTTCATTGCTAGGCATCATCTCCTTTTCCTCGCGCGACAGCTCTGCACATCCAGTTCTGCCCAGCTTTGTTTCTCCTTTGTCAGTTGCTGCTTCCCTCCTACGCTAAGCTGCCTCCATCGTCCCCCATTTCCGATGGCAGCAAGCCTTCTTCTTCCTCCTCCGATCTGCTCTGCCGGACAGTGAGTAGCACTCACTCATTTCCTTCTTTTTTCCTCTAGATTCTTGATGGTTTTGGTAGATCCTAGGATTGTTGTAGTTATTTATTGTTTGATGGTGTTAGTTTTGATTTTCTTGGAAATTTTGGTGGATTATTAAATTTTTACAGAATTATGTTGAATTTATTTGATATTTATTTGATAATTATTTGGGTTTAGTTAGTAATTAGGGTAGTTGTTGTTAATTATTTTTGGGTGTATGAATTTTATTGAAGATTATAAGAATTATTGTGAATTTGGTAAATTTTGAATATTTTAGTAATATTTTGTTTATATCTGAAATTTATTTGTAAAATTTATAAAAAATTTGATGATTGGTGTTGTTGTCAAATGTTATTAATTTTAGGATTTAATTTATAATTTTGTGAATTTTATACTATTTTTGTAATTATTTTTAAGTTTATGTCAAATATGGATGTTAAACTAAATTTATAAATTTGGAAGAAATTAGTAGCCAATTATATGTTTTAATTATATTAAGAAGTTTAATGTAGAGAAAATATTTTTTAGATATTTGTATAATTTTCAAGGAATTATTTTAGTATTAATAGTGTATTATATAAGTTTGTATATTATAGGGGTAGAAACGTAATTTTTGTTATATATAGTTAAACAATAAATTGTGGTTGGTTTTAATTATAATTAAGGGAATTAAAAAGGAAATTTTTAAATTAATTTTAATAATATATTAAATATTATTTTTGAATAATGTGTATACTTTTATTATTATATGGGTAAATATGTAAATTATGCTTATTATAGTTAAGTATATATTTTAATTGGTTTTATTAAAATTTAGGCGGTTAGAGAAATTTTTATAAATTTATAAGTATTTTGATTAAGTAACATTAACTTTTTTTATATTGTTTCCTATATATATATATATATATATATATATATATATATATATATATATATATATATATATATGTTGGTGAAATTGTTTTTAAGCCTTAATGAGGAATTATTTTCTAAGTTATGGATATTTGTATGAACGTGCATCATTGGAGGAAATGATTTAAATTTTGTGATGTGTTGATTGAGTTGTGATCTCGGTCGGGGCTAAGTGTAGTCTGGAAGCCCGACTCGAGTGTGAATGTCTATGCATATTATAAGTGCATTTTCTCTGCATGCATGTCTCTACCTATGGTAGAGAGATGTCCGTTTTACAGAGGAGACTCTGCCAAAATTTTGGTAGATTTTCTCGTAAAACGTGGTATCTTCAGTAAATTTTTACCATTAAGTAGGCTTTTTCCTATCTATAGAGTCTTATCCAGTCTTCCTCGAGTTAGGCTAGAATTTCACTATTTCTGTTGATTTTTGATTTCAATTCCATAGATATGTTTTTAAATTGGTCTGTTAATTTCTTTTCTAGAGCATATCGGAGCAAAAGCTGTTGGATCAAGGCAGACGTGCGGTCGTCAACCTTCTTGTTCATCTTATAAGTTGATAAAATGACCTGTGCATGTGTTTTATTTAAAGAATGTGTGTGCTCATATTTTTAATATTTATTATATGATTTATTTAACTTAATGTTGTTATTTATGGTTTAAATGCATTTTATTTATTTAAAAATTAATTTTGAGAAATTTTGGTAAAATGGGCTACCGGTGGGTTTCACCAGGACCGTGTGCATATTGTAGAGATTGAGAGATGGATCCGATTTATGTATGACTGGTGGATGTAAACTGGGATGGGTGCCTCGGTTGATGCCTTAGCTCTCGAGGACCGCCAGAGCCATGTATTTGGATTAAATGGATGACTGCGGCTTGGTGGCTCGATTGATGCCTTTGCTCTCGGGGACCGGCAATCTAGTTGGATTAAGTGGGCCCAGTTGGCCATTTAGAAACTTAGGTTTAGGATTCTGCCGAGATTTTTCAAAAGTTATATCTATACATTATAAATTATTTTCATTATAACTATATGGTTCAAAAAGGTTTTCAAACCATACAACTCTTTTTATTAACTAACTTAGTGAGGTCTAATTCCCCTCAATTTATTTTTTTCAGGAGCTTGAGAGTTCGACCTTAAACCGCCTCCATGCCATATTTCTTTATCACCGGCCATATTATGTAGGTCATTGTAAGTTGTACTATAGTAGTAACTCTAGAAAATTGCAGTAGTAACTATACTAAGAATTTGTATGATTTAAGTATACTTGTGTATTTTATTTTAATGAACCATGCTTATGTAAGATGATTTAAGATTGATTTATTATATGTGACAATGGAGAAAATTTTATTATGCACTCGATTATATTTATTTTTAGAAAAATCAGTTTGATAATATGTTCTGTTATAAAATAAAGTTTTAAATTGGGAGGTTTTATTTTTCTTTTCTTTAAGGCTTATTATGGGTTTCGAGGGCCTTATGCCTACCCATTCCCTAGTGCTGGTCATGTGCCCTCGGGTTCAGGTAATGACAAAGTTGGTATCAGAGCTTAAGTTTAATTAATTGTCTATGTCTATCTTTTTATGTAACTACTGCAGTAGTAGGGTTGATAATTGTCTTTGAGATGTTCTTGTTTCCAATTCCGCGTTGTGATAAATACTCTTACTTTGTTTTGAATTCAATTTTCTTTGTCTTTTTTAGAATGAGGCGTGTGCAAACTGACCCTGATGTCGATCCAACTCTCAAACTTGATGAGCAGTCTATGCACAATGAGGCTCCTCCTCCTGCTCCATGTCATAGGGGCAGAGGTAGAGGTAGAGGTCGAGCTAGGGCAGCTGCAGTTGAGATTCCTTATCAGTAGCCAGTTGAGCCTGAAGCCCCAGCCGTAGACCCCACAGACTTTGCAGTTGGACTGGCAGGGATTAATCAGGGTCTTGCAGCATTGAATCAGGCGATGCCCCTTGTGCAGCAAATGCTACAACAGAGGAATCAGGGGATGTTAGATATTGATGCAACACTTCTCTACTCTTGGATCGGTAGAGTTTCTTTTGACAGTACGGGTGACGCCTTAGTTTTCATTAATGCAATTGAGGCACATTGTAATATCCCGTGTTTTTTTAAATATTTTTACACTGTACCGGGATATGTAGTGTCAATAATTTTGTATATATATTATGATATTTTATTGAGTTGATATGTATTTAAAATCTATTTTAATTACTGTGTATTATTTTCAGTGTTTTACGTAAAATTTTCCCGGGACTTGCATTTTCGTGGAAATTTTCACGTAAATATTTTAATATTAATTATTTTAAATATATTTTCGGACTTGCATGAACTCATACGTATTTTTAAAATACTAAATAAAGCTCACGTGTGTGTATATTTATTTAATTAGGGTTTAATACATAAAACCCTAATATTGTATTATTTATTTATTTATTATTATTTAATTATTTTATTTATTATCAAATTATTAAAATTTATTTTTTTTTATTATTATTTTATTAATATTTAATTATTTTATTTTATTTTATTTTATTTTTCTTTTTCTTTTTTTCTTTTTTTTTCCTTTTTCTTTCTTTTTCTTTTTCTTTTTCTTTCCTTTTTCTTTCTTTTTCTTTTTCTTCTTCTCCTTCTTCCTTCTCCCGCGCCCGACGACCACCACCCATTCCCTCCCGCTGCAACTCCGGTCACCTACCGTTGGTGTGCCTCCCGGCTTACCACCGTCGTTCCCAGCCGTCCTCCGCTGCCTCCAGCTCCTTTCCCCGACGCCGGCAGCTCCATTCTTCCTCTTTTGGCCGAAAATCAACCCTTCGCCGTTTCTCCCTCCTCCGGCCACCGTTTTTGACACCGCCAGTCTCTTTCTTCTCCTAGAGTTCCGGTGAGTGTGATTCTAGCTTTGGTTTGAGCTAAAATGGTTTAGATTTGCTTAGGTTTCAAATTTTCAATTTCGGTCATATTAGGGTTTTTGATTTTTTTGAGCTTCGAATTGATTGATTCATGAAAAATACCTTCACAAATGTTGTTCCTAGTAGCTCAATATACATGTATGAATTTTTGTAGAATTTTTGGAGATTTTTTGGATTTTTGGGTATTTTTGAATATTTTAATATTATTTTCTAATTTTCGGAAATTAATTATTTAAATTATGAAATTGGAGTTTATGGTTAAATTAGGTGTTGAAATGAATTATAGGAATTTATTTGGAATTTTTATGAATTTCTAAGTATTTATTTTGAATTATTGAAGTTTATGTGATTTTGAGAAATTAGGGTTAATTGTGTTTTAAATGGAAATTAATTGGTTAATTAAGTTTAATTATTGATATTATTGATAAATATGTTGAGAAAATTAATTTTGGATAATTTTATAATTTTTGGTGAATTTTTGAAGTGATTTAAGTATATTTATATATATAGGGGTATTTTGGTAATTTTACCCTAAATTGTCTAAAAATGTAATTTAATTGGTTTTAATAGTTATTTAAGGTATAAAAATGATTTCTACAAATTATTTAGTATTTTTAACTAATTAAAACTATTTTTCATGAATTATTTTCAATTATATATATAATATACGGTTTTTCTAATAAAATGAGTTTTAATCGATTTTTATAGTGTTTCAAGGTTAATTATGTAATTTCTACTTATAGAATGAATTTCTATGTTGTAAGGATATTTTTGGTATATTTGGAATATGTTCTGTGTTTGTGGACCCCGGTCGGTGGACTGTAGTTTGGAGTCCGACCGTGGGATTTTGATTGTGTTGAGCCTATTTTTCGAAGTGTATTTCTTTGCAGGGTCGGCTCTACTCTTTTGAGTAGAGAGATGTCCATTTTACAGGGGAGGTTCTGCCGAATTTTTGGTAGAATTCTCATAAAACGTGATGTCCAGTCGAACCCTAAATTCCGATTCTGTGTTTAATACTCTAGATTGAATTCTAGGATTTCTGTTAGGTTTATTCTGATATCGGTTATTTATTGCTTGTTTAGTTGCGTCGAGACCGAGGGCTAGTGGACCAGGCCCGTCGGACCTGTCTCGTGGAGCGCATTAGGTGAGTTACTATACTATATATATATGCTTAAGATGCATGATTTAGAAATGCATGTTTTATATTGATTAAATATGCATAAATAATTTGATTATTTCTTAAGTTTACATTAAGTATATTTTTAGTTTATTTTTGGTATATATTAAATTATATACATGTTTTGTTAATAAAATATATTTAAAATGTTTTTAAATATATTTTTAGTTTAATTTATGATTTGACTGGATTTATTTGACATATATATATACTTAAATATACCTGGTTTACTTTTGGTATATTTCTGGTATATATATGGATTATATTGTTATTTCATTTATATTCATGCATAATTTATTTTTGTGAATGAATGATTTATATTACTAATGAAGGATATCAATAGAACGTGCTACCTAGTGGGCAGCACTAGGACCGAGTACGTATCGGTACGCCTATAGTATTTAGGCTATAATACTAACTTAATTTTGGATATTGATTTGATGTGATTATTGATGTGTGAGATGTGGTTTATGAGTGTGATTGCTGGAGCTCGATTGACCAAGTGTCTCGGGGCCAATCACACTGGCAGTCAGACTGTTGGAGCTCGGTTGACTTAGTGTCTCGGGGCCAGTCTACTGTCCAAATGGATTAAGTGGATATATTTGGAATAAGTGAGCCTGTATGGCTAGAGTGTTGTTTAACACTATTTCTGAGGTTGCGATATTCTAGGGTTCTATGTGATCCTTCATAAAAGATGTTTTTCAGATAAAATATATAAAATGATTTTATTGCATCTGTGTGCAATTGCCTGTATATATACATATTATATATATACTGTTGACTGTATGCATTATCACTTAGTGTGTATGTATATATATTATAGCAATTCACTCAGTGAGGTCTGACTCCCCTCCGTTGACTATTTTTCAGGAGAGTCAACATCTTCAGACCTCAGTAGCAGGTCGATACGCCGGATTTCTTCCGCCCCGGCTTCTTTGTGTAAATTATATACTTGAGTCTTATTTATTTTATCTAGACACTACAGTAGTTGTGAATTAAAGTGTTGGATTTCATGTATTTTATTAAAGAGATGTATTATGTTGAAACTGGATTTGTATTAAAGGGATTTTATATATATGTAATGAGATTTTGATTTAAATGCAGTTGATGTGGATAATATTATGATATTATGATTTTTATTTCCGCTGCATGTTATATTGTTACTGTTATTATGGCATGATTTATTTTATTTTTTAGGCTTGCTACGGGTTCCGGATTCGAAAGAATTCCCGTTCCCTAGCGCCGATCATGGCCCCTGTTTTGGGTCGTGACACACATACCCAGACGGGACACACAGATTATTAGCGGATAATGATTATTGAGTTGTCAATTCAAGAGGCAGCTCAAGAATGGTTCATACAGTCGATTCAGCCATCTATGTATGAATTGACTTGGCCAGAGTTTAAAGACCACTTTTTAAGATTATTTTGTCCTCTAGCCATTAAAGATGCCTACAGGTGGCAGTTGCTCCACATCACTAGAGGGGATAGGCCAGTGGAGGACTACACTAGGGAGTTTAATAGGCTATCCTGACATGCATAGGACATCAAGAGGGACCCTTACAGAGCAGTAGAGCCGTATGTCACTGGTTTGGGACCTACTTTTATTGGTATGCATATTGAGGACCGCACCTTGGAGAGTGTGATTAAGGAGGCCCATTTAATTGAGAGGTGAAATATCTGCCAGGGCACCATGTTGGATCCTTATATGGTTGGTGGTAGTGGATATGGTGTAGCTCCCGAGTATTAGCAGCCAACATTTCACATTAGTAGTTCGAGTCAGCAGGCTGTGGGTACTTCTCAGTAGGGTGGTAGGAGCTCCAGGACTCATCGAGTTGGTCGACATGGTTATGCCATGAATAGGAGAAGTGGTAGAGGTCACATATTTAGTACTAGAGTCAGCAACAGTAGTAGTGGGCAGAGCTCCGGACAGAGTAGTTCTAGCTTTGAGGCCAGTGCATGTGTGAGTTGTGGACGATTCCATTAGGGCCCATGTCATTTATTGTCGGGTGCTTGCTTCAGATGTGGACAGGTTAGTCATCTTGCCAGAGCTTGTCCTCACTTTGGATATCAGCCACAGTACACTCAGGGTTCATCTTCATCAGTGGCTCAGCCCTACTATCTGATGCCCTAATAGTATAGAGCACTAGTACAGCCATAGTAGAGACCGCCATAACTTATGGGCCAGCAAGGCCGAGGTTCAGTTGGTAGGCCTAATGGTTATGGGTTTGTGCAGCCTTCGACATCTCAATAAGCAGGTCATGGCCAAGCTCGAGTGTTCACTCTGACACCATAGGATGCTCAGACTTTTAATGCATGGTAGTAGGTATTCTCTCAGTCTATGCATGTGATGCTAGAATATTTTTGACCCTGGAGCTTTGCATTTATTCATTTCTCCTGTGTTTGCTTTGAGAATCTAGTGGCAGCCTTCTAGGTTGTCCTTTCCTCTATCTGTATTGACTCCTCTTAGTGACGAGTTGGAGACAGATATTTTCTTTGCTTCGTGTCCAATAGTTAATGGTAGAGAATTATTAGCGGACTTGGTGTTGCTTGACGTGTTGGAATTCGATGTCATTTTGGGTATGGATTGGTTGTCGAGGTATTATGCTTCAGTGAATTGTCGAGAGAAAGAAGTGGTGTTCAGAATTCCAAACGAATAAGAGTTTTATTTTAAAGGTGAAAGGTGCTCCATGCCTCATAATCTCATTTCTACCATTACAGCTTGAAAGAAGCTTAGAAGGGGTTGTCAAGGTTACTTGGCAGTAGTAAGAGATGTTGAGAAAAAGAATGGGGCAATCGAACAGGTGCCAGTGGTGTGTGAATTTTTAGATGTCTTTCCTGAAGAATTATCGAGATTACCACCAGACAGAGAGATAGAGTTCTGTATCGATGTTATACCTGGTACATATCCTATTTCTATACCACCCTACAGAATGGCACCAGCTGAATTACAGGACCTGAAGGAGTAGTTACAGGAGTTTCTTAATAAGGGTTTCATAAGACCCAGTACATTGCCTTGGGGTGCTCCAGTGTTGTTTGTGAAGAAGAAGGATGGTAGCCTTTGACTCTGTATTGATTATAGGCAGTTGAATAAGGTCACCATTAAGAACAAGTATCCACTTCCAAGGATTGATGACCTGTTTGATCAGCTTCAAGGTGCTACATGCTTCTCTAAGATAGACTTGAGATCTAGGTATCACCAGTTGAGAATCAGAAGTGGTGATGAGCCCAAGATAGCCTTTCGGATGAGATATAGCCATTATGAGTTCTTAGTAATGTCCTTTGGGTTGACTAATACTCCAACAGCCTTTATGGACTTAATGAATCGGGTGTTCAGGCCATACTTAGACCAGTTTGTAATAGTCTTCATTGATGATATCTTGGTTTATTCCAAGAGTGAAGCTAAGCATGTTATGCATCTAAGAAGGGTGCTTCAAACTTTAAGGGAGCATAGGTTGTATGCCAAGTTTTCAAAGTGCAAGTTTTGGTTGAATCAAGTGGCATTTTTAGGCCATATGATTTCTAAGGATGGCATACAAGTGGACCCTAAAAAGATAGAAGCCATTATTGAGTGGCCGAGGCCCACTACAGTTAGAGAAGTACGGAGTTTCCTGGGTTTAGCAGGCTACTACAGGAGATTTGTGAAAGACTCCTCTAAAATTGCCGCACCTTTGACAAGGCTGACCCAGAAGAGTGCTAAGTTTGTGTGGACAGACAGATGCGAAGAGCACTTCCAGTTATTAAAGGATTTATTGACATAAGCTCCAATTCTAACCTTGCTTTCTGGAAATGAAGGGTATACGGTATATTGTGATGCTTCTAGAGTAGGATTGGTTTGTGTGTTGATGCAAAATGGCCAAGTAATTGCTTATGCTTCAAGATAGTTGAAGAAGCACGAGCAAAACTATCCTACACATGACTTGGAGATGGTAGCCGTTGTGTTTGCTTTGAAAATATGGAGGCATTACTTGTATAGGGTGACATGTGAGATATACACTGATCATAAGAGCTTGAAATATATCTTCCAGCAGAGGGACTTGAACTTGAGGCAAAGAAGATGGATGGAACTTCTTAAGGACTATGATTGTTCCATTTTATACCATCCAGGCAAGGCGAATGTTGTTGTTGATATGTTGAGTAGGAAATCAGTGGGCTGTCTTACCCACATCAGCACAGAAAGGAGGCCCATTATCAAGGAGTTGCATGAGTTGATTGATCAAGGGTTGCAGATGAAAGTTACCCGGAAGTGCCTTTTAACTCAATTCAGGGTATGATCAGTATACTTGGATCGAGTTAAGGCAGTTTAGAATAGAGACCCACAGTTGTAGAGGATTATGTATGAAGTGCAACAAGGGCAGTCAAGAGACTTTGTGGTTGATAGAGAAGGTGTATTGCAGTTGGGCACTAGAATTTATATGTCGGATGTTGACGACTTGAGGAAGGAAATTATGGAGGAGGCATATTTTTCTACTTATAGTATTCATCCAGGTTCTACCAAGATGTATCATGACTTGAAAGATACATATTGGTGGAATGGAATGAAGAAGGATATTGCAGAGTTTGTGTCTAGATGTCTGACTTATCAGTAAGTGAAGCTTGAACATCAGAGACCCTCGAGATTATTGCAACCTATGCCAATTCCTGAATGGAAATGGGACATGATAGCTATGGACTTTGTGACTGGGCTACCTCGGACTACAAGAGGTTATGATGCTATTTGGGTGATTGTTGATAAGCTAACTAAGTCAGCACACTTTCTACCAATAAAGAAGATGTACTCTACTGATAGACTGGCAAGACTTTATGTTGATAGAATTGTTTGTCTACATGGAGTACCAGTGAGTATAGTGTCAGACAGAGGAGCCACATTCACCTCAGTCTTTTGGTAAGAATTACACAAGGCTTTGGGCACCAGATTGGATTTCAGTACAACTTTCCATCCTCAAACACATGGTTAGTCTGAGAGGACCATCCAGACATTAGAAGATATGCTGAGGATGTGTGTGATGGACTTTGGAGGACAGTAGGATTCACACTTACCATTGGTTGAGTTTGCTTACAATAACAACTATCATGCTAGTATTGAGATGGCTCCATATAAAGCACCATACAGTAGGAAGTGTAGATCACCGTATGGTAGGAAGTGTAGATCATCATTGTGTTGGGAGATTGGTGAAAGGCAATTAACAGGTCTAGAGTTGGTGCAGATGACTTCAGAAAAAGTCTCCATTATACAACGGCGCTTGAAGACAGCCTTCAGTAGACAGAAGAGCTATGTTGACCCTAAGAGGAAGGATGTATCCTTTATGGTTGGAGACATGGTATTCTTGAGGGTGTATCCAATGAAAGGAGTCATGAGATTTGGTAAGAAGGGTAAGGTAGCTCCTAGCTACATTGGATCATTTGAGATTCGATCTAGAGTGGGTGAAGTGGCGTATAGGCTAGTGTTACCACCAGAACTATCGAGAATCCATCCTGTATTCCATGTGTCTATGCTAAGGAAATACGTTCTTGATCCATCTCATGTTTTGCAACCTCAAGCCGTGGAGCTTAGCGATAATCTGACCTATGAGGAGTACCCAGTGGCGATTGTGGATCACCAAATCTGACAATTGCGGACTAAGGAGATACCGATGGTGAAGGTGCTATGGAGTAACCATTCTACTGAGGATTGCACCTGGGAAACCGAAGCATAGATGTGAGTTTCTTTACCGTATCTCTTTCCTTCTTAAGTTTTGTAGTTTTTCTTTTCTTGAATTTGGGGACGAATTCTTATAAGGAGGGGAGACTGTAATACCCTATATTTTATTTAAATAAAGTAATTTCTGAATTTGAGCTATTAACAATTCAATTTAAATTTTTATTTTATACAAATGTTACTTATCTAACTATTTAATTGATATATTTATGTTAACATTATTTTGAGGTTTTATTACTTGATATAAGTATTATATTTGGTTATGTATACATATGTATCTATACATATATAAGTGTGTTGTGTACACACACACAGACACACACACACACACATATATATATATATGTGCATGTGTGTGCATATACGTATATATTATGTAACTTGAAACATTTTATATGTATAAATAAATATACATATTATACTATATGACTATAATATAAAGTAAGAGTGTTAAATATATGTATATATGTATATATATGAATACATGTGAGTTGGGAGTTTATATATATATACAAATTTGAACCTATATATATATATATATATATATATATATATATATATATATATATATAGAAGAAAGAGGAAACCTCACCAACCTACCCAGCTACCCTCCTCCTCACTTTGTCCGTCACCATCACTGCCTCTCCTCTCACTGGGCCACCTCCCTCACCGCCTGAATATCGCCATTGCCGCCGTGGACTGAGCTCCCTAGTTGCTGTTGCTGTTGTTCTTCTTTTTCCTCGCCAGGCAGCATCTCCTTTTCCTCGCATGACAGCTCTGCACATCTAGTTCTACCCAGCTTCATTCCTCCTTCGTCAGTTGTTGCGTCGAGCTGCCTCCATCGTCCCCTATTTTCGGTGGCAGCAAGCCTTCTTCTTCCTCCTCTAATCTGCTCTGCTGGACAGTGACTAGCACTCACTTTTTTCCTTCTTTTTTCCTCTCGATTCTTGATGGTTTTGGTAGATCCTAGGATTGTTGTAGTTGTTTATTGTTTGATGGTGTTAGTTTTGATTTTCTTGGGAATTTTGGTGAATTATTAAATTTTTACAAAATTATGTTGAATTTATTTAATATTTTTTTAATAATAATTTGGGTTTAGTTAGTAATTAGGGTAGTTGTTGTTAATTATTTTTGGGTGTATGAATTTTATTGAAGATTATAAGAATTATTGTGAATTTGGTAAATTTTGAATATTTTAGTAATATTTTGTTTATATCTGAAATTTATTTGTAAAATTTATAAAAAATTTGATAATTGGTGTTGTTGTCAAATGTTATTAATTTTAGGATTTAATTTACAATTTTGTGAATTTTATACTATTTTTGTAATTATTTTTAAGTTTATGTCAAATATGGATGTTAAACTAAATTTATAAATTTGGAAGAAATTAGTAGCCAATTATATGTTTTAATTATATTAAGAAGTTTAATGTAGAGAAAATAATTTTTAGATATTTGTATAATTTTCAAGGAATTATTTTAGTATTAATAGTGTATTATATAAGTTTGTATATTATAGGGGTAGAAACATAATTTTTGTTAAATATAGTTAAACAATAAATTGTGGTTGGTTTTAATTATAATTAAGGGAATTAAAAAGGAAATTTTCAAATTAATTTTAAAAATATTGTAATATTCTATATTTTATTTTAATAAAAGTAACTTCCGAATTTGTATTATTTTATTATTTAAAATGACATTGTTTATTTTTATCATTATTATTGTTGTTATTATTATTATTATTTTTATTAAACTACATTATTTGCATGGATATTTTATGTGTCAATATGTATATATATATATATATATATATATATATATATATATATGTAAAAAGGAAGAAAAGCAACTTACCATGAAGAGAAGACCTGACACCCACACCCCCAAAAGCTCACCAAGTTGCTGCTTTCCCTCTCCGACCATCACCATAACTGTCATCCTTCTTCTTCGGTGTGTCTCAACCCTTCTCAGAGTAGCCAACACCAGCAGCAACGTCTCCCTTCTCTTTTCTTCCTCTAGTTTCTCCTTCTTCCTCACGTTTTGAAGTCTCCTCGCCTTTGCCGGAGCTAGATCAGTGCTGCCATTGCTCCCTCAACCTTCCTCACCTCCTCAGGCATCGGTCGACGTCCAACCTTGTCTCTGCCACCCATTTTCGATGCCGAAAAGTGAGGTTGAAGGTGAGTTGTGCAGAGTTGTTTTCTGGTTGATTTCTGGTTGTTTTCTGATTGTCTGAGCTAGTTTATGTGTTAATCTTCAATTCTTCTAAGTTAGATGATGAATTTTGCAAAGTTAGAGGCTTAAATCTAATTTTGTATATTATTTTGATTTTTTCCCAATTTTTACAGAATTTTATTTTATTTTTGTTTGATTTTAATTGATATTTAATTTGGATTTAATTAGTAATTAGACTAGTTATTGTTAATTATTTTGGGTATATTAATTTTATTTAAGATTATATAAATTTTTGTATATTTATTTAGGTATTTTAAGTTTTATGTATATTTTGTTAATGTGATTAATTAATTATTTTTGGTTGAATATTTGAGTTAATTAGTGTTAGTATATTATGTTAGTAATTTTAGTAGTGATAAAATAATTTTTGATAATTTATCTAATTTTTTTTAAATTATTATATTATGTAAATTTTGAAATAATAGGTAAATGGTGTGTTTTGTTGATATTATAATTAAATACTATGTTTTAGTTAATTTTGAGATAAATTGTGGTATTAAAATAATTTTATAAATTATTTATTATTTTTAGTTAATTAATACTAACTATTTTTGAAAATTTATTCAAAATTAAATTATTTATTGTTTTTTGGTTTGAATGAGTTTTTAATTGATATTATAGTATATTTAATCTAGATGGGCAATTATAGTTGAATTTGACTATATTATGTTGAATATTTGGAAAGTTGGATTGTTATTAATATTATATTATTATTTGAAATTTTATTAAATTATGGTGGAAAATAATTTTATTTAGTGTTTTAAAAAACTTAAATAAATTATGTTATGATTTATTATTATTTTTGGTGATTTACTAGATTAATATTTAGTATTTGCTTATTTGTATTTTTGGTGAACCTCGGTTGGGAATTGTGTAGTTTGGGGTCCCAACTCGAGGTGTTGTGCCACTGTGAATTTTGAAGTGTTTTTATTTGCAGGATTGACTCTACTTTAGTATAGGGATATCCGTTTTACAGAGAAAACTCTACTGAATTTTTAATAGATTTCTCATAAAACGTGACACTGGATCAATCCTAAAATGTTTATTCTGAGTTCGAATCGAGTCTTCCTTAGAAACTCTAGAAGTTAGGTTTCTATTTTTTGATTGTCATTTCCTTTTCTGTCTTTCAACTGCCCCTCTAGTCGCGTCTACCAATCAAGGTCGGACACGACGTGCCAGAGGAGTACCTTTACCTTGTAAGTTAATATTTGATTTGAGTGTCGGATTTTTAATTTAAATTATATTAAATTCTTATGAATTTAATTTTATGATATTCTAGTTAGCAGCATATGATCTTGCATGATTTAATTTATAGTTGATTTATTTTATTTTATTTATTTATCTATTGTAGTTTTCATTATTTTATTTATTTTCTTTTATTTTTAAATAAACCACGGTAAAATGGGCTACTTGATGGGTTTCATCATGACCGGGTGTGCATTGGTAAAATATGTGATTATTTAATTATATTACTGGGGCCGAAGGTCTGGTGATGCTTTGCTCTCGGACATCACCAGTAGTATAATATTTGCTTATTTAATAAATACTGGGGCCAAAAATCTGGTGATGCTTTGCTCTCAGACACCGCCAGAATAAAGTTTAGTTTATATTTTTTAAATCACCGAGGCTGATGGTCTGGTGATGCTTTACTCTCGGACACCACCAGTGATATTGGATTAAGAGCTATGACTGCGACTGTGTATCCTGGTGATGTCTTGCTCTCGGGAACCGACAGTCTTGGATATAAGTGAGTGATATGACTGTTAAAAATTTATAAACCGGGTTCTATCAAATTTTTATACTAAAATGATTTAAAAAGACATTTAAATATTTATTTCTTCTCTTTTAAAAATGGATTTATTATATGTATACCAAATAGTTGAAATAAAATTATATTATATTATGTTTCCATAAAATTTATTTTAATCAGGTTTTCAAATCACATTCATTTCTTTATTAACTTACTCAGTGAGGTCTGACTCCCCTCAACTTATTTTTTTAGGAGTTTGGGAGTTTACTGTTAGGCCTACTTCTCTTTGTCGTGTAGCTTCATCACCGGCTATTTTACATAGGTTTATTTAGCTGTGTTGTATTTACTTTCATGTAATGTAGTGGAGAAAATTGTATAACTGCATACTTTATTTGTAATTTCATGTATTTATAATTTTATGTACTGAGATACTATTTGTGTAACCAATGTTTATTTATTTTATTCTATGCAATGATATTATGGTTTAAATTATATTAAGAAAAATCAGTTTGATAATGTGCATTGTTATTTTATTAGTTATTGTAAGGTTTCAAAGTTTAAATATTCCACAATTTTTCTTTTAAGGCTTACTATGGGTTTTGGTAGCTTTATGCTTTCCCATTCCCTAGTGCCGGTTATGTGCCCCTAGGTTTTGGTCATGATAAAGTTGGTATCAGAGCTTTGGCTCTTTTTTCATGCTTTTGATTGTCGATGTCTGTCTTTTTCTCATAATATTATGATACTTAGGTTGTTGAACGTCATTTGTTGATCTCTTGTCTTTTGGTTTCAACATCTGAGTCTGTATTCTTGTCTTGTTTTGAATTTTGGTTTTCTTGTCTTTTTAGAATGAGGTGTGCTTGGAATTCCCCTACTGTAGATGTAGAACCTGATGACGGTGAGCAATCATTTCAAGATAAGATTCTCCCTCCTACCCCTTGACCTAAAGGTAGGGGTAGAGCTAGAGTAGCAGCAGCTCAGAGGCAGGATCAACCTTCGGTAGAGCCTCAAATTCCAGCAGAGGATCCTACAGTCTTTGCAACTGGCATGGCGGGTATTAACCAGGGCTTGGCAGCTCTTAATTAGGTAATGCCCATTGTGTAGTAGATGCTTCAGTGACAGACTCAGGGGATGTCAGATGTTGATGCAGCCTTATTATACTCCATAGTGGGGCGAGTTCACTTTAATGGTACTGGGGATGCGTTCGATTTCATTAATACTATCAAGTCCAGGACTATATCTGGGTATTCTGACTACTAGAGGATTATGATTGTGGAGCTATCAGTCTCAGTAGTAGCTTAGGACTGGTTTATGCAATCCATTCAGCCTTTCATAACGATGATGACATGGTTGGGATTTAAGGAGCAGTTCATGAGATTCTTTTGTCCTTCGTCTATGTGAGAGAACTATAAATGGAAGCTACTTAACATTGATAGGAGAGATCGTTCAGTGGAGGACTATACTTGGGAGTTCTACAGACTAATGAGGCATGCTGAGGATGTGAGGCAGGATGTCGCAAAGACAGTAGAGCTGTATGTGATGGGATTAGGCCCAACCTATATTAGTATTTGTCTAGAGGGTCGTAGTATTGAGAGTGTGGTAGAGGAGGCGAGACAACTGGAGCGCAGACACATCCGGCATGGTACTATACCTGACCCATATGATAATGGCACTTTCAGACCTGTCCAGAGGGTGCAGTAGCCAATATTTCAGATAGGCAGCTTAAGTTCTCAATCAGTAAGCCCTTCTCAGCAAAGTAGATAGTTTAGGGCACATCGGACTAGTAGGCACCACCTTCCTCAGGATCGCAGGAGCAGTAGGGCCACTAGATTTGGTAGTAGCGCCAGCAGTAGTAGTGGGTAGAGCTCTGGGCATGGCAGTTCTGGGTTTGGAGCTAGTGCATGTGTCATTTGTGGTCGAGTGCATCAGGGTCCTTGTCATTTAATGCCAGGAGCATGTTTTAAATGTGGTTAGTTTGGACATTTCACTAGAGCTTTTCTGAACTATGGATTCCAGACATCTTTTTCTAAGGGATCTTCACCTACTGTTGTTCAGCCATTGCAGCAGGTGCCTCAGCAGTATCAGGCACCCATGTACTCTCAGCAGTGACCGATGCAGTATGCGAGCCAATAAGACCGAGGTAGAGGATAGACTTAGCCATTCACTTCACAGTAGCCAAAACGTGGTCAAGCTAGGGTCTTCACTTTGACTCCTCAGGATGCGTAGGCATCCAACACTATGGTAGCAGGTATTATTCCAGTATGTTGCTCTAAGGCTAGAGTCTTATTTGATCCTGGTGCTACATATTTGTTTGTATCTCCTTTGTTTGCTTTGAAAGTGGCTTGTCTTCCTTCTAAGATGAGTTTTCCTCTGTCTGTTTTGACTCCGCTTAGTGATGAGTTAGAGACAGACATTTTCTTTCCATCTTATCCCGTGTTAGTAGAGGGTAGAGAATTATTGGTAGACTTGGTCCTTTTGGATGTGATCGAGTTTGATATGATTCTTGGAATGGATTGGTTATCCCAGTATTATGCTTTTGTGGATTGTCGAGTAAAGGAAGTAATTTTTAGAATTCCTAGTGATAAGGAATTCAGATTCAGAGGTACTGAGAGTTCCATGTCCCGTATTCTTATTTCTACCATTACAGTTAGGAAGATGCTTAGTAGAGGATGTCAAGGCTATCTAGCTGTAGTTAGAGATGTTCAAATAGAAATGGGATCAGTGGAGAGGGTACCAGTAGTAGGTGAATTTACAGATGTTTTTCCAAAGGAGTTACCTGGATTGCCATCAGATAGAGAGATAGAATTATGTATTGATGTTGTCCCAGGCATAGATCCTATCTCTATGCCACCTTATAGGATGGCATCTACAGAGCTGAAGGAGTTAAAAGAGCAATTGCAGGAATTATTAGATAAGGGGTTCATTCGGCCTAATACATCTCTATGGGGTGCTCTGGTTCTCTTTGTAAAGAAGAAGGATGGTAGTCTTTGACTCTGTATTGACTATAAATAGCTAAATAAGGTTACCATCAAGAATAAGTATCCACTCCCCAGGATTTATGATTTGTTCGATCAGTTACAAGGAGCTCGACTTTTCTTTAAGATTGACTTGAGATCTGGGTATCATCAGCTGAGGATTAGAAGGGAGGATATACCTAAGTCAGCATTTCAAACTAGATATGGCCACTATGAGCTCTTAGTGATGTCCTTTGGGTTGACTAATGCCCCAGCAGCCTTTATGGACTTGATGAACAAGGTGTTTAGGCCATACTTACACCAATTTTTTATTGTGTTTATTGATGATATTATGGTCTATTCAAAGAATAGGGCAGAGCATGTGATGCATTTGAGATTGGTGCTGTAGACTTTGAGAGAGCACCAATTGTATGCTAAGTTTTTGAAATGTGAGTTTTGGTTAGACCAAGTGGCATTCTTAGGCCATGTGGTGTCTAAAGATGGCATTCAGATGGATCCTAGGAAGATCGAGGTGATTACTGAATGGCCAAGACCTATAATGGTTATTGAAGTGAGAAGTTTTCTGGGTTTAGCAGGCTATTATAGGAGATTTGTGAAGGATTTTTCTAAGATTGCCGCGCCTTTGACTAGACTAACCCAGAAGAATGTTAGATTTGTCTGGACTGATAGATGTAAGGAGCATTTCCAGTTGCTTAAGGATTTATTGACTTCAGCTCCAGTACTGACATTACCTTTTAGTGATGATGGATACATGGTATATTGTGATGCTTCCCGTGTGGGTTTAGTATATGTGCTAATGCAGAATGGCAGAGTGATTGCTTATGCTTCGAGTCAGTTGAAGAAGCACGAGTAGAATTACCCCACTCACAATCTAAAGATGGCAGCAGTTGTATTCACACTGAAGATCTGGAGGCATTATCTATACGGTGTCAATTATGAGATCTACACAGACCACAAGAGCTTAAAGTATATCTTCGAGCAGAGGGATTTGAACTTAAGGCAAAGAAGATGGATGGAACTTATGAAAGACTATGATTGTTCAATTCTTTACCATCCAGGCAAGGCGAATGTAGTAGCTGATGCGTTGAGTAGAAAATCAGCAGGTAGTCTTGCCCACATTAGTACTAAGAGGAGATCGATTATTTAGGAGTTACATGAGCTTATTGATCAGGGTTTGCAGTGGAAGGTGACTAAGAAGTGCCTTTTAACTCAGTTCAGAGTATGATTTGTATACTTGGATAGAGTTAAGGCAGCTCAAAGAAGGGACCCACAGTTACAAAGAATTATGTTTGAGGTGCAACAGGGTCAATTCGGAGAGTTTGTGATTAACAATGAGGGAGTTCTATGCTTGGGTACTCGATTGTGTGTGCCAGATATTGATAATCTGAGGAAAGAGATCTTAGAAGAGGCACATTTTTCTACTTACAGTATACATCCAAGTTCTACTAAGATGTATCATAATTTGAGGGATACATATTAGTGGAATGGAATGAAGAAGGACGTTGCAGAATTTGTATCCAAGGGTCTCACATATCAGCAGGTGAAATTAGATCATCAGAGGCCCTGAGGATTATTACAGCCCATGCCTATCCCAGAGTGGAAATGGGATATGATTGTTATGGATTTTATGACTGGGTTGCCTCAGACAACATGTGGGTTTAATGCTATTTGGGTGATTATTGACAGGTTAACTAAGTCAGCTCACTTTCTGCCAGTTAAGAAGACATCCTCCACTGACAGGTTGGCACGGTTGTATGCTAATAGAATTATTTGTCTTCATGGAGTTACAATAAGTATAATATCTAATAGAAGAGACACTTTTACGTCAATTTTCTAGCAAGAGTTGCATAAGGCATTAGGTACCAGACTTGACTTCAGCATAGTATTCCATCCTCAGATTGATGGTCAGTCTGAGAGGACCATTTAGACTTTAGAGGATATACTCCGAATGTGCATGATGGACTTTGGAGGTCAATGGGATAATCATTTACCACTAATTGAATTTTCATATAACAACAGTTATCATGCAAGTATTGAGATGGCTCCATATGAAGCATTGTATGGTAGGAAGTGCATATCACCTTTATATTGGGAAATTGGTGAGAGACAGCTCATGGGTCCAGAGTTGGTGCAAATTACTTCTAAAAAAGTTCCTATCATTTAGCAGAGGTTAAGGACAGCATACAGCAGGCAGAAGAGTTATGCTAATCCCAAAAGGAAGGATGTTTCCTTTCTAGTTGGAGATGTGGTGTTTTTTAAGGTATCTCCAATGAAGGGAGTTATGAGGTTCGATAAGAATGGTAAGTTGGCTCCGAGGTACATTGGACCTTTCAAGATACAGTCATGAGTTGGGGAAGTAGCCTATAGACTAGTGTTATCACCTGAGTTATCTTGAATCCACCCAGTGTTCCATGTGTCTATGTTGAGGAAGTATATTCCTGATCCTTCTCACGTACTTCAGCCTCAAGCAGTGGAGCTTAGTGAAGATCTATCTTATGAGGAGTATCTAGTAGCGATTATGGATCGCCAGCTTCGCCAACTTCACTCTTAGGAGATTTCGATGGTCAAAGTGCTTTGGAGTAACCACACAGCAGAAGACTATACGTAGGAGGTAGAGTCTGAGATGCAAGCTTTCTATCCCTATCTTTTTCATCCTTAGACTTTGTAATTCTTAGCTTTTCTTTGAAATTCGAGGATGAATTTCTGTAAGGAGGGGACATTGTAATACTCTATATTTTATTTTAATAAAAGTAATTTCTGAATTTGTATTATTTTATTATTTAAAATGACATTGTTTATTTTTATCATTATTATTGTTATTATTATTATTATTATTATTTTATTAAACTACATTATTTGCATGGATATTTTATATGTCATTATGTATGTGTGTGTGTGTATATATATATATATATACTCATATATAATTAAAGTTTAATTACTTTTATGTGTGTATTAATTTCTTTTTGTGTATATACATGTATATATGTATGTAGTATTAGTGTGTGTATATATATATATATATGTATATGTATATGTATAGTGTGCATGTGTGTGGTGGAGAATTAAAGTAAAATATTATAATATAACGTTTTTTTATTATAAAGTAAGATATATATATATATATATATATATATATATATATATATATATGAATATAATATAAGATATAAGATATAAGTTATATTATATATATATATATATGTAAAAAGAAAGAAAAGCAACTTACCATGAAGAGAAGACCTGACACCCACACCCCTAAAACCTCACCAAGCTGCTGCCTTCCCTCTCTGACCACCACCATCACTGTCATCCTTCTTCTCTGGCGTGTCTCAGCCCTTCCCGGAGCAGCCAACACCAGCAGCAACCTCTCCCTTCTCTTTTCTTCCTCTAGTTTCTCCTTCTTCCTCACGTTTTGAAGTCTCCTCGCCTTTGCCAGAGCTACATCAGTGCTGTCATTGCTCCCTCAACCTTCCTCACCTCCTCAGGCATCGGTTGACGATTAGCCTTGTCTCTACCACCCATTTCTGGCGCCAGACAATGAGGTTGAAGGTGAGTTGTGCAGAGTTATTTTCTAGTTGTTTTCTAGTTGTCTGAGCTAGTTTATGTGCTAATCTTCAATTCTTCTAAGTTAGATGATGAATTTTGTAAAGTTAGAGGCTTAAATCTAATTTTGTATATTATTTTAATTTTTTCGCAATTTTTACAGAATTTTATTTTATTTTTGTTTGATTTTAATTGATATTTAATTTGGGTTTAATTAGTAATTAAAGTAGTTATTGTTAATTATTTTGGGTATATTAATTTTATTTGAGATTATAGAAATTTTTGTATATTTATTTAGGTATTTTAAGTTTTATGTATATTTTATTAATGTGATTAATTAATTATTTTTGGTTGAATATTTGAGTTAATTAGTGTTAGTATATTATGTTATTAATTTTAGTAGTGATAAAATAATTTTTGATAATTTATCTAATTTTTTTGAAATTATTATATTATGTAAATTTTGAAATAATAGGTAATTGGTGTGTTTTGTTGATATTATAATTAAATACTATGTTTTAGTTAATTTTGAGATAAAATGTGGTATTAAAATAATTTTTATAAATTATTTATTATTTTTAGTTAATTAATACTAACTATTTTTGAAAATTTATTCAAAATTAAATTATTTATTGTTTTGTGGTTTGAATGACTTTTTAGTTGATATTATAGTATATTTAATCTAGATGGGCAATTATAGTTGAATTTGACTATATTATGTTGAATATTTGGAAAGTTGGATTGTTATTAATATTATATTATTATTTGAAATTTTATTAAATTATGGTGGAAAATAATTTTATTTAGTGTTTTAAAAAACTTAAATAAATTATGTTATAATTTATTATTATTTTTGGTGATTTACTAGATTAATATTTAGTATTTGCTTATTTGTATTTTTGGTGAACCTCGGTTGGGAATTATGTAGTTTGGGGTCCCAACTCGAGGTGTTGTGCCACTGTGAATTTTGAAGTGTTTTTATTTGCAGGATTGACTCTACTTTAGTATAGGGATATCCGTTTTACAGAGAAAACTCTACTGAATTTTTAATAGATTTCTCGTAAAACGTGACACTGGATCAATCCTAAAATGTTTATTCTGAGTTCGAATCGAGTCTTGCTTAGAAACTCTAGAAGTTAGGTTTCTATTTTCTGATTGTCATTTCCTTTTCTGTCTTTCAACTGCCCCTCTAGTCGCGTCTACCAATCAAGGTCGGACACGACGTGCCAGAGGAGTACCTTTACCTTGTAAGTTAATATTTGATTTGAGTGTCGGATTTTTAATTTAAATTATATTAAATTCTTATGAATTTAATTTTATGATATTCTAGTCAGCATCATATGATCTTGCATGATTTAATTTATAGTTGATTTATTTTATTTATTTATCTATTATAGTTTTCATTATTTTATTTATTTTCTTTTATTTTTAAATAAACCACGGTAAAATGGGCTACTTGATGGGTTTCATCATGACCGTGTGTGCACTGATAAAATATGTGATTATTTAATTATATTACTGGGGCCGAAGGTCTGGTGATGCTTTGCTCTCGAACATCACCAGTAGTATAATATTTGCTTATTTAATAAATACTGGGGCCGAAAGTCTGGTGATGCTTTGCTCTCAGACACCGCCAGAATAAAGTTTAGTTTATATTTATTAAATCACTGGGGCTGATGGTCTGGTGATGCTTTACTCTCGGACACCACCAGTGATATTGGATTAAGAGCTATGACTGCGACTGTGTATCCTGGTGATGTCTTGCTCTCGGGATCCGACAGTCTTGGATATAAGTGAGTCATATGACTGTTAAAAATTTATAAACCGGGTTCTATCAAATTTTTATACTAAAATGATTTAAAAAGACATTTAAATATTTATTTCTTCTCTTTTAAAAATGGATTTATTATATGTATACCAAATAGTTGAAATAAAATTATATTATATTATGTTTCCATAAAATTTATTTTAATCAGGTTTTCAAATCACATTCATTTCTTTATTAACTTACTCAGTGAGGTCTGACTCCCCTCAACTTATTTTTTTTAGGAGTTTGGGAGTTTACTGTTAGGCCTACTTCTCTTTGTCGTGTAGCTTCATCATCGGCTATTTTACGTAGGTCTATTTAGTTGTGTTGTCTCCACTTTCATGTAATGTAGTGGAGAAAACTGTATAACTGCATACTTTATTTGTAATTTCATGTATTTATAATTTTATGTACTGAGATACTATTTGTGTAACCAATGTTTATTTATTTTATTCTATACAATGATATTATGGTTTAAATTATATTAAGAAAAATCAGTTTGATAATGTGCATTGTTATTTTATTAGTTATTATAAGGTTTCAAGTTTAAATATTCAGTGATTTTTCTTTTAAGGCTTACTATGGGTTTTGGTAGCTTTATGCTTTCCCATTCCCTAGTGCCGGTTATGTGCCCCTAGGTTTTGGTCATGATAAAGTTGGTATCAGAGCTTTGGCTCTTTTTTCATGCTTTTGATTGTCGATGTCTGTCTTTTTCTCATAATATTATGATACTTAGGTTGTTGAACGTCATTTGTTGATCTCTTGTCTTTTGGTTTCAACATCTGTGTCTGTATTCTTGTCTTGTTTTGAATTTTGGTTTTCTTGTCTTTTTAGAATGAGGCGTGCTTGGAATTCCCCTACTGTAGATGTAGAACCTGATGACGGTGAGCAATCATTTCAAGATAAGATTCTCCCTCCTACCCCTTGACCTAAAGGTAGGGGTAGAGCTAGAGTAGCAGCAGCTCAGAGGCAAGATCAGCCTTCGGTAGAGCCTCAAATTCCAGCAGAGGATCCTACAGTCTTTGCAACTGGCATGGCGGGTATTAACCAGGGCTTGGCAGCTCTTAATTAGGTAATGCCCATTGTGTAGTAGATGCTTCAGTGACAGACTCAGGGGAGGTCAGATGTTGATGCAGCCTTATTATACTCCATAGTGGGGCGAGTTCACTTTAATGGTACTGGGGATGCGTTCGATTTCATTAATACTATCAAGTCCAGGACTATATCTGGGTATTCTGACTACTAGAGGATTATGATTGTGGAGCTATCAGTCTCAGTAGTAGCTTAGGACTGGTTTATGCAATCCATTCAACCTTTCATAATGATGATGACATGGTTGGGATTTAAGGAGCAGTTAATGAGATTCTTTTGTCCTTCGTCTATGCGAGAGAACTATAAATGGAAGCTACTTAACATTGATAGGAGAGATCGTTCAGTGGAGGACTATACTTGGGAGTTCTACAGACTAATGAGGCATGCTGAGGATGTGAGGCAGGATGTCGCAAAGACAGTAGAGCTGTATGTGATGGGATTAGGCCCAACCTATATTAGTATTTGTCTAGAGGGTCATAGTATCGAGAGTGTGGTAGAGGAGGCGAGACAACTGGAGCGCAGACACATCCGGCACGGTACTATACCTGACCCATATGATAATGGCACTTTCAGACCTGTCCAGAGGGTGCAGTAGCCAATATTTCAGATAGGCAGCTTAAGTTCTCAATCAGTAAGCCCTTCTCAGCAAAGTAGATAGTTTAGGGCACATCGGACTAGTAGGCACCACCTTACTCAGGATCGCAGGAGCAGTAGGGCCACTAGATTTGGTAGTAGCGCCAGCAGTAGTAGTGGGTAGAGCTCTGGGCATGGCAGTTCTGGGTTTGGAGCTAGTGCATGTGTCATTTGTGGTCGAGTGCATCAGGGTCCTTGTCATTTAATGCCAGGAGCATGTTTTAAATGTGGTTAGTTTGGACATTTCACTAGAGCTTTTCTGAACTATGGATTCCAGACATCTTTTTCTAAGGGATCTTCACCTACTGTTATTCAGCCATTGCAGCAGGTGCCTCAGCAGTATCAGGCACCCATGTACTCTCAGCAGTGACCGATGCAGTATGCGAGCCAATAAGACCGAGGTAGAGGATAGTCTTAGCCATTCACTTCACAGTAGCCAAAACGTGGTCAAGCTAGGGTCTTCACTTTGGCTCCTCAGGATGCGTAGGCATCCAACACTATGGTAGTAGGTATTATTCCAGTATGTTGCTCTAAGGCTAGAGTCTTATTTGATCCTGGTGCTACATATTTGTTTGTATCTCCTTTGTTTGCTTTGAAAGTGGCTTGTCTTCCTTCTAAGATGAGTTTTCCTCTGTCTGTTTTGACTCCGCTTAGTGATGAGTTAGAGACAGACATTTTCTTTCCATCTTATCCCGTGTTAGTAGAGGGTAGAGAATTATTGGTAGACTTGGTCCTTTTGGATGTGATCGAGTTTGATATGATTCTTGGAATGGATTGGTTATCCCAGTATTATGCTTTTGTGGATTGTCGAGTAAAGGAAGTAATTTTTAGAATTCCTAGTGATAAGGAATTCAGATTCAGAGGTACTGAGAGTTCCATGTCCCGTATTCTTATTTCTACCATTACAGTTAGGAAGATGCTTAGTAGAGGATGTCAAGGCTATCTAGCTGTAGTTAGAGATGTTCAAATAGAAATGGGATCAGTGGAGAGGGTACCAGTAGTAGGTGAATTTACAGATGTTTTTCCAAAGGAGTTACCTGGATTGCCATCAGATAGAGAGATAGAATTATGTATTGATGTTGTCCCAGGCATAGATCCTATCTCTATGCCACCTTATAGGATGGCACCTACAGAGCTGCAGGAGTTAAAAGAGCAATTGCAGGAATTATTAGATAAGGGGTTCATTCGGCCTAATACATCTCTATGGGGTGCTCTGGTTCTCTTTGTAAAGAAGAAGGATGGTAGTCTTTGACTCTGTATTGACTATAAATAGCTAAATAAGGTTACCATCAAGAATAAGTATCCACTCCCCAGGATTGATGATTTGTTCGATCAGTTACAAGGAGCTCGACATTTCTTTAAGATTGACTTGAGATCTGGGTATCATCAGCTGAGGATTAGAAGGGAGGATATACCTAAGTCAGCATTTCAAACTAGATATGGCCACTATGAGCTCTTAGTGATGTCCTTTGGGTTGACTAATGCCCCAGCAGCCTTTATGGACTTGATGAACAAGGTGTTTAGGCCATACTTACACCAATTTTTTATTGTGTTTATTGATGATATTATGGTCTATTCAAAGAATAGGGCAGAGCATGTGATGCATTTGAGATTGGTGCTGTAGACTTTGAGAGAGCACCAATTGTATGCTAAGTTTTTGAAATGTGAGTTTTGGTTAGACCAAGTGGCATTCTTAGGCCATATGGTGTCTAAAGATGGCATTCAGATGGATCCTAGGAAGATCGAGGTGATTACTGAATGGCCAAGACCTATAATGGTTATTGAAGTGAGAAGTTTTCTGGGTTTAGCAGGCTATTATAGGAGATTTGTGAAGGATTTTTCTAAGATTGCCGCGCCTTTGACTAGACTAACCCAGAAGAATGTTAGATTTGTCTGGACTGATAGATGTAAGGAGCATTTCCAGTTGCTTAAGGATTTATTGACTTCAGCTCCAGTACTGACATTACCTTTTAGTGATGATGGATACATGGTATATTGTGATGCTTCCCGTGTGGGTTTAGTATATGTGCTAATGCAGAATGGCAGAGTGATTGCTTATGCTTCGAGTCAGTTGAAGAAGCACGAGTAGAATTACCCCACTCACAATCTAAAGATGGCAGCAGTTGTATTCACACTGAAGATCTGGAGGCATTATCTATACGGTGTCAATTGTGAGATCTACACAGACCACAAGAGCTTAAAGTATATCTTCGAGCAGAGGGATTTGAACTTAAGGCAAAGAAGATGGATGGAACTTATGAAAGACTATGATTGTTCAATTCTTTACCATCCAGGCAAGGCGAATGTAGTAGCTGATGCGTTGAGTAGAAAATCAGCAGGTAGTCTTGCCCACATTAGTACTAAGAGGAGATCGATTATTTAGGAGTTACATGAGCTTATTGATCAGGGTTTGCAGTGGAAGGTGACTAAGAAGTGCCTTTTAACTCAGTTCAGAGTATGATTTGTATACTTGGATAGAGTTAAGGCAGCTCAAAGAAGGGACCCACAGTTACAAAGAATTATGTTTGAGGTGCAACAGGGTCAATTCGGAGAGTTTGTGATTAACAATGAGGGAGTTCTATGCTTGGGTACTCGATTGTGTGTGCCAGATATTGATAATCTGAGGAAAGAGATCTTAGAAGAGGCACATTTTTCTGCTTACAGTATACATCCAAGTTCTACTAAGATGTATCATAATTTGAGGGATACATATTAGTGGAATGGAATGAAGAAGGACGTTGCAGAATTTGTATCCAAGTGTCTCACATATCAACAGATGAAATTAGATCATCAGAGACCCTGAGGATTATTACAGCCCATGCCTATCCCAGAGTGGAAATGGGATATGATTGTTATGGATTTTATGACTGGGTTGCCTCAGACGACATGTGGGTTTAATGCTATTTGGGTGATTATTGACAGGTTAACTAAGTCAGCTCACTTTCTGCCAGTTAAGAAGACATCCTCCACTGACAGGTTGGCACGGTTGTATGCTAATAGAATTATTTGTCTTCATGGAGTTACAATAAGTATAATATCTAATAGAAGAGACACTTTTACGTCAATTTTCTAGCAAGAGTTGCATAAGGCATTAGGTACCAGACTTGACTTCAGCATAGTATTCCATCCTCAGATTGATGGTCAGTCTGAGAGGACCATTTAGACTTTAGAGGATATACTCCGAATGTGCATGATGGACTTTGGAGGTCAATGGGATAATCATTTACCACTAATTGAATTTTCATATAACAACAGTTATCATGCAAGTATTGAGATGGCTCCATATGAAGCATTGTATGGTAGGAAGTGCATATCACCTTTATATTGGGAAATTGGTGAGAGACAGCTCATGGGTCCAGAGTTGGTGCAGATTACTTCTAAAAAAGTTCCTATCATTTAGCAGAGGTTAAGGACAGCATACAGCAGGCAGAAGAGTTATGCTAATCCCAAAAGGAAGGATGTTTCCTTTCTAGTTGGAGATGTGGTGTTTTTTAAGGTATCTCCAATGAAGGGAGTTATGAGGTTCGATAAGAATGGTAAGTTGGCTCCGAGGTACATTGGACCTTTCAAGATACAGTCATGAGTTGGGGAAGTAGCCTATAGACTAGTGTTATCACCTGAGTTATCTTGAATCCACCCAGTGTTCCATGTGTCTATGTTGAGGAAGTATATTCCTGATCCTTCTCACGTACTTCAGCCTCAAGCAGTGGAGCTTAGTGAAGATCTATCTTATGAGGAGTATCTAGTAGCGATTATGGATCGCCAGCTTCGCCAACTTCACTCTTAGGAGATTCCGATGGTCAAAGTGCTTTGGAGTAACCACACAGCAGAAGACTATACGTAGGAGGCAGAGTCTGAGATGCAAGCTATCTATCCCTATCTTTTTCATCCTTAGACTTTGTAATTCTTAGCTTTTCTTTGAAATTCGAGGACGAATTTCTGTAAGGAGGGGACATTGTAATACTCTATATTTTATTTTAATAAAAGTAATTTCTGAATTTGTATTATTTTATTATTTAAAATGACATTGTTTATTTTTATCATTATTATTGTTATTATTATTATTATTATTATTTTATTAAACTACATTATTTGCATGGATATTTTATGTGTCATTATGTATGTGTGTGTGTGTATATATATATATATATATATATATATATATATATATATATATATACTCATATATAATTAAAGTTTAATTACTTTTATGTGTGTATTAATTTCTTTTTGTGTATATACATGTATATATGTATGTAGTATTAGTGTGTGTATATATATATATATGTATATGTATATGTATAGTGTGCATGTGTGTGGTGGAGAATTAAAGTAAAATATTATAATATAATGTTTTTTTTATTATAAAGTAAGATATATATATATATATATATATATATATATATATGAATATAATATAAGATATAAGATATAAGTTATATTATATATATATATGTAAAAAGAAAGAAAAGCAACTTACCATGAAGAGAAGACCTGACACCCACACCCCCAAAACCTCACCAAGCTGCTGCCTTCCCTCTCTGACCACCACCATCACTGTCATCCTTCTTCTCTGGCGTGTCTCAGCCCTTCCCGGAGCAGCCAACACCAGCAGCAACCTCTCGCTTCTCTTTTCTTCCTCTAGTTTCTCCTTCTTCCTCACGTTTTGAAGTCTCCTCGCCTTTGCCAGAGCTACATCAGTGCTGTCATTGCTCCCTCAACCTTCCTCACCTCCTCAGGCATCGGTTGACGATTAGCCTTGTCTCTACCACCCATTTCCGGCGCCAGACAATGAGGTTGAAGGTGAGTTGTGCAGAGTTATTTTCTAGTTGTTTTCTAGTTGTCTGAGCTAGTTTATGTGCTAATCTTCAATTCTTCTAAGTTAGATGATGAATTCTGTAAAGTTAGAGGCTTAAATCTAATTTTGTATATTATTTTAATTTTTTCGCAATTTTTACAGAATTTTATTTTATTTTTGTTTGATTTTAATTGATATTTAATTTGGGTTTAATTAGTAATTAAAGTAGTTATTGTTAATTATTTTGGGTATATTAATTTTATTTGAGATTATAGAAATTTTGTATATTTATTTAGGTATTTTAAGTTTTATGTATATTTTATTAATGTGATTAATTAATTATTTTTGGTTGAATATTTGAGTTAATTAGTGTTAGTATATTATGTTATTAATTTTAGTAGTGATAAAATAATTTTTGATAATTTATCTAATTTTTTTGAAATTATTATATTATGTAAATTTTGAAATAATAGGTAATTGGTGTGTTTTGTTGATATTATAATTAAATACTATGTTTTAGTTAATTTTGAGATAAAATGTGGTATTAAAATAATTTTTATAAATTATTTATTATTTTTAGTTAATTAATACTAACTATTTTTGAAAATTTATTCAAAATTAAATTATTTATTGTTTTGTGGTTTGAATGACTTTTTAGTTGATATTATAGTATATTTAATCTAGATGGGCAATTATAGTTGAATTTGACTATATTATGTTGAATATTTGGAAAGTTGGATTGTTATTAATATTATATTATTATTTGAAATTTTATTAAATTATGGTGGAAAATAATTTTATTTAGTGTTTTAAAAAACTTAAATAAATTATGTTATAATTTATTATTATTTTTGGTGATTTACTAGATTAATATTTAGTATTTGCTTATTTGTATTTTTGGTGAACCTCGGTTGGGAATTATGTAGTTTGGGGTCCCAACTCGAGGTGTTGTGCCACTGTGAATTTTGAAGTGTTTTTATTTGCAGGATTGACTCTACTTTAGTATAGGGATATCCGTTTTACAGAGAAAACTCTACTGAATTTTTAATAGATTTCTCGTAAAACGTGACACTGGATCAATCCTAAAATGTTTATTTTGAGTTCGAATCGAGTCTTTCTTAGAAACTCTAGAAGTTAGGTTTCTATTTTCTGATTATCATTTCCTTTTCTATCTTTCAGCTGCCCCTCCAGTCGCGTCTACCAGTCGAGGTCGGACACGACATGCCAGAGGAGCACCTTTACCTTGTAAGTTAATAGTTGATTTGAGTATCAGATTTTTAATTTGAATTATATTAAATTCTTATGAATTTAATTTTATGAGATTCTAATCAGCATTATTCATATGATCTTGCATGATTTTAAATTATAGTTGATTTATTTTATTTTATTAATTTATCTATTGTAATTTTCATTATTTTATTTATTTTCTTTTATTTTTAAATAAACCACGTTAGAACGGGTTACCTGATGGGTTTCATCAGGATCGTGTGCACACTGGTAAAATATGTGATTATTTAATTATATTACTGGGGCCGAAGGTCTGGTGATACTTTGCTCTCAGACACCGCCAGTATAAAGTTTAGTTTATATTTATTAAATCACTGGGGCTGATGGTCTGGTGATGCTTTGCTCTCGGACACCGCCAGTGATATTGGATTAAGAGATATGACTGCGGCTGTGTATCCTGGTGATGCCTTGCTCTCAGGATTCGGCAGTCTTGGATATAAGTAGTCATATGACTATTAACAATTTATAAACCGAGTTCTACCAAATTTTTATACTGAAATGATTTAAAAAGACATTTAAATATTTATTTCTTCTCTTTTAAAAATGGATTTATTATATGTATACCAAATGGTTGAAATAAAATTATATTATATTATGTTTCCATAAAATTTATTTTAATCAGGTTTTCAAATCGCATTCATTTCTTTATTAACTTACTCAGTGAGGTCTGACTCTCTTTAACTTATTTTTTTCAGGAGTTTAGGAGTTTACTATTAGGCCTACTTCTCTTCACCGTGTAGTTTCGTCACTGGCTATTTTACGTAGGTCTATTTAGTTGTGTTGTATTTACTTCGTGTATTGTTGTAGAGAAAATTGTATAACTACATACTTTATTTGTAATTTCATGTATTTATAATTTTATGTATTGAGATACTATTTGTGTAACGGATGTTTATTTATTTTATTCTATGCAATGATATTATGGTTTAAATTATATTGAGAAAAATCAGTTTGATAATGTGCATTGTTATTTTATTAGTTATTGTAAGGTTTCAAAGTTTAAATATTCAGTGATTTTTCTTTTAAGGCTTACTATGGGTTTCGGTAGCTTTATGCTTTCCCATTCCCTAGTGCCGGTCACGTGCTCCTGGGTTCGGGTCGTGACAAATATACTAAATATTATTTTTGAATAATGTGTATACTTTTATTATTATTATTATTATTATTATTATTATTATTATTATTATTATTATTATATATATATATATATATATATATATATATATATATATATATATATATATATATATATATATATATATAATATATATATATATATATATATATATATATATATATAGGAAACAATATTAAAAAAGTTAATATTACTTGATCAAAATACTTATAAATTTATATATATATATATATACATGTTGGTGAAATTGTTTTTAAGCCTTAATGAGGAATTATTTTCTAAGTTATGGATATTTGTATGAACGTGCATCATTGGAGGAAATAATTTAAATTTTTGTGATGTGTTGATTGAGTTGTGATCTTGGTCGGGGCTAAGTGTAGTCTGGAAGTCCGACTCGAGTGTGAATGTCTGTGCATATTAAAAGTGCATTTTCTCTATAGGAAAGGCTCTACCTATGGTAGAGAGATGTCCATTTTATAGAGGAGACTCTGCCAAAATTTCGATAGATTTTCTCGTAAAACATGATATCTTCAGTAAATTTCTACCGTTAAGTAGGTTTTTTCCTGTCTATAAAGTCTTATCTGGTCTTCCTCGAGTCAGCCTAGAATTTCACTATTTATGTTGATTTTTTATTTCAATTCCATAGACATGTTTTTAAATCGGTATGTTAATTTCTTTTCTAGAGCATATCGGAGCGGAAGTTGTTAGATCAAGGCAGATGTGCAGTTGTCAGCCTTCTCGTTCATCTTATAAGTTGATAAAATGACTTGTGCATGTGTTTTATTTAAAGAATGTATGCACTCATATTTTTAATATTTATTATATAATTTATTTAATTTAATGTTGTTATTTATGGTTTAAACGCATTTTATTTATTTAAAAATTGGTTTTGAGAAATTTTGGTAGAACGGGCTACCTACTGGGTTTCACCAGGATCCTGTGAACATGGTAGAGATTGAGAGATGGATCCAATTTATGTATAACTGGTGGATGTAAACTGGGATGGGTGCCTTGGTTAATGCCTTAGCTCTCGGGGACCGCCAGAGCCATGTATTTGGATTAAGTGGATGACTGCGGCTTGGTGCCTCGGTTAATGCCTTTACTCTCGGAAACCGACAGTCTAGTTGGATTAGGTGGGCCTAGTTGGCCATTTAGAAATTTGGGTTTAGGGTTCTATCGAGATTTTTCAAAAGCTATATTTATACATTATAAATTATTTTCACTATAACTATATGGTTTTCAAAAAGGTTTTCAAACCATACAACGCTTTTTATTGACTTACTCAGTGAGGTCTGATTCCCCTCAATTTATTTTTTTCAGGAGCTTGAGAGTTTGACCTCAGACCGCCTCTACGCTAGATTTCTTCATCACCGGCCATATTATGTAGGTCATTGTAAGTTGTACTGTAATAGTAACTCTAGAAAACTACAGTAGTAACTATACTAAGAATTTGTATGATTTAAGTATACTTGTATATTTTATTTTAATGAACCATGCTTATGTAAAATGATTTAAGATTGATTTATGATATGTGACAATAGAGAATATTTTATTATGCAGTCGATTATATTTATTTTTAGAAAAATCAGTTTAATAATATGTTCTATTATAAAATAAAGTTTTAAATTAGGAGGTTTTATTTTTCTTTTTTTTAAGGCTTACTACGCGTTTCAGGGGCCTTATGCTTACCTATTCCTTAGTACCGGTCACATGCTCTCAAGTTCGGATCGTGACAAATATAGTTTTCATGATTTTTCTAGCAAAATTTATTCAAGAGAAAATATGTTTTGGCTAAGATTTTTTTAAAAAAATTAACTTCTATAAATAATTTTTTTAAGTATATATGTTTCCATAAAAAAAACTTTGGTATTTAAAAAAATATAAAAATAACATAATATACATCACCTAAATAAATTTTATGGTAAATATTTTTGGAAGAATATATTTTTTATAAATTGTTTCTATAATAAAAAAATCTTTAAATGGTGAAACGAACTGCTCAACATGTGATCAAAATTGCTATTAATTTAAAATTTTATATATTGATTTTTAAAGTTAATATTTTATAATATAATTAGAAAAGTAAAATTTATGAATTTATGTAATTAATATTTTGTTTTTACATTCGTATAATATCATGATTAGTCTTTTTTTTTTTAAATCGCATTTATTTTAAATTTATAAGAAAAAAGCAAATAAATTTTATATTATACATGGTTTAGATCTTAAAAATTTAACACATTAATTACATCATTTTTAATGTGTATAAAAAATATCTATCGCAACCTAAATAAAAATTACAAAAATTCAATAAAAATAAAAAATCCTATATATATTGCTAATAAATTATATAACAACAAAATCACTTAGCTGGCATAATTAGGATGGATGATAAAATATACTTTTATGAAACTAAAATGTTTAGTAGAGAATAAAGAATACAACTTTATTTTCCCATCTATTCTAACTCTACCATATAATTAATACCAATATTATTCAATATATATATTTCACTTGAGTTTTGTATTCTATATTATACATGCTTTAGATATTAAAAATTTTATATATATATATATATATATATATAAGCCTAATAAAGCAAAACGTTTAAATCATGGAATCTAAAAATGACTTTGTCTAGAAAAAAAAAAAAATTCAACCAAAACATTATCCTCATGTTATGAACTCATTTCAGAATAGATTAAAGCTGGCATTAATGGAAATAGCACATCTTCTTGGTGTTATGAACGCAATTGACTGTCTTTGAAGACAATATTAATAAGCCGTTTATTAGCAACTCATCAAAGACGACACGGAACTTTTGCGCCTGTACTACGTCTGCAAAGGTCTTTAGCGACCGGCAGAATTTTCCTTGCATGTTCTTATTATTTTTTTGAGAGTCCACATGCCTATTACATAGGTTTGTGTCTATGCATTAATTTTAGGGATAAGACTAATTATCAATTAAATTAAATTGTATTTGTAAGTTCTATCAATTTATCATAAAAAATGTCAAATTTATTTAATTAAATCTAATAATTTAATAAAGATTTAAATTTTATTATAAGTTCCATTTCAGAAAATTTATACACCCTACTCTGTTTTTATTTTTCACCAAAAATTGCGAATAAAAAAGTCCAATCAACGAGCAAACTTAGAAAAAAATATATATATTTTGTGAAATTATTAATGAATGAATAAAATGCTCTTTTTATCATTTTTATTACTTAAAATATATTTATTCCTTTATTATATTATTAGTTTATGATGTAACATTAGATTATAAGGATAATTTTTATCAAATAAAATATTATTTTAAATTTTAAATTTATTCAAATATTTAAAAATACATTTAAAAATAATAAAATATTTGTTTAAATTCATTTTCTCATTTGTTGGATTTTTTTATAATTTAATTTTTTAAAATAAAAAAGACTAAAGTAGACATGTTTTTTGAGAAAGGATATTATAGTAATTTTTTAAATTATATGAAGGCATGATTGGATATAATTACAAAAATTGAAAAAGTGATATGATAAATTGATAAAACTTAAACATAGATTCAATTGATAATTGGAGTATAGTTGTGGATAAATATATAAAATCATTATCTCTTAATTTAATTATCATTTTTCTAAATTATTTAATTATATATTAAGGACTGGCCGTATAAAAATTTAATTATAGGCACATATTAGCTATTTTTATATAAATTATTTATCATTAAAAATCAATTCTAATAAAATTGATGAAACTTCTTATTTAGTTTCAAGTTAATTATAAAAATATTTATGAATTATCCCTTTTTAATTTGTTTATGAACTTTTGATTTAAAAAAAATAATTTTCAAAATTTTAAATTAGTAGCAATTAGATATTGAGTAAGCCATTTCATTTTTAAAAAAATTTTTGTAAAAAATAATTTTTATTTCAATAATTAAAACAATATTTTTAGAATATATTTTAATAAATATATGCTTTATGTAAAATATAGTTTTCATTATTTTTCTAGAAAAATTTATTCAAGAGAAAATATGTTTTGGCTAAGATTTTTTAAAAAAAATTAACTTATATAAATAATTTTTTTATGTAATACCCTGTGTTTTAATTAAATAAAGTAATTTTTGAATTTGTAATGTTAATAAATAATTTTAAATTATATTATACAATTGTTAATTATTTTGCTGTCTAATGGAGATATATATTTATTTTAATATTATTTTAGGGTTATTAATTTATGTGAGTATTATTTCATTATTATGACATTTATTATTATTATTATTATTATTATTATTATTATTATTATTAAACTACATTAATTTCATGATTCTAATGTATGTGTTTAGGGTTTATATCAAGTATAAGCTTATTATAATAGTGTGTGTGTATATATATATATATTGTCACGACCCAAAACAGGGGCCATGACCGGCGCTAGGGAACGGGAATTCTTTCGAATCCGGAACCCGTAGCAAGCCTAAAAATAAAATAAACATGCAATAATAATAATAACAATATCAAATGCAGTGGAAATAAAAATCATAAATATCATAATATTATTTTCACCAACTGGATTTAAGTCAAATCTCATCTCATATATATATAAATCTTTTAATACAAATCCAGTTTCAAATATAATACAATATCTCACATAAATAAAATACATAAAATCCCACAAATTAATTTATAACTACTGCAGTGTCTAGATTATACAAATAAGACTCAAGTAAGTAGTTTACACAAAGAAGCTGGGGCGGAAGAAATCCGACGTATAGGCCTACTACTGAGGTCTGAAGATGTTGACTCTCTTGAAAAATTGTCAACGGAGGGGAGTCAAACCTCACTGAGTGAATTACTATAATATATATACATACACACTAAATGACAATGCATACAGTCAACAGTATATATCTAATATGTATGTATACAAGCAAATACACACAGATGCAGTAAAAATCATTTTATATATATTTTACTGAAAATCATCGTTTATGAAGGATCACATAGAACCCTATAATATCGCAACCTCGAAAACAGTGTTAGACAACACTCTAGCCATACAGGCTCACTTATTCCAAATATATCCACTTAATCCATTTAGACAGTAGACTGGCCCCGAGACACTAAGTCAACCGAGCTCCAGCAATCTGACTGCCAGTGTGATTGGCCCTGAGACACTTGGTCAACCGAGCTCCAGCAATCACACCTCCAATCCATATCTCACTCATATCAATAATCACATTCAATCAGTATCCACAAATGGTTAGTAATATAGCCTAAATACTATAGGCGTACCGGTACGTACTCGGTCCTAGTGCTGCCCACTAGGTAGCACGTTCTATCGATATCCTTCATTAATAAATATAAAACATTCATTCACAAATAAATGATGCATGAATTTAAATAAAATAACAATATAAACCATATATATACTGGAAATATACCAAAAATAAACCAGGTATATTTCGAGTATATATACGTCGAATGAATCCAATCAAATCATAAATTAAGCTAGAAATATATTTAAAAACATTTTAAATATAATTTATTAACAAAACATGCATATAATTTAATATATACCAAAAATAAACCAAAATAAACTAAATATAAACTTAAGTAATAATCAAATTATTTATGCATATTTAATCAAAATAAAATATGCATTTCTAAATCATGCATCCTAAGGCACATATATATAAAATAGTAACTCACCCTAGTGCGCTCCACGAGATGGGTCCGACGGGCCTGGTCCACTAGCCCTCGGTCTCGGTACAACTAAACAAGCAATCACCACATCTCATTCACAACCCCTCGGTCGGACTTCAAACTACAGTCTACCGACCGGGGTCCACAAACACAGAATAATTATGAAAATACCCTTATATCACAGAAATTCATTTTATAAATAGAAATTACATAATTAACCTTAAAACACGGTAAAAACCAATAAAAACTCATTTTATTAGAAAAATCGTATATATATATATATATATAATTGAAAATAATTCACGAAAAATAGTTTTAATTAGTTAAAAATACCAAATAATTTATAGAAATCATTTTTTTTATACCTTAAATAACTATTAAAACCAATTAAATTACATTTTTAGCCAATTTTGTGTAAAATTACCAAAATACCCCTATATATATAAATATACTAAAATTACTTCAAAAATTCACCAAAAATAGTATAATTATCCAAAATTAATTTTCTCAACATATTTATCAATAATATTAATAATTAAACTCAATTAACCAATTAAATTCAATTAAAAACATAATTAACCCTAATTTCCTAAAATTACATAAACTTCAATAATTCAAAATAAATACATAGAAATTCATAAAAATTCCAAATAAATTCCTATAATTCATTTCAACACCTAATTTAACCATAAAACATAATTTCATAATTTAAATAATTAATTTCCGAAAATTAGAAAATAATATTAAAATATTCAAAAATACCCAAAAATCAAAATAATCTCCAAAAATTCCACAAAAATTTATACATGTAGATTAAGCTACAAAGATCAACATTTGTGAAGGGAGTTTTCATGAATCAATCAATTAGAAGATCAAAAAAATAAAAAATCCTAATATGGCCGAAATCAAAAATTCGAAACCTAAGAAAATCAAGACCATTTAAGCTAAAACCAAAGCTAGAACCACACTCACCGAAGCTCAAAGAGAAGAAAGAGACCGGCGGTGTCAAAAATGGTGGCCAGAATCGTCGTCGACGGCGAGGAGAAGAAGTTTCGGCTAAAAGAAGAAAAACAGCTCGTCGGCGCTAGGGAAGGAGGCTGGGAATGGCGGTGGCAAGCCGGGAGGCACACCGACGGTAGGGGAACGGCAGTTGCAGTGGTGGTTGATGGTGAGGGAGTGGTCGGGCGCGGGGAAGGAGAAGAAGAAGAAGAAAAAAGAAAAGAAAAGAAAAAGAAAAAAAAAAGAAAAACAATAAAAATTTTAATAAAATATTTGAAAAAATTTCACATCCACACATATAATTTAATATTTTAATAATTTAATAATAAATAAAAATAATTAAATAACAATAAATTAATAAACAAATAATAAAATATTAGGGTAATATATATTAAATCCTAATTAAATAAATATTGCACACATACACGGTGTTTAGTAATTTAAAAATACGTATGAGTTCATGCAAGTCCGAAAATATATTTAAAATAATTAATAATAAATTATTTACGTGAAAATTTCCTCAAAAATGCAACTCCCGGGAAAATTTTACGTAAAGCACTGTAAATAATACACAATAATTAAAATAGATTTTAACTACATATCAACTCGAAAAATATCATAATATATATACAAAAATTATTAACACTGCATATCTCGGTACAGTGTAAAAATACTTAAAAACACGGGATATTACAGTCTTCCCCCCCTTACAAGAATTCGTCCCCGAATTCCAAAAAGAAAAGATTACAGGATTAAGAAGGAAAGAGATACGGGTAAGAAGCTCGCATCTCGACTTCAGTCTCCCACGTATGCTCCTCAACTTTGTCGCTACGCCATAGAACCTTGACCATCGAAATCTGTTTCGATCGCAACTGTCGAACTTGATAATCTACGATCGCCATAGGTTCTTCCACAAATGTCAAATCTTCACTCACTTCTACACTGTCAGGCTGCAACACGTGTGAAGGGTCTGAGATATACTTCCTCAACAACGAGATATGAAATACTGGATGCACCTGTGACATACTCGGAGGCAAATCCAACCGATATGCAACAGTGCCAACTCTTTCTAGAATTTCAAATGGTCCGATATATCTCGGTGTTAACTTACCCTTCCTTCCAAATCTCATCACACCCTTCATCGGAGATACTTTCAAAAAAATGAAATCTCCAACCTGAAACTCCACATCTCTGCGCCTAGGATTCGCATAACTCTTCTGTCTACTAACTACGGTCTCTAATCTTCGTTTAATCATGGTGACTTTCTCTACAGCATCCTGAACCATCTCAAGTCCAGTCAAAGCTCTCTCACCAATCTCATCCCAACTCAACGGGGATCTACACTTCCTTCCATACAACGCCTCATATGGTGCCATACTAATACTGCTATGGTGGCTGTTATTATATGCAAACTCAACAAGTGGCAAATGATCATCCCAGCTACCTCCCAAATCCAGGACACACATTCTCAACATATCTTCTAGTGTTTGGATCGTCCTCTCAGACTGACCATCTGTCTGAGGATGAAAATCAGTACTGAAATCCAACCTAGTGCCCATCGCTTCCTGCAAATTCTTCCAAAAATGAGAGGTAAACACTAAACCTCTATCTGACACAATGGACACAGGTACTCCATGAAGGCATATGATATGCTTCACGTACAACTTTGCCAATCTAGCAACAGAATAAGTCGCTTTCATAGGTAAGAAATGTGCAGACTTTGTCAATCTGTCTACAATCACCCAGATGGAATCGTATCCATCCCTCGAACGAGGTAAACCGACCACAAAATCCATATCTATCCTTTCCCACTTCTACTCGGGAATAGGAAGAGGCTGAAGCTTCCCAGAAGGCTTCTGATGTTCAGCTTTCACTTGCTGACAAGTCAGACATTTAGCAACATAATCAGCGACATCCTTCTTCAATCCGTCCCACCAGTATAAATCTCTAATACCGTGGTACATCTTAGTAACACCTGGATGTACGCTATAGGCTGTAGAATGTGCTTCCTCTAAAATCTCCTCTCTCAAGTCATCCACATCGGGAACGCATAATCTACCACTGATCCACAACACACCATCATCATCGAGTGTGAAATCAGTGAACTTCCCTGCTCGAACATTCTTTGTAAGCTCTTCTAGAATAGGATCTCGGCTCTGAGCTGCTTTAATCCTATCCCTCAGTACAGATCGCACTTTAAATTGAGCTAGCAGTCCACCTGATCTACTAATCTTCATCATCAGACCTTGATCCACCAACAGATGCAATTCCTAGATCAATGGTCTCCTCTCAACACTGATGTGAGCAAGACTACCTGAGGACTTTCTACTCAAGGCATCTGCTACCACATTAGCTTTACCCAGGTGATATAGAATCTCACAGTCATAGTCTTTCAACAGTTCCAACCATCTCCTCCGCCTCAGATTCAAATCTCTCTGCTGAAAAATGTACTTAAGGCTCTTGTGATCAGTAAATATCTCACAAGTCACCTCGTATAGATAATGTCTCCAGATCTTCAAAGCAAAGATCACTGCAGCCATTTCAAGGTCATGTGTAGGATAGTTCTGCTCATGCTTCTTCAACTACCTTGAAGCATAGGCTATCACCCTTCCATTTTGCATCAACACACAACCTAGGCCAATTCTAGAGGCATCACAGTAAACTGTGAACTTATCCACACTATTAGGTAAAGCTAACACTGGCGCTGTGATCAATTTCTCCTTCAACAACTGAAAAATGTTCTCACAAGCTTCTGACCACTCGAATCTAACATTCTTCTGAGTCAAGCGAGTTATAGGGGCTGCAATTCTAGAAAAATCATGCACAAACCGCCTATAATACCCGGCTAAACCTAGAAAACTTCGAATCTCCGTAACAGAAGTCGGTCTAGGCCATTCAGACACTGCCTCAATCTTCTGTGGATCAACCTGAATACCTTCTTTAGACACTACGTGTCCAAGAAAAGAAACACTCTCCATCTAGAAATCACACTTCGAGAATTTAGCATAAAGCTGATGATCTCTCAGTGTCTGTAGTACAATCTTCAAGTGATATACATGCTCCTCCATACTCCTCGAATAAACCAGTATATCATCAATGAAGACTACCACAAACTAATCCACATATGGTCTGAATACCCTGTTTATCAGGTCCATAAAAGTTGCTGGTGCATTAGTCAAACCAAAAGACATCACCAGAAACTCATAATGGCCATATCGCGTGCGGAATGCTGTCTTAGGTACATCGGCTTCACTAATCCGCAGCTAATGATAACCCGACCTCAAGTCAATCTTGGAAAAGAACTATGCACCTTGTAGCTAATCAAACAAGTCATCTATCCTCGGGAGAGGATACTTGTTCTTCACTGTCACCTTATTCAGCTCTCTGTAGTCAAGGCACAGTCTTAGGGTACCATCCTTCTTCTTCACAAACAGGACTGGTGCACCCCAAAGAGAAACACTAGGTCTGATAAAACCCTTATCCAACAACTCTTGCAACTGCTCCTTCAACTCTTTCAACTCTACAGGAGCCATTCTGTAGGGTGGCATAGATATAGGAGTAGTACCTGGAACCACATCTATACAGAACTCTATCTCTCTGTAAGGTGGTAAACCTGGCAACTCCTCGGGAAAAATATCAGGAAACTCACAAGCAACAGGAACATCTGTGAGTAACAACTTCTCCACTGAAGTATCCCTGACCAATGCCAAATATCCCTGACAACCTTTCCTCAACAACTTCCTAGCCGTAATAGCAGAAATAAGATTCTGAGGTGCTGAACTCCTATCACCAACAAACTTAAACTCTGCTTCATCAGGAATTCTAAAAGTCACCTCTTTATTCCTGCAATCTACCACAGCATAGTGCTGAGATAACCAATCCATTCCTAAAATAACATCAAACTCCATCACATCCAACAAGATCAAATCAGCGGGTAATTCTCTATCTCCCACTAGAACTGGACAACCAGAAAGAACAATATCGATGTCCAAAGAATCGCTCAGAGGAGTGGCAACAGACAAAGGAAAATCCATCCTCGAAGCTTGCCAATAAGATTTAGAAGCAAAAATAGGAGAAACAAATGAATGCGTGGCACTCGGATCAAACAAAACCCATGCATCCAGGTAACAAACAGAAATAATACCTACCATGACTGCATTAGATGCCTGAGCATCCTGCTGAGTGAGATGAAAAACTCTGGCCTGACCTCGACCTCCCTGCTGACTGGTAGAAGCCTGACCAACACCTCTGGCACCTCCTCTAGTACCTCTATTGATACGAACCCACTAGACGACCTGCTCTAGGAACCCGTTCAGCATGAACCCAAACCCACGCTCTCAAGGAAAGTTCAAATCAAGTTCCAATTTAGACATAGAGAACCTTCACCTCATGTTTAGTTAGTCCAAACAACCAAAGCTATATCAAAACTTTAACCTTTTGAACAATAAAAAATAAGCAACAAAGGTTATTAAAAAGACGCCACAATCTACTATCTGAAAGATAGATTGATAAGTCACAAAGGTTGTCACATGGTTAACCACCAAGTAACCAAAGAGAATCCTCTCTAAATTTTATTAATCATCCATGATTGCATACCCTCTAGGTTACATAAAATAAGGCCTTTATATAGGCTTAAAGAAACCCTAAATAAAACCTAATTAATATCCTAACTAAACAAGAAAACAAAATCCTTCTTAAATAAGAAAATATAATTCTACTTAAATAAGAAAATATAATCCTAATTAAATTCGGATTTACTTATTCAGCACATTGTAGCACATTTTTCAATATAATGATGGCCGAATTAACTTAAGACCAAAACATAAAAGTTGTATTCCTTGTTGTTATCTTTCAGCAGCATCTTGAATAACTTCATTTGGATCTATATTGAGTGAGATATAGCCCATTTAATGATGTATATTCAGTCTGCCCAGTATTATTCACGATCTGCTAATCTTTCATATTTTTAGCTCAGGTATAAAGCCGAATTAACTCTGGATATCTTCACCAAAGTTGTATATCTATTTCTTAGCTTTCAATAGCTTCTTGAATCATCTCAATCAGAGTTTTTTAGAGTGATTTATGGCTAAAATACTGAAGTATGCTACACAAAATACGAATTTATGCTAATTACTCTTTTATTGAATGAACGTTGCCTTATTAGCATGAACAAATCTTGAAATCTTCCTCTTTGGAGCTAGGATCACATCATCTACCACAAATCTACTATGGAACAAGCTGAGTGGAACTCTGATGCTGGGCTGGTGGTAACTGAAATGGCACGGGTGCAGCACTAGCAATCGACTGCTGTGGGAATCGCGGAATCTACGGCTGCTGATACCCGGAATAAGGACACGATCTGGCAAAATGTCCTGTCTGCCTTCATCTGAAGCATGTCAGTGATGTCAGATAACACGGTCCCTGATGGACTCTACCACAAGTCTGACAAACACTGGCCGCTGATCCAGAACTACGACCACTGCTGCTGCTCGAAGCACCTGATCCAAATCTGAATGATCTACGCTGACCTCCACGGCCATGTCTACTGCTTCGATGCACTCGCTGCTGCTGTCTCTGACTCTGCTGAGTCGGACCTCGCTGTTGACTACTCGAACCAACGTGAAAACTCGAATACGGAGTAGCCTGCAATCCACTCGACTAAACTCCTAGTTGGTAATAATCAGGCATCGCTCCTTGCCTAACTAGCCTCAGCTCAATCTCCTTGGCTAACTCAATCACAGATTCGAGAGTAAGGCTTGCTGTAGGCATACCAGCAAAATCAGAACCCAAACCAGTAATGTATATAGTGACAATTAAGTACTGATCTCGCATCAGATCCTCTGTATATCTACCCAGTCGAAGAAACTCTCGGGTGTACTCCTCTACAGATCGATCTCCATGAGAAATACTGGTCAGACGGAGACGATAACTCATACGGAGAGGCTCTGGATAGAATCTCCTCAAAAATCGCTCACGAAACTGAGCCCAGGTCATCGTCATCATGTAAGGCTGGATCATCTGAATGAACCAATCTAAGGCTGGTCCCTCAACAGACAACTCAATGATCATGATCCGCTGGTACTCGGTATAAGCAGTCCAAGTCCTAGTCTCAATCTCAATCGCATTCAGAAAATCTAACGGATCGGAAGTACCATCGAAAGCAATCCTGCCAACTCGGGCATAGAACAAAGCTACCTCAGGGTCAGACATACCCTGTTGATAGCAGGCTGAACAGGCTGAACAACTGGAGGAACAGGAACATCCTCAAACTCAGGCTTAATAGGCTCCTCGTCCTGTAACTCTCTCTGCCTACGGTGACCTGCCGCTCCTCGAGGTCTACCTCTGCCACGACCTCTACGTTTAACTGGCTGCTCAGGAGGTAAAACCTCATCCTGAAAAGACTCATCATCCTCGGCCTCAACGACCGGTAGAGCGACATGCGCTCGCCTCCTCATTCTGAAAAGACAAACGGAAAGATTTAGACAAAACAAACAATGGAGGAATAACATGGAAAACTAAAGCAAGGAATACTTATCAAGACATACTCGAACCTAATACACTGCAGTAGTTCAACATAAAACACAACTTAAAAACTAAGGCCACAACTCACATAACTAAGCCCTGACACAGAACTCCGCTCTGATACCAACTTTGTCACGACCCAAAACAGGGGCCATGACCGGCGCTAGAGAATGGGAATTCTTTTGAATCCGAAAACCGTAGCAAGCCTAAAAATAAAATAAACATGCAATAATAATAATAACAATATCAAATGCAGTGAAAATAAAAATCATAATATTATTTTCACCAATTGGATTTAAGTCAAATCTCATCTCATATATATAAAAATCTTTTAATACAAATCCAGTTTCAAATATAATACAATATCTCACATAAATAAAATACATAAAATCCCACAAATTAATTTATAACTACTGCAGTGTCTAGATTATAAAAATAAGACTCAAGTAAGCAGTTTACACAAAGAAGCCGGGACGGAAGAAATCCGACGTATAGGCCTGCTACTGAGGTCTGAAGATGTTGACTCTCTTGAAAAATTATCAACGGAGGGGAGTCAGACCTCACTGAGTGAATTACTATAATATATATACATACACACTAAATGACAATGCATACAGTCAACAGTATATATCTAATATGTATGTATACAAGCAAATACACACAGATGCAGTAAAAATCATTTTCTATATATTTTACTAAAAATCATCGTTTATGAAGGATCACATAGAACCCTATGATATCACAACCTCGAAAATAGTGTTAGACAACACTCTAGCCATACAAGCTCACTTATTCCAAATATATCCACTTAATCCATTTAGATAGTAGACTGGCCCCGAGACATTAAGTCGACCGAGCTCCAGCAGTCTGACTGCTAGTGTGATTGGCCCCGAGACATTTGGTCAACCGAGCTCCAGCAATCACACCTCCAAACCATATCTCACACATCAAATAATCATATTCAATCAATATCCATAAATGGTTAGTAATATAGCCTAAATACTATAGGCGTACCGGTACGTACTCGGTCCTAATGCTGCCCACTAGGTAGCACGTTCTATTGATATCCTTCATTAATAAATATAAAACATTCATTCACAAATAAATGATGCATGAATTTAAATAAAATAACAATATAAACCATATATATACTGAAAATATACCAAAAATAAACCAGGTATATTTCAAATATATATACGTCGAATGAATCCAATCAAATCATAAATTAAGCTAGAAATATATTTAAAAATATTTTAAATATAATTTATTAACAAAACATGCATATAATTTAATATATACCAAAAATAAACCAAAATAAACTAAATATAAACTTAAGTAATAATCAAATTATTTATGCATATTTAATCAAAATAAAATATACATTTCTAAATCATGCATCCTAAGGCACATATATATAAAATAGTAACTCACAGTAGTGCGCTCCACGAGATTGGTCCGACGGGCCTGGTCCATTAGCCCTCGGTCTCGGCGCAAATAAACAAGCAATAACAATAGACATTAGAATAAACCTAACAGAAAATCCTAGAATTCGATCTAGAGTATTAAACATAGAATCGATATCAGGGTTCGACCGGATATCACGTTTTACGATAATTCTATCAAAAATTTGATAGAACCTCCCCTGTAAAATGAACATCTCTCTACTCAAAGAGTAGAGCAGACCCTACAAAGAAACACACTTCGAAAATAAACACCACATCTCATTCACAACCCCTCGATCGGACTTCAAACTACAATCTACCGACCGAGGTCCACAAACACAGAATAATTATGAAAATACCCTTATATCACAGAAATTCATTTTATAAATAGAAATTACATAATTAACCTTAAAACATAGTAAAAACCAATAAAAACTCATTTTATTAGAAAAATCGTATATATATATATATATAATTGAAAATAATTCACGAAAAATAGTTTTAATTAGTTAAAAATACCAAATAATTTGTAGAAATCATTTTTTTATACCTTAAATAACTATTAAAACCAATTAAATTACATTTTTAGCCAATTTTATGTAAAATTACCAAAATACCCCTATATATATAAATATACTAAAATTACTTCAAAAATTCACCAAAAATAGTATAATTATCCAAAATTAATTTTCTCAACATATTTATCAATAATATTAATAATTAAACTCAATTAACCAATTAAATTCAATTAAAAACATAATTAACCCTAATTTCCCAAAATTACATAAACTTCAATAATTCAAAATAAATACATAGAAATTCATAAAAATTCCAAATAAATTCCTATAATTCATTTCAACACCTAATTTAACCATAAAACATAATTTCATAATTTAAATAATTAATTTCCGAAAATTAGAAAATAATATTAAAATATTCAAAAATACCCAAAAATCAAAATAATCTCCAAAAATTCCACAAAAATTCATACATGTAGATTAAGCTACTAGGATCAAGATTTGTGAAGGGAGATTTCATGAATAAATCAATTCGAAGCTCAAAAAAATCAAAAATCCTAATATGGCCGAAATCAAAAATTTGAAACCTAAGCAAATCAAGACCATTTAAGCTAAAACCAAAGCTACAATCACACTCACCGGAGCTCAAGGGGAAGAAAGAGACCGGCAGTCTTGAAAATGGTGGCCGGAATCGTCGTCGACGGCGAGGAGAAGAAGTTTCGGCCAAAAGAAGAAAAACAGCTCGTCGGCGCCGGGGAAGGAGGCTGGGAACGGCGGTGGCAAGCCGGGAGGCACACCGACGGTAGGGGAATGGCAATTGCAGCGGTGGTTGATGGTGAGGGAGTGGTCGGGCGCGGGGAAGGAGAAAAAGAAGAAGAAAAAAGAAAAGAAAAGAAAAAGAAAAGAAAAGAAAAAGAAAAAGAAAAAAAAAAAGAAAAAGAAATATAATAAAAATTTTAATAAAATATTTGAAAAAATTTCACATCCACATATAATTTAATATTTTAATAATTTAATAATAAATAAAAATAATTAAATAACAATAAATTAATAAATAAATAATAAAATATTAGGGTAATATATATTAAACCCTAATTAAATAAATATTGCACATATACACGGTGTTTAGTAATTTAAAAGTACGTATGAGTTCATGCAAGTCCGAAAATATATTTAAAATAATTAATAATAAATTCTTTACGTGAAAATTTCCCCGAAAATGCAACTCCCGGGAAAATTTTACGTAAAGCACTATAAATAATACACAATAATTAAAATAGGTTTTAACTACATATCAACTCGTAAAATATCATAATATATATACAAAAATTATTAACACTGCATATCCCGGTACAGTGTAAAAATATTTAAAAACACGGGATATTACAGTCTTCCTCCCTTACAAGAATTCGTCCCCGAATTCCAAAAAGAAAAGATTACAGGATTAAGAAGGAAAGAGATACGGGTAAGAAGCTCGCATCTCGGCTTCAGTCTCCCACGTATGCTCCTCAACTTTGTCGCTACGCCATAGAACCTTGACCATCGGAATCTATTTCGATCGCAACTGTCGAACTTGATAATCTACGATCGCCACAGGTTCTTCCACAAACGTCAAATCTTCACTCACTTCTACACTGTCAGGCTGCAACACGTGTGAATGGTCTGAGATATACTTCCTCAACATCGAGATATGAAATACTGGATGCACCTGTGACATACTCGAAGGCAAATCCAATCGATATGCAACAGTGCCAACTCTTTCCAGAATTTCAAATGGTCCGATATATCTTGGTGTTAACTTACCCTTCCTGCCAAATCTCATCACACCCTTCATCGGAGATACTTTCAGAAAAATGAAATCTCCAACCTGAAACTCCACATCTTTGCGCCTAGGATTCGCATAACTCTTCTGTCTACTAACTGCGGTCTCTAATCTTCGTTTAATCATGGCGACTTTCTCTGTAGCATCCTGAACCATCTCAGGCCCAGTCAAAGCTCTCTCACCAATCTCATCCCAACTCAACGGGGATCTACAGTTCCTTTCACACAACGCCTCATATGGTGCCATACCAATACTGCTATGGTGGCTGTTATTATATGCAAACTCAACGAGTGGCAAATGATCATCCCAGCTACCTCCCAAATCCTGGACACACATTCTCAATATATCTTCAAGTGTCTGGATCGTCCTCTCAGACTGACCATTTGTCTGAGGATGAATAGCAGTACTGAAATCCAACCTAGTGCCCATCGCTTCCTATAACTTCTGCCAAAAATGAGAGGTAAACACTGAACCTCTATCTGACACAATGGACACAGGTACTCCATGAAGGCATACGATATGCTTCACGTACAACTTCGCCAATCTAGCAACAGAATAAGTGGCTTTCACAGGTAAGAAATATGCAGACTTCATCAATCTGTCTACAATCACCCAGATGGAATCGTATCCATCCCTCGAACGAGGTAAACCGACCACAAAATCCATAGCTATCCTTTCCCACTTCCACTCGGGAATAGGAAGAGGCTGAAGCTTCCCAGAAGGCTTCTGATGTTCAGCTTTCACTTGCTGACAAGTCAGACACTTAGCAACATAATCAGCGACATCCTTCTTCAATCTGTCCCACCAGTATAAACCTCTAATACTGTGGTACATCTTAGTAACACCTGGATGTACGCTATAGGCTGTAGAATGTGCTTCCTCTAAAATCTCCTCTCTGAAGTCATCCACATCGGGAATGCACAATCTACCACTGATCCACAACACACCATCATCATCGAGTGTGAAATCAATGAACTTCCCTGCTCAAACATTCTCTGCAAGCTCTTCTAGAATAGGATCTCGGCTCTGAGCTGCTTTAATCCTATCCCTCAGTACAGATCACACTTTAAATTGAGCTAGCAGTCCACCTGATATACTAATCTTCATCATCAGACCTTGATCCACCAACAGATGCAATTCCTAGATCAATGGTCTCCTCTCAACACTGATGTGAGCAAGACTACCTGAGGACTTTCTACTCAAGGCATCTGCTACCACATTAGCTTTACCCGGGTGATATAGAATCTCACAGTCATAGTCTTTCAACAGTTCCAACCATCTCCTCTGCCTCAGATTCAAATCTCTCTGCTAAAAAATGTACTTAAGGCTCTTGTGATCAGTAAATATCTCACAAGTCACTCCATACAGATAATGTCTCCAGATCTTCAAAGCAAAAATCACTGCAGCCATTTCAAGGTCATGTGTGGGATAGTTATGCTCATGCTTCTTCAACTGCCTCGAAGCATAGGCTATCACCCTTCCATTTTGCATCAACACACAACCCAGGCCAATTCTAGAGGCATCACAGTAAATTGTGAACTTATCCACACTATTAGGCAAAGCTAACACTAGCACTGTGGTCAATTTCTCCTTTAACAACTGAAAACTATTCTCACAAGCTTCTGACCACTCGAATCTAACATTCTTCTGAGTCAAGCGAGTCATAGGGTCTGCAATTCTAGAAAAATCCTACACAAACCGCCTATAATACCTGGCTAAACCCATAAAACTTTGAATCTCTGTAACAGAAGTCGGTCTAGGCCATTCAGACACTGCCTCAATCTTCTGTGGATCAACCTGAATACCTTCTTTAGACACTATGTGTCCAAGAAAAGAAACACTCTCCATCCAGAAATCACACTTCAAGAATTTAGCATAAAGCTGATGATCTCTCAGTGTCTGTAGTACAATCCTCAAGTGATATACATGCTCCTCCATACTCCTCGAATAAACCAGTATATCATCAATGAAGACTACCACAAATTGATCCACATATGGTCTGAATACCCTGTTCATCAGGTCCATAAAAGTTACTGGTGCATTAGTCAAACCAAAGACATCACCAGAAACTCATAATGGCCATATCGTGTGCGGAATGCTGTCTTAGGAACATCGGCTTCACTAATAACCCGACCTCAAGTCAATCTTGGAAAAGAACTGTGCACCTTGTAGCTGATCAAACAAGTCATCTATCCTCGGGAGAGGATACTTGTTCTTCACTGTCACCTTATTCAGCTCTCTGTAGTCAAGGCACAGTCTTAGGGTACCATCCTTCTTCTTCACAAACAGGATTGGTGCACCCCAAGGAGAAACACTAGGTCTGATAAAACCCTTATCCAACAACTCTTGCAACTGCTCCTTCAACTCTTTCAACTCTGCAGGAGCCACTCTGTAGGGTGGCAACGATATAGGAGTAGTACCTGGAACCACATCTATACAGAACTCTATCTCTCTGTGAGGTGGTAAACCTGGCAACTCCTCGGGAAAAACATCAGGAAACTCACAAGCAACAGGAACCTCTGTGAGTAACAACTTCTCCACTGAAGTATCCCTGACCAATGCCAAATATCCCTGACAACCTTTCCTCAATAACTTCCTAGCCGTAATAGCAGAAATAAGATTCTGAGGTGCTGAACTCCTATCACCAACAAACTTAAACTCTGCTTCATCAGGAATTCTAAAAGTCACCTCTTTATTCCTGCAATCTACCATGGCATAGTGCTGAGATAACCAATCCATTCCCAAAATAACATCAAACTCCATCACATCCAACAAGATCAATCAGCAGGTAATTCTCTATCTCCCACGAGAATTGGACAATCAGAAAGAACAATATCGGTGTCCAAAGAATCACTCAGAGGAGTGGTAATAGACAAAGGAAAAGCCATCCTCGAAGCTTGCCAACAAGATTTAGAAGCAAAAATAGGAGAAACAAATGAATGTGTGGCACTCGGATCAAACAAAACCCATGCATCCAGGTAACAAACAAAAATAATACCTGCCACGACTGCATTAGATGCCTGAGCATCCTGCTGAGTGAGATGAAAAACTCTAGCCTGACCTCGACCTCCCTGCTGACTGGTAGAAGCTTGGCCAACACCTCTGGCACCTCCTCTAGTACCTCTACCACGACTCTGCTATGGAACAAGCTGAGTGGAACTCTGATGCTAGGCTGGTGGTAACTGAAATGGCACGGGTGCAGCACTAACAATCGACTACTGTGGGAATCACGGAATCTACGGCTGCTGATACCCGGATTAAGGACACGATCTGGCAAAATGTCCTGTCTGCTCACATCTGAAGTATGTCAGTGGTGTCAGATAACACGGTTCCTGATGGACTCTACCACAAGTCTGACAAACACTGGCTGCTGATCCAGAACTACGACCACTGCTGCTGCTCGAAGCACCTGATCCAAATCTGAATGATCTATGCTGACCTCCACGGCCATGTCTATTGCTCTGATGCACTCGCTGCTGCTGTCTCTAACTCTGATGAGTCAGACCTCACTGCTGACTACTTGAACCAATGTGAAAACTCGAATACGGAGTAGCCTGCAATCCACTCGATTGAACTCCTAGCTGGTAATAATCAGGCATCGCTCCCTGCCTAACTAGCCTCAGCTCAATCTCCTTGGCTAACTCAATCACAGATTCGAGAGTAAGGCCTACTGTAGGCATACTAGCAAAAGCAGAACCCAAACCAGTAACGTATATAGTGACAGCGAAGTACTGATCTCGCATCAGATCCTCTGCATATCTACCCAGTCGAAGAAACTCTCGGGTGTACTCCTCTACAGATCGATCTCCATGAGAAATACTGGTCAGACGGAGACGATAACTCATACGGAGAGGCTCTGGACAGAATCTCCTCAAAAATCACTCACGAAACTGAGCCCAGGTCGTCATCATCATGTAAGGCTGGATCATCTGAATAAACCAATCTAAGGCTGGTCCCTCAACAGACAACTCAATGATCATGATCCGCTGGTACTCGGTATAAGCAGTCCGAGTCCTAGTCTCAGTCTCAATCGCGTGCAGAAAATCTAACGGATCGAAAGTACCATCGAAAGCAATCCTGCCAACTCGGGCATAGAACAAAGCTACCTGAGGGTCAGACACACCCTGTTGATAGGCAGGCTGAACAACTAGAGGAACAGGAACATCCTCAAACTCAGGCTCAACAGGCTCCTCGTCCTGTAACTCTCTCTGCCTACGGTGACCTACCGCTCCTCGAGGTCTACCTCTGCCATGACCTCTACGTCTAACTGGCTGCCCAGGAGGTAAAACCTCATCCTGAAAAGACTCATCATCCTCGGCCTCAACGACTGGTGGAGCGACACGCACTCGCCTCCTCATTCTGAAAAGACAAATGGAAAGATTCAGACAAAACAGACAATGGAGGAATAACGCGGAAAACTAAAGCAAGGAATACTTATCAAGACATACTCGAACCTAATACACTGCAGTAGTTCAACATAAAACACAACTTAAAAACTAGGGCCACAACTCACATAACTAAGCCCTGACACAGAACTCCACTCTGATACCAACTTTGTCACGACCCAAAACAGGGGCCATGACCGGCACTAGAGAACGGGAATTCTTTCGAATCCGGAACCCGTAGCAAGCCTAAAAATAAAATAAACATGCAATAATAATAATAACAATATCAAATGCAGTGAAAATAAAAATCATAATATTATTTTCACCAACTGGATTTAAGTCAAATCTCATCTCATATATATATAAATCTTTTAATACAAATCCAGTTTCAAATATAATACAATATCTCACATAAATAAAATACATAAAATCCCATAAATTAATTTACAACAACTGCAGTGTCTAGATTATAAAAATAAGACTCAGGTAAGCAGTTTACACAAAGAAGCCGGGGCGGAAGAAATCCGGTTTATAGGCCTGCTACTGAGGTCTGAAGATGTTGACACTCCTAAAAAATTATCAACGGAGGGGAGTCAGACCTCACTGAGTGAATTACTATAATATATATACATACACACTAAATGACAATGCATACAGTCAACAGTATATATCTAATATGTATGTATACAAGCAAATACACACAGATGCAGTAAAAATCATTTTATATATATTTTACTGAAAATCATCGTTTATGAAGGATCACATAGGACCCTATGATATCGCACCTCGAAAATAGTGTTAGACAACACTCTAGCCATACAGGCTCACTTATTCCAAATATATCCACTTAATCCATTTAAACAGTAGACTGGCCCCGAGACACTAAGTCGATCGAGCTCCAGTAGTCTGACTGCCAGTGTGATTGGCCCCGAGACACTTGGTCAACCGAGCTCCAGCAATCACACCACCAAACCATATCTCACACATCAAATAATCATATTCAATCAATATCCATAAATGGTTAGTAATATAGCCTAAATACTATAGGCGTACCGGTACGTACTCGGTCCTAGTGCTGCCCACTAGGTAGCACGTTCTATTGATATCCTTCATTAATAAATCTAAAACATTCATTCACAAATATATGATGCATGAATTTAAATAAAATAACAATATAAACCATATATATACTAGAAATATACCAAAAATAAACCAGGTATATTTCGAGTATATATACGTCGAATGAATCCAATCAAATCATAAATTAAGCTAGAAATATATTTAAAAATATTTTAAATATAATTTATTAACAAAACATGCATATAATTTAATATATACCAAAAATAAACCAAAATAAACTAAATATAAACTTAAGTGATAATCAAATTATTTATGCATATTTAATCAAAATAAAATATGCATTTCTAAATCATGCATCCTAAGGCACATATATATAAAATAGTAACTCACCCTAGTGCGCTCCACGAGATGGGTCCGATGGGCCTGGTCCACTAGCCCTCGGTCTCGGCGTAACTAAACAAGAAATAATGACAGACATTAGAATAAACCTAACAGAAAATCCTAGAATTCGATCTAGAGTATTAAACATAGAATCGATATCAGGGTTCGACCGGATATCACGTTTTATGAGAATTCTACCAAAAATTCGGTAGAACCTCCCCTGTAAAATGGACATCTCTCTACTTAAAGAGTAGAGCCGACCCTACAAAGAAACACACTTCGAAAATAAACACCACATCTCATTCACAACCCATCGATCGGACTTCAAACTACAGTCTACCGATCGGGGTCCACAAACACAGAATAATTATGAAAATACCCTTATATCACAGAAATTCATTTTATAAATAGAAATTACATAATTAACCTTAAAAGACAGTAAAAACCATTAAAAACTCATTTTATTAGAAAAATCGTATATATATATATATATATATAATTGAAAATAATTAACGAAAAATAGTTTTAATTAGTTAAAAATACCAAATAATTTGTAGAAATCATTTTTTTATACCTTAAATAACTATTAAAACCAATTAAATTACATTTTTAGCCAATTTTGTGTAAAATTACCAAAATACCCCTATATATATAAATATACTAAAATTACTTCAAAAATTCACCAAAAATAGTATAATTATCCAAAATTAATTTTCCCAACATATTTATCAATAATATTAATAATTAAACTCAATTAACCAATTAAATTCAATTAAAAACATAATTAACCCTAATTTCCCAAAATTACATAAACTTCAATAATTCAAAATAAATAAATAGAAATTCATAAAAATTCCAAATAAATTCCTATAATTCATTTCAATACCTAATTTATCCATAAAACACAATTTCATAATTTAAATAATTAATTTCCGAAAATTAGAAAATAATATTAAAATATTCAAAAATACCCAAAAATCAAAATAATCTCTAAAAATTCCACAAAAATTCATACATGTAGATTAAGCTACTAGGATCAACATTTGTGAAGGGATTTTTCATGAATCAATCAATTCGAAGCTCAAAAAAATCAAAAACTCTAATATGGCCGAAATCAAAAATTCAAAACCTAAGCAAATCAAGACCATTTAAGCTCAAACCAAAGCTAGAATCACACTCACCAAAGCTCAAGGAGAAGAAAGAGATTGGCGGTGTCAAAAATGGTGGCCGAAATCATCGTCGACGGCGAGGAGAAGAAGTTTCGGCCAAAAGAAGAAAAACAGCTCGTCGGCGCCGGGGAAGGAGGCTGGGAACGGCGGTGGCAAGCCGGGAGGCACACCGATGGTAGGGGAACGGCAGTTGCAGCGGTGGTTGATGGTGAGGGAGTGGTCGGGTGCGAGGAAGGAGAAGAAGAAGAAGAGAAAAGAAAAGAAAAGAAAAAGAAAAGAAAAGAAAAAGAAAAAGAAAAAAAAAAGAAAAAGAAAAATAATAAAAATTTTAATAAAATATTTGAAAAAATTTCACATCCACACATATAATTTAATATTTTAATAATTTAATAATAAATAAAAATGATTAAATAATAATAAATTAATAAACAAATAATAAAATATTAGGGTAATATATATTAAACCCTAATTAAATAAATATTGCACACATACATGGTGTCTAGTAATTTAAAAATACGTATGAGTTCATGGAAGTCCGAAAATATATTTAAAATAATTAATAATAAATTATTTACGTGAAAATTTTCCCGAAAATGCAAGTCTCGGGAAAATTTTACGTAAAGCACTATAAATAATACACAATAATTAAAATAGGTTTTAACTACATATCAACTCGTAAAATATCATAATATATATACAAAAATTATTAATACTGCATATCCCGGTACAGTGTAAAAATATTTAAAAACACAGGATATTACAGTCTTCCCCCCTTACAAGAATTCATCCCCGAATTCCAAAAAGAAAAGATTACAGGATTAAGAAGGAAAGAGATACGGGTAAGAAGCTCGCATCTCGGCTTCAGTCTCCCACGTATGCTCCTCAACTTTGTCGCTACGCCACAAAACCTTAACCATCGGAATCTGTTTCAATCGTAACTGTCGAACTTGATAATCTTCGATCGCCATAGGTTCTTCCACAAACGTCAAATCTTCACTCACTTCTACACTGTCAGGCTGCAACACGTGTGAATGGTCTGAGATATACTTCCTCAACATCGAGATATGAAATACTGGATGCACCTGTGACATACTCGGAGGCAAATCCAATCCATATGCAACAGTACCAACTCTTTCCAGAATTTCAAACGGTCCGATATATCTCTGTGTTAACTTACCCTTCCTGCCAAATCTCATCACACCCTTCATCAGAGATACTTTCAGAAAAATGAAATCTCCAACCTGAAACTCCACATCTCTGCGCCTAGGATTCGAATAACTCTTCTGTCTACTAACTGCGGTCTCTAATCTTCATTTAATCACAGTGACTTTCTCTGCAGCATCCTGAACCATCTCAGGCCCAGTCAAAGCTCTCTCACCAATCTCATCCCAACTCAACGGGGATCTACACTTCCTTCCATACAACGCCTCATATGGTGCCATACCAATACTGCTATGGTGGCTGTTATTATATGCAAACTCAACGAGTGGCAAATGATCATCCCAGCTACCTCCCAAATCCTGGACACACATTCTCAACACATCTTCTAGTGTCTGGATCGTCCTCTCAGACTGACCATCTGTCTGAGGATGAAAAGCAGTACTGAAATCCAACCTAGTGCCCATCGCTTCCTGTAACTTCTGCTAAAAATGAGAGGTAAACACTGAACTTCTATCTGACACAATGGACACAGGTACTCCATGAAGCCATACGATATGCTTCACGTACAACTTCGCCATTCTAGCAACAGAATAAGTGGCTTTCACAGGTAAGAAATGTGCAGACTTTGTCAATCTGTCTACAATCACCCAGATGGAATCGTATCCATCCCTCGAACGAGGTAAATCGACCACAAAATCCATAGCTATCCTTTCCCACTTCCACTCGGGAATAGGAAGAGGCTGAAGCTTCCCATAAGGCTTCTGATGTTCAGCTTTCACTTGCTGACAAGTCAGACACTTAGCAACATAATCAGCGACATCCTTCTTCAATCCATCCTACCAGTATAAATCTCTAATACTGTGGTACATCTTAGTAACACCTAGATGTACGCTATAGGCTGTAGAATGTGCTTCCTCTAAAATCTCCTCTCTCAAGTCATCCACATCGGGAACTCACAATCTACCACTGATCCACAACACACCATCATCATCGAGTATGAAATCAATGAACTTCCCTACTCAAACATTCTCTGCAAGCTCTTCTAGAATAGGATCTCGGCTCTGAGCTACTTTAATCCTATCCCTTAGTACAGATCGCACTTTAAATTGAGCTAGCAGTCCACCTGATATACTAATCTTCATCATCAGACCTTGATCCACCAATAGATGCAATTCCTAGATCAATGGTCTCCTCTCAACACTGATGTGAGCAAGACTACCTGAGGACTTTCTACTCAAGGCATCTGCTACTATATTAGCTTTACCCAGGTGATATAGAATCTCACAGTCATAGTCTTTCAATAGTTCCAACCATCTCCTCTGCCTCAGATTCAAATCTCTCTGCTGAAAAATGTACTTAAGGCTCTTGTGATCAGTAAATATCTCACAAGTCACCTCGTACAGATAATGTCTCCAGATCTTCAAAGCAAAGATCACTACAGCCATTTCAAGGTCATGTATGGGATAGTTATGCTCATGCTTCTTCAACTGCCTCGAAGCATAGGCTATCACCCTTCCATTTTGCATCAACACACAACCCAGGCCAATTCTAGAGGCATCACAGTAAATTGTGAACTTATCCACACTATTAGGCAAAGCTAACACTGGCACTGTGGTCAATTTCTCCTTCAACAACTGAAAACTGTTCTCACAAGCTTCTGACCACTCGAATCTAACATTCTTCTGAGTCAAGCGAGTCATAGGGTCTGCAATTCTAGAAAAATCCTGCACAAACCGCCTATAATACCTGGCTAAACCCAGAAAACTTCGAATCTCCGTAACAGAAGTCGGTCTAGGCCATTCAGACACTGCCTCAATCTTCTGTGGATCAACCTGAATACCTTCTTTAGACACTATGTGTCCAAGGAAAGAAACACTCTCCATCCAGAAATCACACTTCGAGAATTTAGCATAAAGCTGATGATCTCTCAGTGTCTGTAGTACAATCCTCAAGTGATATACATGCTCCTCCATACTCCTCAAATAAACCAGTATATCATCAATGAAGACTACCACAAATTGATCCACATATGGTCTGAATACCCTGTTCATCAGGTCCATAAAAGCTGCTGGTGCATTAGTCAAACCAAAAGACATCACCAGAAACTCATAATGGCCATATCGCGTGCGGAATGCTGTCTTAGGAACATCGGCTTCACTGATCCGCAGCTAATGATAACCCGACCTCAAGTCGATCTTGGAAAAGAACTGTGCACCTTGTAGCTGATCAAACAAGTCATCTATCCTCGGGAGAGGATACTTGTTCTTCACTGTCACCTTATTCAGCTCTTTGTAGTCAAGGCACAGGCTTAGGGTACCATCCTTCTTCTTCACAAACAGGACTGGTGCACCCCAAGGAGAAACACTAGGTCTGATAAAACCCTTATCCAATAACTCTTGCAACTGCTCCTTCAACTCTTTCAACTCTACAGGAGCCATTCTGTAGGGTGGCATAGATATAGGAGTAGTACCTGGAACCACATCTATACAGAACTCTATCTCTCTGTGAGGTGGTAAACCAGGCAACTCCTCAGGAAAAACATCAGGAAACTCACAAGCAAGAGGAACATCTGTGAGTAACAACTTCTCCACTGAAGTATCCCTGACCAATGCCAAATATCCCTGACAACCTTTCCTCAATAACTTCCTAGCCGTAATAGTAGAAATAAGATTCTGAGGTGCTGAACTCCTATCACCAACAAACTTAAACTCTGCTTCATCAGGAATTCTAAAAGTCACCTCTTTATTCCTGCAATCTACCATGGCATAGTGCTGAGATAACCAATCCATTCCCAAAATAACATCAAACTCCATCACATCCAACAAGATCAAATCAGCGGGTAATTCTCTATCTCCCACGAGAATTGGACAACCAGAAAGAACAATATCGGTGTCCAAAGAATCGCTCAGAGGAATGGCAATAGACAAAGGAAAAGCCATCCTCGAAGCTTGCCAACAAGATTTAGAATCAAAAACAGGAGAAACAAATGAATGTGTGGCACCCGGATCAAACAAAACCCATGCATCCAGGTAACAAATAGAAATAATACCTGCCACGACTGCATTAGATGCCTGAGCATCCTGCTGAGTGAGATGAAAAACTCTGGCCTGACCTCGACCTCCCTGCTTACTGGTAGAAGCCTGGCCAACACCTCTAGCACCTCCTCTAGCACCTCTACCACGACTCTGCTATGGAACAAGCTGAGTGGAACTCTGATGCTGGGCTGGTGGTAACTGAAATGGCACGTGTGCAGCACTAGCAATCGACTGCTGTGGGAATCATGGAATCTATGGCTGCTGATACCCAGAATAAGGACACGATCTGGCAAAATGTCCTGTCTGCCCGCATCTGAAGCATGTCAGTGGTGTCAGATAACATGGTCCCTGATGGACTCTACCACAAGTCTGACAAACATTGGTCGTTGATCCAGAACTATGACCACTGCTGCTGCTCGAAGCACCTGATCCAAATTTGAACGATCTACGCTGACCTCCACGGCCATGTCTACTGCTCCAATGCACTCGTTGCTGCTGTCTCTAACTCTACTGAGTCGGACCTCGCTGCTGACTACTCGAACCAACATGAAAACTCAAATACGGAGTAGCCTGCAATCCACTCGACTGAACTCCTAGCTGGTAATAATCAGGCATTGCTCCCTGCCTAACTAGCCTCAGCTTAATCTCCTTGGCTAACTCAATCACAGATTCGAGAGTAAGGCCTACTGTAGGTATTCTAGCAAAAGCATAACCCAAACCAGTAACGTATGTAGTGACAGCGAAGTACTGATCTCGCATCAGATCCTCTGCATATCTACCCAGTCGAAGAAACTTTGGGTGTACTCCTCTACAGATCGATCTCCATGAGAAATACTGATCAGACGGAGACGATAACTCATACGAAGAGGCTCTGGACAGAATCTCCTCAAAAATCGCTCACAAAACTGAGCCCATGTCATCGTCATCATGTAAGGCTGGATCATCTGAATGAACCAATCTAAGGCTGGTCCCTCAATAGACAACTCAACGATCATGATCCGCTGGTACTCGGTATGAGCAGTCCGAGTTCTAGTCTCAGTCTCAATCGCATGCAGAAAATCTAACGGATCGGAAGTACCATCGAAAGTAATCTTGCCAACTAGGGCATAGAACAAAGCTACCTCAGGGTCAGACATACCCTGCTGATAGGCAGGCTGAACGGGCTGAACAACTGGAGGAACAGGAACATCCTCAAACTCAGGCTCAACAGGCTCCTCGTCCTGTAACTCTCTCTGCCTACGATGACCTGCCACTCCTCGAGGTCTACCTCTGCCATGACCTCAACGTCTAACTGGTTGCTCAGGAGGTAAAACCTCATCCTGAAAAGACTCATCATCCTCGGCCTCAACGACCGGTGGAGCAACACACGCTCGCCTCCTCATTCTGAAAAGACAAATAAAAAGATTCAGACAAAATAGACAACGGAGGAATAACGCGGAAAACTAAAGCAAGGAATACTTATCAGGACATACTCGAACCTAATACACTGCAGTAGTTCAACAGAAAACACAACTTAAAAACTAGGGCCATAACTCACATAACTAAGCCCTGACACAGAACTCCGCTCTGATACCAACTTTGTCACGACCCAAAACAGGGGCCATGACCGGTGCTAGAGAACGGGAATTCTTTCGAATCCGGAACACATAGCAAGCCTAAAAATAAAATAAACATGCAATAATAATAATAACAATATCAAATGCAGCGAAAATAAAAATCATAAATATCATAATATTATTTTCACCAACTGGATTTAAGTCAAATCTCATCTCATATATATATAAATCTTTTAATACAAATCCAGTTTCAAATATAATACAATATCTCACATAAATAAAATACATAAAATCCCACAAATTAATTTACAACTACTGTAGTATCTAGATTATAAAAATAAGACTCAAGTAAGCAGTTTACACAAAGAAGCTAGGGCGGAAGAAATCCGGCATATATGCCTGCTACTGAGGTTTGAAGATGTTGACTCTCTTGAAAAATTATCAACGGAGGGTAGTCAGACCTCACTGAGTGAATTACTATAATATATATACATACACACTAAATGACAATGCATACAGTCAATAGTATATATCTAATATGTATGTATACAAGCAAATACACACAGATGCAGTAAAAATCATTATATATATATTTTACTGAAAATCATCGTTTATGAAGGATCACATAGAACCCTATGATATCACAACCTCGAAAATAGTGTTAGACAACACTCTAGCCATACAGGCTCACTTATTCCAAATATATCCACTTAATCCATTTAGACAGTAGACTGGCCCTGAGACACTAAGTCGACCGAGCTCCAGCAGTCTGACTGCCAGTGTGATTGGCCCCGAGACACTTGGTCAACCGAGCTCCAGCAATCACACCTCCAAACCATATCTCACACATCAAATAATCATATTCAATCAATATCCATAAATGGTTAGTAATATAGCCTAAATACTATAGGTGTACCGGTACGTACTCGGTCCTAGTGCTGCCTACTAGGTAGCACGTTCTATTGATATCCTTCATTAATAAATATAAAACATTCATTCACAAATAAATGATGCATGAATTTAAATAAAATAACAATATAAATCATATATATACTGGAAATATACCAAAAATAAACCAGGTATATTTTGAGTATATATACGTCGAATGAATCCAATCAAATCATAAATTAAGCTAGAAATATATTTAAAAATATTTTAAATATAATTTATTAACAAAACATGCATATAATTTAATATATACCAAAAATAAACCAAAATAAACTAAATATAAACTTAAGTAATAATCAAATTATTTATGCATAGTTAATCAAAATAAAATATGCATTTCTAAATCATGCATCCTAAGGCACATATATATAAAATAGTAACTCACCCTAGTGCGCTCCACGAGATGGGTCCGACGGGCTTGGTCCATTAGCCCTCGGTCTCGGCGCAGCTAAACAAGCAATAACGACAGACATTAGAATAAACCTAACAGAAAATCCTAGAATTCGATCTAGAGTATTAAACATAGAATCGATATCAGGGTTCGACCGGATATCACATTTTACGAGAATTCTATCAAAAATTCGGCAGAACCTCCCCTGTAAAATGGACATCTCTCTACTCAAAGAGTAGAGCCGACCCTGCAAAGAAACACACTTCGAAAATAAACACCACATCTCATTCACAACCCCTCGGTCGGACTTCAAACTACAGTCTACCGACCGGGGTCCACAAACACAGAATAATTATGAAAATACCCTTATATCACAGAAATTCATTTTATAAATAGAAATTACATAATTAACCTTAAAACACAGTAAAAACCAATAAAAACTCATTTTATTAGAAAAATCGTATATATATATATATATAATTGAAAATAATTCACGAAAAATAGTTTTAATTAGTTAAAAATACCAAATAATTTGTAGAAATCATTTTTTTATACCTTAAATAACTATTAAAACCAATTAAATTACATTTTTAGCCAATTTTGTGTAAAATTACCAAAATATCCCTATATATATAAATATACTAAAATTACTTCAAAAATTCACCAAAAATAGTATAATTATCCAAAATTAATTTTCTTAACATATTTATCAATAATATTAATAATTAAACTCAATTAACCAATTAAATTCAATTAAAAACATAATTAACCCTAATTTCCCAAAATTACATAAACTTCAATAATTCAAAATAAATACATAGAAATTCATAAAAATTCCAAATAAATTCCTATAATTCATTTAAACACCTAATTTAACCATAAAACACAATTTCATAATTTAAATAATTAATTTCCGAAAATTAGAAAATAATATTAAAATATTCAAAAATACCTAAAAATCAAAATAATCTCAAAAAATTCCACAAAAATTCATACATGTAGATTAAACTACTAGGATCAACATTTGTGAAGGGATTTTTCATGAATCAATCAATTCGAAGCTCAAAAAAATAAAAAACCCTAATATGGCCGAAGTGAAAGATTCGAAACCTAAGCAAATCAAGACCATTTAAGCTCAAACAAAAGCTAGAATCATACTCATCAGAGCTCAAGGAGAAGAAAGAGACTGGCGGTGTCAAAAATGGTGGCCGGAATCGTCGTCGACGGCGAGGAGAAGAAGTTTTGGCCAAAAGAAGAAAAACAGCTCGTCGACACCGGGGAAGGAGGCTGCTGGCGGCGGGGAACGGCGGTGGCAAGCCGGGAGGCACACCGACGGTAGGGGAATGGCAGTTGCAGCGGTGGTTGATGGTGAGGGAGTGGTCGGGCACGGGGAAGGAGAAGAAGAAGAAGAAGAAGAAGAAGAAAGAAAAGAAAAGAAAAAGAAAAGAAAAGAAAAAAAAAGAAAAAAAAAAAGAAAAAGAAAAATAATAAAATTTTTAATAAAATGTTTGAAAAAATTTCACATCCACACATATAATTTAATATTTTAATAATTTAATAATAAATAAAAATAATTAAATAACAATAAATTAATAAACAAATAGTAAAATATTAGGGTAATATATATTAAACCCTAATTAAATAAATATTGCACACATACACGGTGTTTAGTAATTTAAAAATACGTATGAGTTCATGGAAGTCCGAAAATATATTTAAAATAATTAATAATAAATTATTTACATGAAAATTTTTTCGAAAATGTAAGTCCCGGGAAAATTTTACGTAAAGCACTGTAAATAATACACAATAATTAAAATAGGTTTTAACTACATATCAACTCGTAAAATATCATAATATATATACAAAAATTATTAACACTGCATATCCCGGTACAGTGTAAAAATATTTAAAAACACGGGATATATATATATATATATATATATATATATATATATTAAAAGAGGTTACAATATAAAGTATATTATATATATATATAGGTTCCCTGTTTCAGCCCTCACCGAAGTCCCTCACCCTCACTGTCTTCTTCCCCGCTCGCCATCCTCACCGACCCTCCTCTCTCTGTGCTACTGCCTCCACCGCATGGGACTTCATCTCCGCCGTGGACAGGCGCTCGCAGGTTGTTGTTGCTGATGTTTTCCTTCTTCTTCTTCTTCTTCTCTTCTCGCCTGGCAGCCAACTCTCCTTCCTCACGCGACAGTTGCTCTTCTAGCTCTGCCCAACTCCAGTCCTCCACCTCTTGTGCTGCCTCTCAGCTACGACCTGCTACTCCTTCTTCTCCATTCTTTCTGATGGCAGCGAGCTTCCCTTCCTCTGCTCTTCAAGCTTAACAGTAAATGATGCTCACCGATCTCTTTCTTCCTTCCTTGATCTGGTTAGTCTTGGTAGTTTTCTTTAGTTATTTGTGGTTGTGTAGAGATTTAGGAGGTTGACGTTAATTTTTGTTAATTTTAGTAAATGTGTGATATTTTTTCAAAATTTTTATTTGAATTTTATGTGATTTTATTTAGTAATTAGTTGGTTTAGTTAGTTGTTAATTGAGTTAAGTAGTAATTAGGTTAATTAGTGTTAATTATTTTTAGGTATTGATGTTTTTGAAATTATGGAGTTAATTATAGATTTTGTAAATTTTAGGTATTTAATTAATATTTTTATTAATTTTGAAAATTATTGTTAAAAATTATGGAATTTTGATAATTGATATTATTATTAAATGTTATTAATTTTAGAATTTAAACTATGGTTTTTGTGATTTTTAAACTATTTTTATAAATGTTTTTAAGTTTATGTCAAATGTGATTATTAGGTTAAATTATATATATATATATATATTGAAGAAATTAGTAGTTATTTATATGTTTTAATTATGTTAAGATGTTTAATATAGATAAAATGTTTTTTAGATGTTCGTATAATTTTCCTATTAGTTGGGGTAAATATGTAATTTTACGCTAATTATATATATATATATATATATATATATATATATATATATATATATATATATATATATATATATACATATATGTTGGGTTGTGAAATTTTATTGTTAAAATCTATATTGTTAGATGAATTTTTTAGTATGGCTAATCATTTTTGTGATGTGTATTTTGGGAAAATAAATGATTTAATTTTTTAGTGTTTTGTTGAGTTGTGATCTCAATCGGGGCTAAGTGTAGCTTTGGAAGCCCGACTCGAGTGTGAATGTCTATGAATATTAAAAGTGCATTTTCTATGCAGGTTTGGCTCTACCTTTGGTAGAGAGATGTCCTTTTTATAGAGGAGACTCTATCAAAATTTTGGTAGATTTTCTCGTAAAACGTGATATTCATAATAATTTCTACTGTTAGTTAGGTTTTATCCTGTCTATCGAGTCTTGTCTAGTCTTCCTCGAGTCAGCCTAGAATTTTATTGTTTTGTTGATTTTTGATTTTTATTTCATAGTCATATTTTAAAATCGATATGTTAATTTCTTTTCTAGAGCATATCAGAGTAGAAGTTATGAGATCGAGGCAGACGCACGGTCGTTAGCTTTCTCATTCATCTTGTAAGTCGATAATATGATATGTGTGTGTGTTTTATTTAAAGATGCATGCACTCATATTTTTAATGTTAATATTATATGATTATTTAATTTAATGCTGCTATTTAAGGTTTAAAATGCATTTCATTTGTTTAAAAATTAATTTTTTGAGAAATTTTGGTAGAACAGGCTACTTGGTGGGCTTCACCAGGACCGTGTGCACATGGTAGAGATTGAGAGGTGGATCCGAATTATATATGACTGGTGAATGTTAAACTGGTATGAGTGCCTCGGTGGAAGCCTATGCTCTCGAGGATCGCCAGTGATTGTAAGGTTAATAATGGACTGGGATGGGTGCCTCAGTTGATGCCCTAGCTTTCAGGGATCACCAGTGCCATATATTTGGATTAAGTGAACAACTGCGACTTGGTGCGTCGATTGATGCCTTTGTTCTCGAGGACTGGCAATCTAGCTGGAATAAGTGGGCCCGGTTGGCCAGTTAGAACTTTGGGTTTAGGGTTCTACCGAGATTTTTTCAAAAGCTATATCTATATATTATAAATTATTTTTACTATAACTATATGGTTTTCAAAAAATTTTTCAAACCATACAACTCCTTTATTGACTTATTGACTTACTCAGTGAGGTCTGATTCCCCTCAATTTATTTTTTTCAGGAGCTTGGGAGTTCGACCTCAGACTGCCTACATGCTGAATTTCTTCATCACCGGCCATTTTATGTAGGTCATTGTAAGCTGTATTGTTGTAATGTTCTAGGAAGCTGCAATAGTAACTGTACTGTGAATTGTATGACTTAAGTATACTTGTGTATTTTATTTATATTCACCACATTTATGTATAATGATTTAAGTTTGATTTATAATATGTGACGCTGGAAATATTTTATTTATGTATTCAATTATGTTTTAATTTTTGAAAAATCAGTTTCATAATGTGCTCTATTTTAAAATAAAGTTTTAAATTATGAGGTTTTATTTTTCTTTTCTTTTAGGCTTACTACGAGTTTCAGGGGCCTTATGCCTTCCCATTCCCTAGTGCCGATCACGTGCCCTCGGGTTCAGGCCGTGACAAAGTTGGTATCAGAGCATAAGTTCGATTAATTGTCTACGTCTATCTTTTTGTGTAACTATTGCAACAATAGGGTTGATAATTGTCTTTGAGATGTTCCTGTTTCTAATTCCGCGTTGCGTTAAATATTCTTACTTTGTGTTGAATTCAATTTTCCTTGTCTTTTTCAGAATGAGGCGTGTGCGTACCGACCCCGATGCCAATCCGACCCTTAGACTTGATGAGCAGTCTGTGCATGATGAGGCTCCCCCTCCTACTCCACGTCGTAAGGGTAGAGGTAGAGGTAGAGGTCGAGGTAGGGTAACTGCAGCTGAGATTCCTGATCAGCAGCTAGTTGAGCCTAAAGCCCCAACCATTGACCCCACAGCCTTTGCAGCGGGACTGGTAGGGATTAATCAGGGTCTTACAGCATTGAATCAGGTGATGCCCCTTGTATAGCAGATGCTACAACAGAGGAATCAGGGGATGACAGATATTGAGGCAGCACTTCTTTACTCCCAGATCGGTAGAGTTTCTTTTGACGGTACAGGTGATGCCTTAGACTTTATTAATGCTATTGAGGCACGTACCAGGATGGGACACACGGATTATCAAAGGATAATGATTATGGAGTTGTCAGTCCAAGCTGCAGCTCAAGACTGGTTTATGCAATTGATTCAGCCATCTATGCACGAGTTGACTTGGCCAGAGTTTAAGGACCGCTTTTTGAGATTTTTCTATCCTCCAACCACCAGAGATGCTTACAAGTGGCAGTTGCTCCACATCACTAGAGGGGATAGGTCAGTAGAGAATTACACCAGGGAGTTTAATAGGCTATCCCAACATACGGAGGATATCAGGAAGGACCCTTATAGAGTAGTAGAGCTATATGTTACCGGATTGGGACCCACTTTTATTGGTATGCGTACCGAGGACCATACCCTAGAGAGTGTGATCGAGGAGTCCCGTTTGATAGAGAGGCGGCATATTCGTGCAGGGCACCATGATAGATCCATATATAGTTGGTGGTAGTGGATATGGTGCAGCTCCTAGGTATCAGCAGCCAACATTTCACATTGGTAGTTCGAGTCAGCAGGCTACGGACAGTTCACAGTAGGGTGGTAGGAGGTCCAGGACTCACCGAGTTGGTCACCATGGTTATGCCACGAACAGGAGAAGTGGTAGGGGTCACAGATTCAGTACTGGAGTCAGCAGCAATAGTAGTGGGCAGAGCTCCGAACATAGTAGTTCTGGGTCTGGGGCTAGTGCATGTGCGAGTTGTGGATGATTTCATCAGGGCCCGTGTCATTTATTGATGGGCGCTTGCTTCAGATGTGGACAGGTTGGTCATCTTGCCAAAGCTTGTCCTCACTCAGGATATCAGCCACAATACACTCAAGGTTCATCTTCATCAGTGGCTCAGCCCTACTATCTGATGCGCTAGTAGTATAGAGCACCAGTACAGCCACATCTTATGGGTCAGCAGGGTCAAGGTTCAATTGGTAGACCTAGTGGTCACGAGTTTGTGCAACCCTCGACATCTCAGCAGGCAGGTCATGGCCAGGCTCGAGTATTCACCTTGACACCACAGGATGCTTAGACTTTGAATGCAGTGGTAGCATGTATTCTGTCAGTCTGTGCATGTGATGATAGAGTATTTTTTAACCCCGGTGCTTCGCATTCATTCATTTCTCCTGTGTTTGCTTTGAGAATCGAGTGGCAGCCTTCCAGGTTGTCCTTTCCTTTATCTATGTCGACTCCTTTTAATGACAAGTTAGAGATAGATATTTACTTTCCTTCATGCCCGGTGTTGGTTAATGGTAAAGAATTATTGGCGAACTTGGTGTTGCTTGATGTGTTGGAATTTGACATCATTTTGGGTATGGATTGGTTGTCAAGGTATTATGCGTCTGTGAATTGTCGAGAGAAAGAAGTGGTGTTCAGAATTCCAAATGAAGAAGAATTTTATTTTAAAGGCAAAAAGAGCTCCATGCCTCGTAATCTCATTTCTGCCATTACAGCCCGAAAGATGCTTAGAAGGGGTTGTTAGGGTTACTTGGCAATGGTAAGGGATGTTGATCAAGAGAATGGGGCGATTGAACAGGTGCCAGTGGTGTGTGAATTTATGGATGTCTTTCCTGAAGAATTACCAAGATTACCACCAGATAGAGAGATAGAGTTTTGTATCGATGTCATATCTGGTATAGATGCTATTTCTATGCCACCCTAAAGAATGGCACCAGCTGAATTATAGGAGTTGAAGGAGTAGTTACAGGAGTTGCTTGATAAGGGTTTCATAAGGCCCAGTACATCACCTTGGGGTGCTCCGGTGTTATTTGTAAAGAAGAAGGATGGTAGCCTTTGACTCTGTATTGATTATAGGCAGTTGAATAAGGTCACCATCAAGAACAAGTATCCACTTCCAAGGATCGATGACCTGTTTGATCAGCTTCAAGGTGCTACATGCTTCTCTAAGATAGACTTAAGATCTGGGTATCACCAGTTGAGGATCAGAAAAGGTAATGAGCCCAAGATAGCATTTCGGAGACGAGATATGGCCATTATGAGTTCTTAGTAATGTCCTTTTGGGTTGACTAATGCACCAACAGCCTTTATGGACTTGATGAATCGGGTATTCAGACCATACTTGGACTGATTTGTAATAGTCTTCATTGATGATATCTTAGTTTATTCCAAGAGTGAGGCTGAGCATGTTATGCATCTGAGAAGGGTGTTTCAGACTTTAAGGGAGCATAGGTTGTATGCCAAGTTTTCAAAGTGTGAGTTCTGGTTGAATCAGGTGGCATTTTTAGGCCACATGGTTTCTAGGGATGGCATACAAGTGGACCCTAAAAAGATAGAAGCTATTACGGAGTGGTCGAGGCAGACTATAGTTAGAGAAGTACGGAGTTTCCTGGGTTTAACCGGCTATTACAGGAGATTTATGAAGGACTTCTTTAAAATTTTTGTACCTTTGACAAGATTGACCCAGAAGAGTGCTAAATTTTTATGGAAAGACAGATGCGAAGAGCACTTTCAGTTATTAAAGGATTTGTTGACGTCAGCTCTAATTCTGACTTTGCCTTCTAGAAATGAAGGATATACAGTGTATTGTGATGCTTCCAGAGTAGGATTGGGCTGTGTGTTGATGCAAAATGGCCAAGTAATTGCTTATGCTTCAAGGCAGTTGAAGAAGCACGAGCAAAAACTATCCTACTCATGACTTGGAGATGGCAGCCGTTGTGTTTGCTTTGAAAATATGGAGGCATTATTTGTATGGGGTGACATGTGAAATATACATTGATCATAAGAGCTTGAAATATATCTCCCAGCAGAGGGACTTGAATCTGAGGCAGAGAAGATGGATGGAACTTCTTAAAGATTATGATTGCTCCATTTTATACCATCCCAGCAAGGCGAATATTGTTGCGGATGCCTTGAGTAGAAAATCAGTGGGCAGTCTTGCCCATATTAGCACAGAAAGAAGGCCCATTATCAAAGAGTTGCACGGGTTGATTGATCAAGGGTTGCAGATGAAAGTTACCCAAAGGTGCCTTTTAGCCCAATTCAGGGTACGATCGGTGTACTTGGATCGAGTTAAGGTAGCTCAAAATAGAGACCCACAGTTGTAGAGGATTATATATGAAGTATAACAAGGGTAATCAAGGGACTTTGTGATTGATGGAGAAGGTGTGTTACGGTTAGGCACTAGGATTTGTGTGCTAGATGTTAACGACTTGAGGAAGGAAATAATGGAAGAAGCACATTTTTCTGCTTATAGTATTCATCCAGGTTCTACCAAGATGTATCATGACTTGAAAGATACATATTGGTGGAATGGAATGAAGAGGGACATTACAGAATTTGTGTCTAGATGTTTGACTTGTCAACAAGTGAAGCTTGAACATCAGAGACCCTGAGGATTATTGCAGCCTATGCCAATTCTTGAATGGAAATGGGACATGATAGCTATGGAATTTGTGTCCAGGCTACCTCGGACTTCTGAGGGTTATGACATAATTTGGGTGATTGTTGATAGGTTAACTAAGTCAACACACTTTCTACTAATAAAGAAGACATACTCTATTGATAGACTGGTGAGACTTTATGTCAATAGGATTGTTTGCCTACATGGAGTGCCAGTGAGTATAGTGTCAGATAGAGGAGCTGCATTCACCCTAATCTTTTAACAAGAGTTACATAAGGCCTTGGGCATAAGATTAGATTTCAGTACAGCCTTCCATCCTCAGACAGATGGTTAGTCAGAGAGGACCATCTAGACGTTAGAAGATATGCTAAGGATGTGTGTAATGGACTTTGGAGGATAGTGGGATTCGCACTTGCCACTGATTGTGTTTGCCTACAATAATAGCTATCACGCTAGCATTGAGATGGCTCCATATGAGGCACTGTATGGTAGGAAGTGAAGATCACCTTTATGTTAGGAAATTGGTGAAAGGTAGTTAACGGGACCAGAGTTGGCGCAAGTGACTTTAAAGAAGGTCCCTATTATACAACAGAGATTGAAAACAACCTTCAGTAGACAAAAGAGCTATGCTGACCCTAGGAGGAAGGATGTATCCTTTATGGTTGGAGACATGGTGTTCTTGAAGGTGTCTTCAATGAAAGGAGTTATGAGATTTGGCAAGAAGGATAAGCTAGCTCCTAGATACATTGGACCATTTGAGATTCAATCTAGAGTGGGCGATGTGGCGTATGGGTTGGTGTTACCACCAAAACTGTCGAGAATCCATCCTATATTTCATGTGTTTATGCTGAGGAAATATGTTCCTGATCTGTCTCATGTGTTGTAACCTCAAACCGTAGAGCTTAGCGATAATTTGACTTATGAGGAGTACCCAATGGCGATTATGGATCGCCAAATCCAATAGTTGTGGACTAAGGAGATACCGATGGTGAAGGTGCTATGGAATAACCATTCTGCTGAGGATTGCACTTGGGAAACTGAAGCTGAGATGCGAGCTTCTTTCCCATATCTCTTTACCTCTTAGCCTTGTAATTCTTCTTTTCTTGAATTCGGGAACGAATTCATATAAGGAGGGGAGACTATAATACCCTGTGTTTTAATTAAATAAAGTAATTTTTGAATTTGTAATGTTAATAAATAATTTTAAATTATATTATACAATTATTAATTATTTTACTATCTAATGGAGATGTATATTTATGTTAATATTATTTTAGAGTTATTAATTTATATGAGTATTATTTTATTATTATGACATTTATTATTATTATTATTATTATTATTATTATTATTATTATTATTATTATTATTATTATTATTAATAATAAACTACATTAATTTCATGATTCTTCTGTGTGTGTTTAGGGTTTATATCAAGTGTAAGCTTATTATAATAGTGTATATATATACACTATTATAATAAGCTTACACTTGATATAAACCCTAAGCTTACACTTGATATAAACCCTAAACACACACAGAAGAATCATGAAATTAATGTAGTTTATTAATAATAATAATAATAATAATAATAATAATAATAATAATAATAATAATAATAATAATAATAATAATAATAAATGTCATAAATGTCATAAGCTTATTATAATAGTGTATATATATATATATATATATATATATATATATATATATATATATATATATATATATATATATATATAATATATATATATATATATATATATACATGTATGTGTATATATTCAATGTGTGTATATATATATAGTACATACAAATAGGATTAAATCTATACACACACACATATATATACATATATTAAAAGAGGTTATAATATAAAGTATATTATATATATATATATATATATATATATATATATATGTATATATATGTATATATAGGTACCCTGTTTCAGCCCTCACCGAAGTCCCTCACCCTCACTGTCTTCTTCCTTGCTCGCCATCCTCACCGACCCTCCTCTCTCTGTGCTGCTGCCTCCACCGCCTGGGACTTCATCTCTGCCGTAGACAGGCGCTCGCGGGTTGCTACTGCTGTTGTTCTCCTTCTACTTCTTCTTCTCTTCTTGCCTGGCAGCTAACTCTCCTTCCTCACGCGACAGCTGCTCTTCCAGCTCTGCCCAGCTCTAGTCCCCCCACCTCCTATGATGCCTCTCAGCTGCGACCTACTGCTCCTTCTCCATTCTTTTTGGTGGTAGCAAGCTTCCCTTCCTCTGCCCTTCAAGCTTGACAGTAAGTGATGCTCACCGATCTCTTTCTTCCTTTCTTGATCTGGTTAGTCTTGGTAGTTTTCTTTAGTTATTTGTGGTTGTGTAGAGATTTAGGAGGTTGATGTTAATTTTTGTTAATTTTAGTAAATGTGTGATATTTTTTTTAGAATTTTTATTTGAATTTTATGTGATTTTATTTAGTAATTAGTTGGTTTAGTTAGTTGTTAATTGAGTTAAGTAGTAATTAGGTTAATTAGTGTTAATTTTTTGTAAGGTATTGATGTTTTAGAAATTATGGAGTTAATTATAGATTTTGTAAATTTTAGGTATTTAATTAATATTTTTATTAATTTTGAAAATTATTGTTAAAAATTATGGAATTTTGATAACTGATATTATTATTAAATGTTATTAATTTTAGAATTAAAACTATGGTTTTTGTGATTTTTAAACTATTTTTATAAATATTTTTAAGTTTATGTCAAATGTGATTATTAGGTTAAATTAAATTATATATATATGTTGGGTTGTGAAATTTTATTTTTAAAATCTATATTGTTAGACGAATTTTTTACTATGGCTAATCATTTTTGTGATGTGTATTTTTGGGAAAATAAATGATTTAATTTCTTGGTGTTTTGTTGAGTTGTGATCTCGGTCGGGGCTAAGTGTAGCTTTGGAAGCCCGACTCGAGTGTGAATGTCTGTGAATATTAGAAGTGTGTTTTCTATGCAGGTTTGGCTCTACCTTTAGTAGAGAGATGTCCGTTTTACAGAAGAGACTCTGTCAAAATTTTGGTAGATTTTCTTGTAAAACGTGATATTCGTAATAATTTCTATCGTTAGTTAGGTTTTATCCTATCTATCGAGTCTTGTCTAGTCTTTCTCGAGTCAGCCTGGAATTTTATTGTTTTGTTGATTTTTGATTTTTATTTCATAGTCATATTTTAAAATCGATTTGTTAATTTCTTTTTTAGAGCATATTGGAGTAGAAGCTGTGAGATCGAGGCAGACGCGCAGTCATTAGCCTTCTCATTCATCTTGTAAGTTAATAATATGATATGTGCGTGTGTTTTTATTTAAAGATGCATGCGCTCATATTTTTTATGTTAATATTATATGATTTATTTAATTTAATGCTGCTATTTAAGGTTTAAAACGCATTTCATTTGTTTAAAAATTGATTTTTTGAGAAATTTTGGTAGAATGGGCTACCTGGTGGGCTTCACTAGGACCGTGTGCACATGGCAGAGATTGAGAGGTGGATCCGAATTACATATGACTGGTGAATGTTAAACTGGGACGGGTGCCTTGGTGGAAGCCTATGCTCTCGGGGACCGTCAGTGATTGTAAGGTTAATAATGGACTGGGATGGGTGCCTCGGTTGATGCCCTAGCTCTCGATGACCGCCAGTGCCATATATTTGGATTAAGTGAATGACTGCGACTTGGTGCCTCGGTTGATACCTTTGCTCTCAGGAACCCGCAGTCTAGCTGGAATAAGTGGGCCCGGTTGGCCAGTTAGAACTTTGGGTTTAGAGTTCTACTGAGATTTTTTCAAAAGCTATATCTATATATTATAAATTATTTTTACTATAACTATATGGTTTTCAAAAAAGTTTTCAAACTGTATAGCTCTTTTATTGACTTACTCAGTGTGGTCTGATTCCCCTTAATTTAGTTTTTTCAGGAGCTTGGGAGTTTGACCTTAGATTGCCTCCACGCCAAAATTCTTCATCACCGACCATTTTATGTAGGTCATTGTAAGTTGTACTGTTGTAATGTTCTAGGAAGCTGCAGTAGTAACTGTACTATGAATTGTATGACTTAAGTATACTTGTGTATTTTATTTATATGCACCACATTTATATATAATGATTTAAGTTTGATTTATAATATGTGACACTGGAAATATTTTATTTATGTATTCAATTATGTTTTAATTTTCAAAAAATCAGTTTGATAATGTGCTCTATTTTAAAATAAAGTTTTAAATTGTGAGGTTTTATTTTTCTTTTCTTTTAGGCTTACTACGAGTTTCGGGGGCCTTATGACTTCCCATTTCCTAGTCCCGGTCACATGCCCTCGGGTTCAGATCGTGACATTTTAAATATATAAGTTTCCATAAAAATAACTTTGGTATTTAAAAAAAATATAAAAATAACATAATATACATCACTTAAATCAATTTTATGGTAAATATTTTTCGAAGAATATATTTTTTATAAATTGTAATACCCTATATATATTTATTTAAATAAAAAGGGATATTTTTCTCAAATAGTATTATTAATAGTTACTTTTGCATTATATTATATTTTATTTATGTTCATATTATTTTAGGGTTATTAATATATGTGAGCATTACTTACTTAATGTCTAGAATTTCATTGTCTATTATTATCATTATTATTATTATTTTTATTATCACTATTGTAAATTATATTAAATTTATGGCCATGTATGTGTTTCCATGTACATGCACATATATATATATATATATATATATATATATATATATATATATATATATTTGTTTATTTAGGGGTTATAATATAAAGTATATTATATAAATATATATAAATATATATGTATATAGGTTAGATGGATAGGAGAGCCCCGAAAATCCCTCATCTCACTGTCTTCTCCCTCTCCCCTCTCGCCATCCTCACAACCCACCCACCTCCGTGCTGCTGCCTCTACCGTCAGGACCTCATCTCCGTCGTGGTCGAGTGCTCATGGGTTGTTGGAGTTGCAGTCCTTCTTCTTCTTCTTCTCTTCCTGCCTGGCAGCTAACTCCCCTGTCCTCACGCAGTAGCTGCTTTTCCAGCTCTGCTCTGTACCAGCTCCCCTCTTCCGATGCCACCTTCTTGCTGCAGCTGGCTGCCTCCTCAGCCTCCCTCTCCGGTGATAGCGAGCCCCTCATTTCTTCTCTGTTTTTGCAGCTTGAAGGTGAGTAATGCTCACCCAATTTCCTTCTTTCCTTCCTTGATCTTGAGCATGTTGATAGATTATCTAGATATTTGGTGTTGTTAGTGTATAATGAGGATGATATTGTTCATTTAGAATTTTTGGGGAATTATTTGATTTTTTCCAGAATTTTATTTGAATTTTTGTCATTTTAATTACTTGATTCTACTCTATTCTTAAGTGTAATTAGTGATTAGAGTAAGCATAGTTAATTGTTTTTGAGTTTATTAATTTTATTTAGGGCTTTAGAATTTTGTGTGTGTGTTAATTATAAGATAATGTAAATTTTAGGTATTTAATTAGCAATCATGTTAATTTTCGAAAATTATGGTTAAAAATTATGAGATTTTAATAATTGAGGTTATTATTAAATGTTATTAATTTTAGAAATCAAATTATAATTTTATGATTTTTATACATTTTTTTTATAAATATTTTTGAGTTTATGCCAAATTTGATTTTTAGGTTAAATAATATTTTTGGGAGAAAATTGTTGATTGATTAAATGTTTTAATTATATTAGGAAGATTTATTTTGAGAAAATGAATTTTTGTCATGATTAAATAATTTTAAGGAATTATTTTTAGTATTAATAGCACATTATGTAATTTATGTATTTTAGGGGGGTAAAAATGTAATTTTATGCTAAACATATTTATATATATATATTTTTTAATTAGATTTATTAATATTTAAAGGGTTTAGACAATTTTATAAATTTATTGGTATTTTTACCTAAGTAGTGTAAATTTTAAATATTAAATTCCAAATATTATATATATATATATATATATATATATATATATATATATATATATATATATATATATATATATATATATATATATAACCTATAATACATTATAATGGTTTTAAATTAGGGTATAATTATATTTTGACAAAAGAATACAAATTTAGTTGTTAATTTTGAATAATTGAGATTTTATATATTTTTGTCTATTTTTTTTTTTTAGTATATGTGTATGTGAAATATGTGTTTTGAGAAAAAATGTAGTTTTGGGAGCCCGACTCGAGTATGGGTGTCTGTGATTATTAGAAGTGCATTTTCTGTGCAGGTCTGGCTCTACCTTTGGTAGAGAGATGTCCGTTTTACAGGGGAGACTCTGTCGAAATTTCGATAGATTTTCTCGTAAAACGTGATATTCATAAAATTTCTACTGTTAGTTAGGTTATATTCTGTCTGTCAAATCTTGTCTGATCTTCCTCAAGTCAGCCTGGGATTTCATTGCTTTGTTGATTGTTGATTTTGATTTCTTAGTCATGTTTTAAAAGTCGATTTGTTATTTTTCCTTTTAGAGCATTTTGGAGCAGAAGCTGTGAGACCGAGACAGACGCGTGGTCGTCAACCTTCATATTCATCTTGTAAGTCAATAGAACGATTTGTGCGTGTGTTTATTTAAAGAATACATGTGCTCGTATTTTTATCATATTGATTATATGATTTATTTAATTTAATGTTGTTATTTAAGATTTACACGTATTTTATTTATTTAAAATCGATTTTGAGAAAATTTTGGTAGAACGGGCTACCTGGTGGGCTTCACCAGAACTATGTGCACATGGTAGAGATTGAGAAATGGATCCGATATATATATGATTGGTGAATGCTAAATTGGGACGGGTGCCTCGGTGGAAGCCTTTGCTCTCGGGGATCGCCAGTGATTGTAAGGTTGATAATGGACTGGGATTGGTGCCTCGGTCGATGCCTTTGCTCTCGGGGACCGCCAGTGCCATATATTTGGATTAAATGAATGACTACGGCTTGGTGCCTCGGTTGATGCCTTTGCTCTCGGGGACCGGTAGTCTAGTTGAAATAAGTGGGCCCGGTTGGCCATTTAGATTTTGGGTTTAGGGTTCTACCGAGATTTTTCAAAAGCTATGTTTATACATTATAAATTATTTTCACTACAAATATATATAGTTTTCAAAAAGGTTTTCAAACCGTACAGCTCTTTTATTGACTTACTCAGTGAGGTCTGATTCCATTCAATTTATTTTTTTTTCAGGAGCTTGGGAGTTTGACCTCAAACTACCTCCACACCGGGTTTCTTCTTCACCGGCTATTTCATGTAGGTCATTGTAAGCTGTACTGTGTGTTAATCTAGGTTGTTGCAGTAGTGTATGTACTAAGGATTTGTATGGTGTAAACATAATCGTGTAATTTATTTGTGTAACCATGCCTATGTATAAGATTTAAATTCGATTTATAATACGAGACATTGAAACACATTTTATGTAAGCAGTTGAATTTGTGTATTTTGAGAAAAATCAGTTTGATAATGTGTCCTATTTTAAAAATAAAATTTTAAATTGTAAGGGTTTGTTTATCTTTTCTTTAAGGTTTACTACGGGTTTCGGGGGTCTTATGCCTTCCCATTCTCTATTACCGGTCACGTGCCCCTCGGGTTCGGATCGTGATATAAATTGTTTCTATAATAAAAAAATTATTATTTTCGTGCAATTTAATCTTTAAATGGTGAAATGAACTGCTCAACATGTGATCAAAATTGCTATTAATTTAAAATTTTATAAATTGATTTTTAAAGTTAATATTTTATAATATAATTAGAAAAGTAAAATTTATAAATTTATGTAATTAATATTTTGTTTTTACATTCGTATAATATCATGATTAGTCTTTTTTTTTTTAAATCGCATTTATTTTAAATTTATAAGAAAAAAGAAAATAAATTTTCACATTAAAACTGAACAAGTTTGCTGTATAATATGTTGATTGTATTTCTTTAAAAAAGTTATTAGTAGATTCCTTGCATCTCCATTTGTCGGTGCAATTAGGATGTGAACTTAAATATATAAACAATAACAATTCTAATTTAAATATTTAATATTAATAAGCTAATAATAACATATTAGTCAAACAAACTTTTTTATTTTAATTATTGTATATTCCATAAAAATATGGTAATAATAATTATTTGGTTATACATTAGAAAATTAATATTTATTATGTATATAATTACTTGTAGCTATTGGTTGTATCCAACAAAATCTCTACAATTTAATAACCTAAAAAAAATTAAATAAGGTATTAATCAAATTAATAAGTTATTATTTATAGAAAATAATTATTCATTTTTAACCAAAACGAAATAATTTGACTTATATCTAAAAAATTATTTGTTTATATTTTGAATAATTTTATATAATATATTATCTTTTAAATTTATTAAATTATTAATTTAATGTGTTAATCTCATGTCACAATTAGTGAAAAATATTTTGTAAAAAAATTAGTAACTGATTGAGTATTATTTTATCGAAATTTGAGAATATTAAGTTCTAAGTCATGTTATGTGACGAGATATCAAACATTATTATGAAATTAACACAATAAAATAAGCAGAGTTCATGTCATGTGACGAGGTATCAAACACTATTATAAAACTAAAACTAACACATTAGAACGAGCAGAGTTCTTATTGTATATAATAATAACAATAAATAAATGAATAAATAAACCATCTTTATGGTAACAAATTTTTTTATAAAATTATGATGATGTAGCACAGTTTAATAAGAGACGCACCATTAGTTTTACAAAAATTAAGAGAAGTAACATGCTTTCCAACATACTTCTAATTTTCATTAAATAAATTTTATGTGCTTAAGTTGGTCAACATATTGCACCTTAACAGCTCAATATTTGTCGCTATTTATGTATATTTTTTTGAGTTCAGGACCAATAATAAAGTGCGATTTTTTTTAAGACTTCATCAGTATTAAAAAAAAAAAAAAAAAAAAAAAAGAGAAATTCCCTAATGTTAGCCAAATTTATAAGGTTATCCCACTGAAAAAATAATAACAATCCAACATTTTTCCAATTCCAAAATTGCCACTTGCTTCCTAAGATTAAGTCATTATTATTACTTACGAGTCCTTATTTTAAAGTCAAATAAAACAGCTGATGACTTGTAAAACAATGTGTAGTTTCATATAAATTTTTGTGCAATTACAACATAGGTTTTTTTTTTTTTTTTTTTGTCTCTCTCAATGGTGCAATTGTATTAAGTAATTTTTTTTTATACATTGGGCATTGGTAATATTTAAATTGGTTAAATAATGAGAATTCAACACTCTTGAAATATGGAGTTTTCTCTCTAGGGTTAGGATTTTTTCAATTCTAATTTTGAGGGCTTCTTCTTTTGTGAGGCTTTCATTTATCTTTTCTCCCTTTCTTAGGGAACTTTCTAATGACTTTAGGTTTAGTAAGATTGGAGGGAGTTTTCTCAAAGTCTAATTCTTGTTGAAAGGGGATAAATGTAGGGTGATGGAGAGCAGACAGTGCCATTTTATTGGTGGATTATCCTAATGACTAATCTCAACTAGAGGTTATTTTGAGTAAGGCCATTTTTTGGGCTAGGTTATATAATCTACCTCTATATCAATATGATCACACATCTATTTAGAGGACTGGAGAGAGGATCAGTATTATTTTGGGGTCTGACTTAGGGGATGGTTTTCTTGGAGGATTGTTATTATTACCACAAAGTGCATATGATAATAATCCTAATGAAGGCCATTCAGATATTTCTTTTAAGCTCAAAATCATTGATAACAGAGGGGTGGTTAATGGGGTTTCAAGGTCTTGGGATTATGGTATCCCAATAATGGTGTAACTACCTATTGAGGTGCAGCAAGTAGTTTCAAAATATGGGAAGATGACTAATAAAAGTAGAAAAGTGAGTTGAAAATTTATTCTTAGATAGGAAAGTGGGGAGGTTAGATCCTCAAAGGTTTTCATGCATAATAAAAAATGCTTTAATAAGACTGATTTGATGGATTGTTATGTTTTTAAAGGAGATTTGTTAAAATTCAAGTCCAAAATGAGAAATTTAGTTATAATGAATGTTCAAAGATTACAAGGTGGAACTTGCATTGTTACCCCACCTATTGCATTGAGTTGCCTTAGCTAGAACTTCCATGGGCTTGGTAACCCTTAGATGATTAGAGCTCTTCATTTCCTAGTGAAGTGATTGTTAGTATAGGTGGTATGCCCTAGAGGCTAATCACATAATTTATTATTGTAAATTATCCCAAATAGGAATAAAAGAATATTCTATTATTTAAAGTGTTTATTTAATTGAATATTTATCCATTAGTATCATGTTAAATATATTTATTATCAAGAGTTGATAATATGAGCTATGAATTTATTTAATACATATGCTATAAAATGTTCATAGTCATATAATTAATATTTGGATAATTTTATCCTCCAGTGTGTATGGCGAATGATGCATCAGTAGCTTAGTCAATTGATCAAGAGACAAAGAGTTGGATGAAATCTCTAGTTAGATATATATTTTTTAGGAATGAAGCCGACTACACTCTAAGTCTCCAATTGATTCATCCTTGTCTTTGAATTGTCGTTTATAGTTATCAGAGAAAAGAGGTATCTTTTTTGTAAAGTCTGATTATCATCTTGCATTCCATTCCACTGTAGGACCTTCAGGTGCTTCAAGTGCATCTCATCATACAAATTGGAATAAGGTATAGAACGTCTATCTCCCTTCTAAAATGAGGATTTTTTTTTATGGCGTGCTATCCATGTGTCACGACCCAAAACAGGGGCCATGACCGGCGCTAGAGAACGAGAATTCTTTCGAATCCGGAACCCGTAGCAAGCCTAAAAATAAAATAAATCATGCAATAATAACAATAACCATATAATATGCAACGGAAATAAAAATCATGAATATAATAATAACATTTTCATCACTGGATTTGAATCAAATCTCATTACATATATAAAATCTCTTTAATACAAATCCAGTTTCAATATAATACATCTCTTTAAAATAAAATACATGAAATCCAATACTTTAATTCATAACTACTGCAGTGTCTAGATAAAATAAATAAGACTCAAGTAAATAATTTACATAAAGAAGCCGGGGCGGAAGAAATCCGGCGTATCGACCTGCTACTGAGGTCTGAAGAAGTTGACTCTCCTGAAAAATAGTCAATGGAGGGGAGTCAGACCTCACTGAGTGAATTACTATAATATATATACATACACACTAAGTGATAATGCATACAGTCAATAATACATATTTAATATGTATATATACAGGCAAATTCATACAAATGCAGAAAAATCATTTTTATATATTTTATTGAAAATCCTAGTTTATGAAGGATCATATAGAACCCTAGAATAACATAACCTCAAAAATAGTGTTAGACAACACTCTAGCCGTACAGGCTCACTTAATCCAAATATATCCACTTAATCCATTTAGACAGTAGACTGACCTTGAGACACTAAGTCAACCGAGCTCCAACAGTCTAACTGCCTGTGTGATTGGCCCGAGACACTTGGTCAACCGAGCTCCAGCAATCACACCCAAACCACATCTCACACATCTCAATAATTATAATCAATAAATATCCCCAAATGGTTAGTAATATAGCCTAAATACTATAGGCGTACCGATACGTACTCGGTCCTAGTGCTGCCCACTAGGTAGCACGTTCTATTGATATCCTTCATCATTAATAATATAAATCATTCATTCACAATAAATGATGCATGAATTTAAATGAAATAGCAATATAAACCATATATATACCGAAAATATACCAAAAGTAAACCAGGTATATTTCGAGTATATATACGTCAAATGAATTCAATCGAATTATAAATTAAACTAGAAATATATTTAAAAACATTTTAAGTATATTTTATTTACAAAACATGCATATAATTTAATATATACCAAAAATAAACCGAAAATATACTTAATATAAACTTAAGAAATAATCAAATTATTTATACATATTTAATCAACGTAAAACATGCATTTCTAAATCATGCATCCTAAGCATATATATATAGTATAGTAACTCACCTAATGCGCTCCACGAGACAGGTCCGACGGGCCTGGTCCACTAGCCCTCGGTCTCGGTGCAACTAAACAAGCAATAAATAATAGACATCAGAATAAACCCTAACAGAAATTCTAGAATTCGATCTAGAGTATTAAACACAGAATCAGAAATTAGGGTTCGACTGGACATCACGTTTTACGAGAATTCTATCGAAAATCCGACAGAACCTCCCCTGTAAAACGGACATCTCTCTACTCAAAAGAGTAGAGCCGACCCTACAAAGAAATACACTTCAAAAAACTACACAAGGCACAATCAAAATCCCACGGTCGGACTCCAAACTACAGTCCACCGACCGGGGTCCACAAACACAGAACATATTCCAGATATACCAAAAATATCCTTAAAACCTAGAAATACATTTTATAAGTAGAAATTACATAATTAACCTTAAAACACAGTAAAAACCGATAAAAACTCATTTTATTAGTAAAATCGTATATTATATATATAATTGAAAATAATTCACGAAAAATAGTTTTAATTAGTTAAAAATACCAAATAATTTGTAGAAATCATTTTTATACCTTAAATAACTATTAAAACCAATTAAATTACATTTTTAGACAATTTAGGGTAAAATTACCAAAATACCCCTATATATATAAATATACTTAAATTACTTCAAAAATTCACCAAAAATTATACAATTATCCAAAATTAATTTTCTCAATATATTTATCAATAATATCAATAATTAAACTCAATTAACCAATTAATTTCAAATAAAAACACATTTAACCTAATTTCTCAAAATCACATAAACTTTAATAATTCAAAATAAATACTTAGAAATTCATAAAAATTCCAAATAAATTCCTATAATTCATTTCAACACCTAATTTAACCATAAACTCCAATTTCATAATTTAAATAATTAATTTCCGAAAATTAGAAAATAATATTAAAATATTCAAAAATACCCAAAAATCCAAAAAAATCTCCAAAAATTCTACAAAAATTCATACATGTAGATTAAGCTACTAGGAACAACATTTGTGAAGGGAGTTTTCATGAATCATTCAATTCTAAGCTCAAAAAAATCAAAAATCGTAATAGGCCGAAATTGAAAATTCAAAACCTAAGCAATTCTAGACCATTTTAGCTCAAACCAAAGCTAGAATCACACTCATCGGAGCTCAAGGAGAAGAAAGAGACCGGCGGTGTTGAAAACGGTGGCCGAAAATGGGAGAAACGGCAAAGGGAAAATTTTTGACCAAAAATGGAAAATGGAGCTGCCGGCGTCGGGGAAGGGAGCTGCTGGCGGCGGGGAAAGGAGCTGCTGGCGGCGGGGGACGGCTGGGAATGGCGGTGGCAAGCCGGGAGGCACACCGACGGTAGGTGACCGGAGTTGCAGCGGTGAGGGGTGAGGTGGGCGGTGGTTGGGCGCGGGAGAGAAGGAAAGAAGAAGAAGAAGAAGAAGAAGAAAAAAAGAAAAAGAAAGAAAGAAAAGAAAAAGAAAAGAAAAAGAAAAAGAAAAGAAAAAAAAAAAAGAAAAAGAAAAAGAAAAATAAAATAAAATAATAAAATAATAATAAAATAATTTTAATAATTTAATAATAAATAAAATAATTAAATAACAATAAATAAATAAATAAATAATAAAATATTAGGGTAATATATATTAAACCCTAATTAAATAAATATTCACACACATAGTCTTTATTTAGTATTTTAAAAATACGTATGAGTTCATGCAAGTCCGAAAATACATTTAAAATAATTAATAATACATTGTTTACGTGAAAATTTTCCCGAAAATGCAAGTCCCGGGAAAATTTTACGTAAAACACTGAAAATAATGCACAGTAATTAAAATAGGTTTTAAATACATATTAACTCGTAAAAATATCATATAATATACAGAAATTATTAACACTGCATATCCCGGTACAATGTAAAAATATTTTAAAAACACGGGATATTACACCATGGGATTCTACCAGTACATATAAGCATTTAGTCTAGAGGATTATCCGTCTCCACATATTGTATCCATTATGGCATGTATGAATTGTTGGGTTATGCTCTTTTGTTCTGTTCATATGTGCATGTGGTTTGGTTTAGCTCTAGTCTCAGTCTAAGAATGGAGCTTGTGCAGAATGGGAATTTCAAGGATCATTTTTGGTATATGATGTCCACATGTTTCAAGCAACACATGGAAGTGCTCTCTATATTATCCTGGGGAATGCTTGGAATGCTAGGAATAGGAGAATTCACAAGGGCACAATTCGTAATTCGATTGATGTTTCTTCTAGTGCCATTCGCATTATGGGAGATTGTTAAAGGGCAAAATTTTAGGAATATAGTTTGAAGAAGTAATAGCCTACTAGATGGACGCCGCCTATTCATGGAAGTTGGAAAATTAATGTCAATGCTAGTGTATACCCATCAATTGGCTCCATTGGCATTGAGTGTATGATTAGAGATTCATTAGCTTCAATTTGACTGTCTGAAGGTAGACGTTTGGCATTTGACAGATTAATGAAGCTGAGGATGTCGCATTCCTCTTTGGTTTGGGTCTAACTAGGCAAGTTCATCTCTCGGTTGCTGAGGTAGAAAGTGATATGCTTCACAATCCTAAAGGTGTTCTGGCACCTATCTCAACATCCATTTTTGATATCTTGCAGCTGGCCAATTCCTTCTCTTTTGTTTCCTTCAAGTTTGTGTCTAAGACTGATAATTATGTAGCTCATTATCTAGCCTGTTGGACAAGGTCTCTTAATGATCAAGAAGTCATGTATGATTCCTATCCTTGTTGTGTTCATTCTTACGTTCAGGAGGACTACATTTTCATCTTAATGAAGTATTTTTTTTTTCGATAAAAAAAAAGAATATTTATGTAAACTTATACAATTTAACATATTTTGTAAAAAAATATAAAATCAAATTAAAAGATAAAATTTTATTTTTAAAAATAATTTAATTAGTTTGAGCTTACAATCCTACTAAAATTACTTAATTGATTAATTTAAAGAGTTGCACAATTTGCTTAAGTGCTTGAGAAACTTCTAAACTTTCACGTTTATATGGGTGATTATCACACGCCATTCGCATCTCTGTGTATTTTGAAGTTAAACAAACTCACGTTTGTCTCTTGTGTTAATTGAATGTATTTTGAATGCTTGTGCCAATTTTCTTCGCAAATAAAGTTTCTAAATTTTCATTTAGTTATGCTACGGTTCAAAATGTTTCTAACATGCTTTTCATTGAAAATATAATAATAGCAAGTCTGGCACGTGCATCTTATAGGCGTTTTCTCATGCCTTCGATGAGGGAAAAATGTCATTTTGCACCTTTGTTGTGCTGATTCCCACTCAAGGAACTTTGCAATGGTTGCAATTTCTGCAAGAATTACAGAACAATTGCGCCAGTTACTTGATGAACTAAAAAAATAAATATTAACATACAGTAAAAGAAAAAAATATTGAACTATTTAAACAATTGCACCTTTTACTGCCTCCCCCTATAAATGCTTATGTCAAACGATAAATATTTGATAACTTAAGGATATTGTGGATGTTGCTAGTGCATGCCCACAAAAGGATACGTTTTTTTTTTTTTTAATTATATTCTTACACCTACTTATTATATAATATAGGAAAAGTCATATAATAATTTTGAAGTTCTGATTCTAATTGAGCAATTAAATAAATTGATAAATTTAAAATTAAAAAAAAAATAAATTTCTTATACAATAATTTAAAATTTTATATTTTCAAATTTATTTTTTTATTTATTATTTTAATAATTTTTAAAAATATCCGTGATATAATAATAATATATCGCAACTTGCAACAAACTATTTATACGACTGGTTGGATCGGGAATCTTTGTCCAAACATAAGTATATTCACTGTTATTCAAAAGTCAAAGAAAACAGCTTGCCTATTATAGATTAGAACGATAATTTGTAAATTCAGTTATAAATAAATGCACATAATACTTAACCTATCAAAAAGCTGATTATAAAATATAAAAATATTTAAATAAATTTTTATTATCTAAATTTTTTATAAATGAGTTGTCAATTTTTAAAATATTTTATTAATTTATAATTCTGAATTTATTAAAATTAGTCGATTAATATATTTAAATAACGTTATTATATTTGATTATATTTTAAAAATGAAATTAATTTTAAATAACTACAACTATAACCTTTCATGTGAATTTATTTGGTGTGAACACTCGTAACCGATTAATCTTATCAAATAATTAATTAATACTGTTAACTTTTGGATCTATAAAAGGGTACTAGCAATTTTTCTTAATGCTAAAATTGGTGCACACTTTCAATTACAATTCAATCATTTCACAGTTTCCAAACCTCAAAGCATGACAACCAGTTTGCTTCTTCCTGCTCCTGCTAGAAGGTATGCCCAGAAAATGAAACGATCTTCACAATTTTAACTTGAATTTAAGCTTGTTTGTATACAATTTTTATAATGATTTTAAATTGGTTTAGTGCTACTATATAAAAAATACAGTAGTTTGAAATTTTTGTTATTTATTTGTATTATTTTAATTTTTTTTTAAAAATATCCAAAATTAATTATTTATTTGTAATTTTAATATAATTTTTATTTTAATTAAATAAAATATAAACATGAGACTTTTTAAAAAAATTATTCACAATTACCATCCGCTAATATTATTAGAAGTTTATCGCCTTTATAGTAAATATTAAGGAGATGACTGCTTTTATTGTATAATCCATGGTTCATTAGATATCATTGAATTACAAAATAAAAAATGTAAATGTCATGTGTATATTTTTCATTAATTTTATCAAATTACACATTATATTGAAGTTGTAAATAACTAGCCAAATTAAAATATTTTTATCAAAATTTTTGCAGCCGGAATAAAGTATATATTTTAAACTTTAATACCAATATGCCTACTAAATTTTATTCAGTTATTACATGCGAATATATTCATTTTTATTATTTTTCTGGTACAACTACGGAGTATTTTTACACCACATTAGATATGGATGTAAATCAACTTGGAATAATAAGTACTGAGGTTTTCAGAAAAAAATCAACTTGGAATTATATTGATCAACTGTTAACAAAAGTATTAACTGTAAGTCATTGCTTGATTGATTCAAATATGTGGTTATGTTGTAGGTTAGAAGGCAAGGTAGCACTAATCACAGGGGCAGCTACAGCCATTGGCGAGTGCATTGCTCGAAGCTTCTGTAAACATGGTGCTAAAGTAATAATTGCAGATATTCAAGACGATTTAGGTTTGGCAGTTGCCAAGGATATTGGAGAAGATGCAGCCATGTTCATTCATTGTGACGTTACTGTAGAATCCGATATGAAAAAAGCAGTGGACACGGCAGTGTCCGTCTTCGGTAAGCTCGATATCATGGTGAACAACGCAGCAGTGGGTGACCCGCGCAAACCCAGTATCACAGACAACGATTTAGCTGATTTTGAGAGGGTGGTCAAAGTGAACTTGATAGGACCGTTTCTGGGCACCAAGCACGCTGCTCGAGTGATGGTTCCTGCTCGGCGAGGAAGTATCATCACTCTTGGCAGCGTCTCCTCCAGTACAGGAGGTGTTGCTTCGCACGCATACACCAGTGCTAAGCATGGAGTGGTGGGTCTGGCAAAGAATGCTGCTGCGGAGCTTGGAGGGTTTGGGATAAGAGTGAACTGCTTATCGCCATACTTTATTGAAACTCCGTTGGCGATGAACTTTTTTAAGATGGATGAAGATGGAAGTACAGGTAGTGGTGTATACTCAAATCTTGAAGGGGTGAAACTGAAACAAGAAGATGTAGCTGAAGCTGCTATATTTTTAGCTAGTGACGAATCAAAGTATATTAGTGGACATAATCTAGCTTTAGATGGTGGCTTCACGACCATTAATCCTGCTTTTGGCTTGTTTTCAAGGTTTTAGATCACTATATGCCTACATTTGTGATGGACAGTTTGAATTTCTTAAATAAAACCTTAAGTTTAAATTTTATGTATAAAAAAGTACGTGTTGGGTTGAGAGAATTAACCGACTCAAACTCTAAAATAATTGAAATTCATGTCATTGCCATATATCAATGATATCAGATTCAGAAAAATGAATATAAATAATTATTCAATTGTTTGATATATATATATATATATATATATATATATATATATATATATATATATATATATATAAAAGAAAAATAATTCTATTGATTTAAACTGGAAATACATCAATGAAAACATAGATACAAATTCCCTAAAAATCATAGAAGATAAAACAATACACAAGTTAATAGTGTAATAAATTGATTCAAACCTACAAATTTGATAATATTATAATGACTAGAATACCTATGAGTCTAGTTCTATATCATACTGACAATCATAATATGATTTGTTATCTCTATTTGATCAAATATATTTTTTCTATTTGAATTGCCTAAACAAATAAAAAGGCACAACAAGATGGTGGAAAAATAAAACGTTGTAACAAGATGAGGGAAAACCAAATGTCACACCAAGATGATGAAATCACAAAAAATAAAATAAAACTTAGATATATGTAGAAAAATCACTTATTTAAGAAATAAATTGATTAAAAAAAAGTGTAGAGGGGTGATTTCATGTCAAAAAGGGCCAAAAATCACCCCTCCTTAAAGAAGATGGATGACTAAAAAAAAGAGAGGAAAAAAAAAAGGAAAAGTTGAGATAAAAAAGGCTAGGATTTTTTAGTAGTTGTGATAATTTATTATAGTGCGATGTATAGTTAGTTGAAATACAAAAATATATACTTGCTTATAATGTGGAAAAGTGAACTTTATAATATATATATATATATATATATATATATATATATATATATAGTTGAGTATAAAAATTACTAAAGCTATATAAATAAATATATACAAAATAGTTCAAATAATTTCTCTCTAAATGTATTTTAAGGTGCAGTGTTTAAATTCTACCGTCATCAATTTTTGAAGATAGGTATGCTCTCTATTGTGCAATTCATTGATGTTTAGATAATATGACCTTTCTATTAATAAAAAATATATAAAATCATATTTAAGTTTAAATGAATTTAGAATAATATGAAAATTTTCTTAATACCCATTTTAATAAGTTATATATATAGTCAACCTAATAAAACACTAATCAAGCTAATAAAAAAATTAGGTTTAATTTTACAACTCCAATGCAAAGTTTTTTTTTTAGTATGAGAGTTTTTGTCATAGTTAGGGGAGTTATTAATTGTTCACTTTTCAATAGTTACAACAATAGAGTTTGGTTAAATTTTTAAATTAGTAGGTAATAGCTCTTAAGATATTAGGGGTGTGACTGTTGAACTCTAAACACTCAAACAATCCTACTTCAACTCTTTCAAACACTCAAGAAAATAAAAATATTTATGTAACTCTTATAAGTCAAGCTTTTATTTATGAATTACTTGCTTGATGATTACAATACAAGGAAGAGGGGTATTTATACTAATCCCAAACTAATATCAACCACTTAAAATGCTCATAAATATATTAATACAAAATATTTAAAGCCACACATTATATCTATCACGACCCAAACTGGGGAGTCATGATCGACATTAGGGAACAAGAATTATTTCAAATTCAAAACCCGTAGCAAACATTAAAATAAAAACACATGCAAACATAATACAAAAATATATAAAAAATAAAACTTTCATTAATTTAAAATAAATCCTTATATCATAATATAATAAAATATCTTCATATAATATTCAAATATATGGTCTTTAACTAATACAATGCAATGCAAAAACAATAAATACTACTACTGCGGCAATTACTAAAATACAAGAAATTGTATGGTTTAGTATTTACATAAATCAACTGGAGAGAAAAGAGTCCAATGAATAGTTCTACCAGAGACATCTGAAGTAGAAGATCCTGAAAAAAATAATGAGGGGAGTTAGATCTCACTGAATAAATTATTATAATATATATACATGCAACCTAAAGCCATAACATATATATATATATATATATATATATATATATATATATATATATATATATATATATATATATATATATATATATATATATATATATATATATGAATTTTATACAAATGCCAAAAATTCACTTTTTATAATAATAAATGCAGAAAAATTTTTGGATGAAGGATTGGAACAGAACTCTAAAATATTCTGCAACCTCGATCACTAAACCTCAGTAGCTAACAGGCTCACTTAAATTCAAAATATTTCTCTTCTCAATTTTTGGACAGTAGATTGGCCCCGAGATATTAAGTCAATCGAGCTCCCGTAATCTCATTATCGGAGTGATTGGCCCCGAGATACTAAGTCAACCGAGCTTTCGCAATTACACCACTCACTCACCACAAATCTCAATAATCAAGTATCCAAATCTCATTTCAATAATTTCATAATATTAACCCTAATATTTTAACGTAGTGATGCGTACACAGTTCTATTGTAGTCCACTAGGTAGCACGTTGTACTACTATCCTCCAAAATATTTTATTTGTAATTAAAATAATGAAAATTCAATATAAAAAAATATAATAGCATATATTACCAAAAATAAATATTCTTGATATTTCTATGGAAAATCATATATATGAATGTTAACAATAATAAATATGATTTAATGAAATGAACATGATTAAATTCATATTTATTAAAATATATGAATGCTCATAATATTAATTCACATGTAATGTATACATATGATAATAACTCACAATTGTGTGCTCTTTTAAAAAGACTAGACTAGTCTGATCCTGTAGGTCTCAGTCTTAACGCAACTATAGAAAAATAAATAAATAAATAAATAAATAATAATAATAATAATAATAATAATAATAATAATAATAATAATAATAAGAAGAAGAAGAAGAAGAAGAAGAAGAAGAAGAAGAATTAACTTCCTAATTTATAATTCTAGAAATTCTAAAGAACAACTCAATTTAGGATATGACTCAACAAAAATTCAAAACTAAGGACAAACCTGATGTGACGTTTTATAAGAATTATATCAAAAATTTGGCAGAGTTTCCTTTGTAAAACGGATGTCTCTCTACTAAAAGTAGAGCCGATTCTGCATGCAAACACACTTCAAATATTCACAAATGTTTAACTTCTCTGGTTGAGCCCCCAAACTATACAAATTGCTCAACCAAGAACTAATATACAAAAAAATTAATAATATAATAATAAATAATAAATATTAATAAATCACTAAAATTCATAAAAATAAATAAAATATCACAATTCTAATTATTTAAATAATAAAAACATTAAAGATACTTGTTTTTAAAATAATTAATAAAATCTCAAACATAAGTAAATAATATTAATAAAAATCTATTTTTCAATTATTCGAAATTAAATAGCATAAATTATTGATAATTATTTAAATTGCCCAAATATATAATAAAAATAGCTAAAAATCCATTTAATCATAAAAATAATAATTAAAATTATTATTTGAATATTTTTCTAGAAATTATTATTAATTAGCTAAAAATAGTAAATAATTCATAAAAATTATTTTAATACTATTTATTACTCAAAAGTTATCCAAAACATATTAATTAACAACAATTTCAATTAAAATACAAAATTTACTAATTTATAATAATTTTTCCAAAATTTAATTTTCACATAAACTCTACAAAATTTATAATAAATAATCGGAATATAATTTCAAGTAACTTTTTTAACGAAACATGCTTAAAAAATTCATAGAATTTATTAAAAATAAAACACAATTTTTGAGCCAGGACAACCTTGTGAATAGTACCCGAGTCCAAAATAGTGCTTGAAATTCAACTATCTCCAAAATCGAATTAAAACACATTTTTTTAAAGTTTACAACTTCAATTTAACTATTCCAAAGTCAATTTCACATAAAAATCAAACCAATTGAACTTAAGATCAACAAATTAAATTATGAACCCTATAATGAATTTGAAAAAATTGAAGCTCAATTCAAGGTTAATTGGACGAATTACCTTAGGGGAAATGAAGTCTAAGGAACAAGCTTTCGATCGACACTAACCATGACCTCTGTCATCGTTGGAATTGAAGCCGGTAGGCCTCCAAAGGTGATGGTGCTGAGAGGAGAAAGGAGGAGGGAGAGGAAGAAATGGTGGTGGCAGGAGGAAGAGGAAGGGAGGAGGAGAACGAGGCAACGATGGTGAGCTGGGGAGAGCGGCGAGTGCGGACGCTAAATGCTGGTGGTGGCGCTGTGTTCTGCGTTTAACATAGTAAGGAGAAGAAGAAAGAACAAGAGGGAAGGAAAGGAGATAAGAAGGAAAGAGAAGAAGGAGGGAAGGGAAAAAAATCTTTTTATATGTTTTTTTTTATATTAATAAAGAGAAAAAGATAAAATAATTTAAAATATATTAAATACACTAAATTAACACTATTCATAAATAATAATAATAATAATATTATTATTATTATTATTATTATTATTAAATCATATATAACCACAAATTTAATTTTTAGAACTCAATTTAATATTAAAACCATAATATAATGAAATAAATAATAACACTTGAATTTAATTAAATTACACAATATAACGATAATATAACAATTTAATAAAATATTTATCATATCTCAGAAATTAATTTAATAATTTATAAAATATCGGGTTATAACAATCTTCCTCATTTATAAAAAATTTTTCCTCGAATTTCAAATAAAAAGAACAAAAAATGAGAATTTATTGAGGAAAAAGGTAAGGTGTCACGACCCAAAACAGGGGCCATGACCGGCGCTAGGGAACGGGAATTCTTTCGAATCCGGAACCCGCAGCAAGCCTAAAAAAAAAAAATAAAGCATGCCATAATAACAATAAAAATATAATATGCAGCGGAAAATAAAAATCCTAATATCATTTTCATCACTGGATTTAAACTAAATCTCATCTCATCACATAGATGTATATAATCTTTATACAAATCCAGTTTCAATATAATACATCTCTTTAAAATAAAGTACATAAAATCCCATACTTTAATTCATAACTACTGCAGTGTCTAGATAAAATAAATAAGACTCAAGTAGACAGTTTACATAAAGAAGCCGGGGCGGAAGAAATCCGGCGTATCGACCTGCTACTGAGGTCTGAGGAAGTTGACTCTCCTGAAAAATAGTCAACGGAGGGGAGTCAGACCTCACTGAGTGAATTACTATAATATATATACATACACACTAAGTGATAATGCATACAGTCAACAGTATATATATAATATGTATATATACAGGCAAATTCATACAGATGCAGAAAAATCATTTTTATATATTTTACTGAAAAATCCCAGTTTATGAAGGATCACATAGAACCCTAGAATATCGCAACCTCAGAAATAGTGTTAAACAACACTCTGGCCATACAGGCTCACTTATACCAAAATATATTCACTTAATCCATTTGGACAGTAGACTGGCCCCGAGACACTAAGTCAACCGAGCTCTAGCAGTCTAACTGCCAGTGTGATTGGCCCCGAGACACTTGGTCAACCGAGCTCCAGCAATCACACCCAAATCACATCTCACACATCAAATAATCATAATCAAATCAATATCCACAAATAAGTTAGTAATATAGCCTAAATACTATAGGCGTACCGGTACGTACTCGGTCCTACTGCTGCCCACTAGGTAGCACGTTCTATTGATATCCTTCATTAATAATATAAATCATTCATTCATAAATAAATGATGCATGAATTTAAATAAAACAACAATATAAACCAATATATATACCGGAAATATACCAAACGTAAACCAGGTATATTTCGAGTATATATACGTCAAATAAATCTAATCAAATCATAAATTAAATTAAAAATATATTTAAAAACATTTTAAATATATTTTATTAACAAAACATGTATATAATTTATTATATACCAAAAATATACTTGAATATAAATCACATTATTTATGCATATTCAGTCAAAATAAAACATGCATTTTCTAAATCATGCATCCTAAGCATATATATATAATATAGTAACTCACCTAATGCGCTCCACGAGACAGGTCCGACGGGCCTGGTCCACTAGCCCTCGGTCTCGATGCAACTAAACAAGAAATAAATAACCGATATCAGAATAACCCTAATAGAAATCCTAGAATTCAATCTAGAGTATTTAACACAGAATCAAAAATTAGGGTTCGACTGGATATCACGTTTTACGAGAATTCTACCGAAAATCCGACAGAACCTCCCTTGTAAAACGGACATCTCTCTACTCAAAAGAGTAGAGCCGACCCTGCAAAGAAACACACTTCGAAAAACGAGCTCAACACAATCAAAATCCCACGGTCGGACTCCAAACTACAGTCCACCGACCGGGGTCCACAAACACAGAACAATTCCAGATATACCAAAAATATCCTTAAATCACAGAAATACATTGTATAGGTAAAAATTACATAATTAACCTTAAAACACTGTAAAAACCAAATAAAACTCATTTTATTAGAAAAACCATATATTATATATATAATTGAAAATAATTCACGAAAAATAGTTTTAATTAGTTAAAAAATACCAAATATTTTGTAGAAATCATTTTTATACCTTAAATAAATATTAAAACCAATTAAATTACATTTTTAGACAATTTAGGGTAAAATTACCGAAATACCCCTATATATATAAATATACTTAAATTACTTCAAAAATTCACCAAAAATTATACAATTATCCAAAATTAATTTTCTCAACATATTTATCAATAATATCAATATTTAAACTCAATTAACCAATTAATTTCAATTTAAAACACAATTACCTAATTTTCCAAAATCACCTAAACTTCAATAATTAAAAATAAATACTTAGAAATTCATAAAAATTCCAAATAAATTCCCATAATTCATTTCAACACCCAATTCAACCATAAACTCCAATTTCATAATTTAAATAATTAATTTCCGAAAATTAGAAAATAATATTAAAATATTCAAAAATACCCAAAAATCCAAACAACCTCCAAAAATTCTACAAAATTCATACATGAAGATTAAGCTACTAGGAACAACATTTGTGAAGGAAGTTTCCATGAATCATCCAATTCGAAGCTCAAAAAAATAACAAACCCTAATAGGCCGAAATTTACAAATCGAAAACTAAGCAATTCTAGACCATTTTAGCTCAAACCAAAGCTAGAATCACACTCACCGGAGATCAAGGAGAAGAAAGAGACCGGCGGTGTTGAAAACGGTGGCCGGAGGAGGGAGAAACGGTGGTAGCTCGACTTTCGGCCTCTAAAGCTAATTCCGGCCAAACTCGTCGGGAAAGGGGCTGCTGGCGGCGGGGGGAACGGCTGGGGACGGAGGTGGCTCACGAGAGGCACTCTGAATGGCGGCGAACGGAAGTTACAGACGGTGGAGGTGGGAGTCGCGTCCGGAGAAGAAGAAGAGAAGGGAGGGGCAAAAGTGTAATTTGGCAATTTCTTTGATTTTTGATGTATATATGTATATATATATACTTTATACTTTATATTAAAATAATATTAAATTACACACATCAAATATACACCACACACATAAAAATATTAATATTTTAATAATTTATACTAAATAAAAATTAATTAAATAACAATTAAACAAATAAATACTTAATAAAATATTAGGGTATAATAAACTCTAATTAAATAAATATACACACACAAGCTTTATTTAATAATTTAAAAATATGTATGAGTTCATGCAAGTCCGTAAATACATCTAAAATAATTAATAATAAATTGTTTACGTGAAAATTTCCCCGAAAATGCAAGTCCCGGGAAAATTTTACGTAAAACACTGTAAATAATATACCGTAATTAAAATAGGTTTAAAATACATATCAACTCATAAAAATATCGTAATGCATATACAAAAATTATTGACACTGTATATCCCGGTACAGTGTAAAAATATTTTTAAAACACGGGATATTACAGTCTTCCCCCCTTACAAGAATTCGTCCCGAATTCTAAAAGAAAAGATCAAGAAGGAAAGAGATACGGGTAAGAAGCTCGCATCTCAGCTTCAGTCTCCCACATATGCTCTTCAACTCTGTCGCTGCGCCACAGAACCTTAACCATCGGAATCTGCTTCGATCGCAACTGTCGAACTTGAAAATCAACGATCGCCACAGGTTCTTCCACAAACGTCAAATCTTCACTTACTTCTACACTGTCAGGTTGCAACACGTGTGAAGGGTCTGAGATATACTTCCTCAACATCGAGATATGAAATACTGGATGCACCTGTGACATACTCGAAGGCAAATCCAACCGATATGCAACAGTGCCAACTCTCTCCAGAATCTCAAACGGTCCAATATATCTCGGTGCTAACTTACCCTTCTTGTCAAATCTCATCACACCCTTCATCGGAGATACCTTCAGAAAAATGAAATCTCCAACCTGAAACTCCACATCTCTGCGCCTAGGATCCGCATAACTCTTCTGTCTACTAACTGCGGTCTCTAATCTGCGCTTGATTACGGCGACTTTCTCTGCAGCATCCTGAACCATCTCTGGTCCAGTCAAAGCTCTCTCCCCAATCTCATCCTAACTCAACGGGGATCTACACTTCCTTCCATACAACGCCTCATATGGTGCCATGCCAATACTGCTATGGTAGCTGTTATTATATGCAAACTCAATGAGCGACAAATGATCATCCCAGCTACCTCCCAAATCCAAGACACACATCCTCAACATATCTTCCAGTGTCTGGATCGTCCTCTCAGACTGACCATCTGTCTGAGGATGAAAAGCAGTACTGAAATCCAACCTAGTGCCCATCGCTTCTTGCAACTTCTGCCAAAAACGAGAAGTAAACACCGAACCTCTGTCTGACACAATGGACACAGGTACTCCATGAAGGCACACAATATGCTTCACGTACAACTTCGCCAATCTAGCAACTGAATATGTGGCTTTCACAGGCAAGAAATGTGCAGACTTCGTCAATCTGTCTACAATCACCCAGATGGAATCGTATCCATCCTTCGAACGAGGTAAACCGACCACAAAATCCATAGCTATCCTTTCCCACTTCCACTCGGGAATAGGAAGAGGCTGAAGCTTCCCAGAAGGCTTCTGATGTTCGGCTTTCACTTGCTGACACGTCAAGCACTTAGCAACATAATCAGCAACATCCTTCTTCAATCCATCCCACCAGTATAAATCTCTGATACTGTGGTACATCTTAGTAACACCCGGATGAACGCTGTAGGCTGTAGAATGTGCTTCCTCTAAAATCTCTTCTCTCAAATCATCCACATCTGGAACACACAATCTACCACTGATCCACAACACACCATTATCATCGAGTGTGAAATCAGTGAACTTCCCTGATCTGACATTCTCTGCAAGCTCTTCTAGAATAGGATCTCGGCTCTGAGCTGCTTTAATCCTATCCCTCAGTACAGATCGTACTTTAAACTGAGCTAACAGTCCACCTGATCTACTGATCTTCATCATCAGACCTTGATCCACCATCAGATGCAATTCCTGGATCAATGGTCTCCTCTCAACACCAATGTGAGCAAGACTACCTGAAGACTTCCTACTCAAGGCATCTGCTACCACATTAGCTTTACCCAGATGGTAAAGAATCTCGCAATCATAACGTTTCAACAATTCCAACCATCTTCTCTGCCTCAAATTCAAATCTCGCTGCTGAAAAATGTACTTAAGGCTCTTGTGATCAGTAAATATCTCATAAGTCACCCCGTACAAATAATGTCTCCAAATCTTCAAAGCAAAGATCACTGCAGCCATCTCCAGATCATGTGTAGGATAGTTCTACTCATGCTTCTTCAACTGCCTCAAAGCATAGGCTATCACCCTTCCATTCTGCATCAACACACAACCAAGACCAATTCTAGAGGCATCACAGTAAACTGTGAACTTATCCACACTATTAGGCAAAGCTAATACTGGCGCTGTGGTCAACTTCTCTTTCAACAACTGAAAACTATTCTCACAAGCTTCTGACCACTCGAATCTAACATTCTTTTGAGTCAAGCGAGTCATAGGGGCTGCTATCCTGGAAAAATCCTGCACAAACCGCCTATAATACCCGGCTAAACCCAGAAAACTCCGAATCTCCGGTGACCGAAGTAGGTCTAGGCCATTCAGATACTGCCTCAATCTTCTGTGGATCAACCTGAATACCTTCTTTAGACACTACGTGTTCAAGAAAAGAAACACTCTCCATCCAGAAATCACACTTCGAGAATTTAGCATAAAGCTGATGATCTCTCAGTGTCTGTAGTACAATCCTTAAGTGATATACGTGCTCTTCCATACTCCTCGAATATACTAGTATATCATCAATGAAGACTACCACAAACTGATCCACATACGGTATGAATACTCTGTTCATCAGGTCCATAAAAGCTGCTGGTGCATTAGTCAAACCAAAAGACATCACCAGAAACTCATAATGGCCATATCTAGTGTGGAATGCTGTCTTAGGAATATCGGATTCACTGATCCGCAGCTGATGATAACCCGACCTCAAGTCGACCTTAGAAAAGAACTGTGCACCCTGTAACTGATCAAATAAATCATCTATCCTCGGGAGAGGATACTTATTCTTCACTGTCACCTTATTCAGCTCTCTGTAGTCAATGCACAGTCTCAGGGTACCATCCTTCTTCTTCACAAACAAGACTGGTGCACCCCAAGGAGAAACATTAGGTCTGATAAAACCCTTCTCCAACAACTCTTGCAACTACTCCTTCAGCTCTCTCAACTCTGCAGGAGCCATACGATAGGGTGGCATAGATATAGGAGTAGTACCTGGAACCACATCTATACAGAACTCAATCTCTCTATGAGGTGGTAAACCTGGCAACTCCTCGGGAAAAACATCAGGAAACTCACAAGCAACAGGAACATCTGTGAGTGACAACTTCTCCACTGACGTATCCCTAACCAATGCCAAAAACCCCTGACAACCTTTCCTCAATAACTTCCTAGCTGCAATAGCAGAAATAAGATTCTGAGGTGCTGAACTCCTATCACCAACAAACTTAAAATCTACTTCACCAGGAATTCTGAAAGTCACCTCCTTATTCCTGCAATCTACCACGGCAAAGTGCTGAGATAACCAATCCATTCCCAAAATAACATCGAACTCCATCACATCCAACAAAATCAAATCAACGGGTAATTCTCTATCTCCCACGAGAACTGGACAACCAGAAAGAACAATATCGGTGTCCAAAGAATCGCTCAGAGGAGTGGCAACAGACAAAGGAAAAGCCATCCTCGAAGCTTGCCAACAAGATTTAGAAGCAAAAATAGGAGAAACAAACGAATGCGTGGCACCCGGATCAAACAAAACCAATGCATCCAGGTAACAAACAGAAAGAATACCTGCCACGACTGCATTAGATGCCTGGGCATCCTGCTGAGTCAGATGGAAGACTCTCGCCTGGCCTCGACCTCCCTGCTGACTGGTAGAAGCCTGGCCAACACCTCTGGCACCTCCTCTAGTACCTCTACCACGACTCTGTTGTGGAACAAACTGAGTAGAACTCTGATGCTGGGCTGGTGGCAACTGAAATGGCACGGGTGCTGCACTAGCAATCGACTGCTGTGGAATCGCGGAATCTGCTGCTGCTGATACCCAGAATAAGGACATGATCTGGTAAAATGTCCTGTCTGCCCGCATCTAAAACATGTCAGCGGTGTCAGATAACACGGTCCCTGATGGACTCTACCACAAGTCTGACAAACGCTGGCCGCTGATCCAGAACTACGACCACTGCTACTGCTCGAAGCACCTGACCCAAATTTGAACGATCTACGCTGACCTCCACGGCCATGTCTACTGCTCCGATGCACTCGCTGCTGCTGTCTCTGACTCTGCTGAGTCGAACCTCGCTGCTGACTACTCGAACCAACATGAAAACTCGATTATGGAGTAGCCTGCAATCCACTCGACTGAACTCCCAACTGATAATAATCAGGCATCGCTCCCTGCCTAACTAACCTCAGCTCGATCTCCTTAGCTAGCTCAATCACGGACTCCAGAGTAAGGCCTGCTGTAGGCATACCAGCAAAAGCTGAACCCAAACCAGTAACATATGTAGTAACCGCGAAATACTGATCTCGCATCAGATCCTCAGCATATCTACCCAGACGAAGAAACTCTCGGGTATACTCCTCTACAGATTGATCTCCACGAGAAATTCTGGTCAGACGAAGATGATAGCTCAAACGAAGAGGCTCTGGACAAAATCTCCTCATAAACCGCTCTCGAAACTGAGCCCATGTCATCGTCATCATATAGGGCTGGATCATCTGAATGAACCAATCTAGAGCTGATCCCTCAACAGACAACTCAACGATCATGATCCGCTGGTACTCGGTATGAGCAGTCCGAGTCCTAGTCTCAATCGCATGCAGAAAATCTAAAGGATCAGAAGTACCATCAAAGCAATCCTGCCAACTCGGGCATAGAACAAAGCTGCCTCAGGGTCAGACATACCCTGCTGATAGGCAGGCTGAACAACTGGAGGAACAGGCACATCAAACTCAGGCTCAACAGGCTCCTCGTCCTGTAACTCTCTCTGCCTACGACGACCTGCCGCTCCTCGAGGTCTACCTCTGCCACGACCTCTACGTCTAATTGGCTGCTCAGGAGGTAAAACCTCATCCTGAAAAGACTCATCATCCTTGGCCTCAACGATCGGTGGAGCGACATGCGCTCGCCTCCTCATTCTGAAAAGACAAACGGAAAGATTCAGACAAAACAGACAACGGAGGAATAACGCTGAAAACTACAGCAAGGAATACTCATCAAGACATACTCGAACCTAATACACTGCAGTAGTCCAATAGAAAAACACAACTTTAAAACTAGGGCCACAACTCACATAACTAAGCCCTGACACAGAACTCTGCTCTGATACCAACTTTGTCACGACCCAAAACAGGGGCCATGACCGGCGCTAGGGAACGGGAATTCTTTCGAATCCGGAACCCGTAGCAAGCCTAAAAAAAAAAATAAAGCATGCCATAATAACAATAAAAATATAATATGCAGCGGAAAATAAAAATCATAATATCATTTTCATCACTGGATTTAAACTAAATCTCATCTCATCACATAGATGTATATAATCTTTATACAAATCCAGTTTTAATATAATACATCTCTTTAAAATAAAGTACATAAAATCCCATACTTTAATTCATAACTACTGCAGTGTCTAGATAAAATAAATAAGACTCAAGTAGACAGTTTACATAAAGAAGCCGGGGCGGAAGAAATCCGGCGTATCGACCTGCTACTGAGGTCTGAGGAAGTTGACTCTCCTGAAAAATAGTCAACGGAGGGGAGTCAGACCTCATTGAGTGAATTACTATAATATATATACATACACACTAAGTGATAATGCATACAGTCAACAGTATATATATAATATGTATATATACAGGCAAATTCATACAGATACAGAAAAATCATTTTTATATATTTTACTGAAAAATCCCAGTTTATGAAGGATCACATAGAACCCTAGAATATCGCAACCTCAGAAATAGTGTTAAACAACACTCTGGCCATACAGGCTCACTTATACCAAAATATATTCACTTAATCCATTTGGACAGTAGACTGGCCCCGAGACACTAAGTCAACCGAGCTCTAGCAGTCTAACTGCCAGTGTGATTGGCCCCGAGACACTTGGTCAACCGAGCTCCAGCAATCACACCCAAATCACATCTCACACATCAAATAATCATAATCAAATCAATATCCACAAATAAGTTAGTAATATAGCCTAAATACTATAGGCGTACCGGTACGTACTTGGTCCTAGTGCTGCCCACTAGGTAGCACGTTCTATTGATATCCTTCATTAATAATATAAATCATTCATTCACAAATAAATGATGCATGAATTTAAATAAAACAACAATATAAACCATATATATACCGGAAATATACCAAACGTAAACCAGGTATATTTCGAGTATATATACGTCAAATAAATCTAATCAAATCATAAATTAAATTAAAAATATATTTAAAAACATTTTAAATATATTTTATTAACAAAACATGTATATAATTTATTATATACCAAAAATATACCAAAAATATACTTGAATATAAATCACATTATTTATGCATATTCAGTCAAAATAAAACATGCATTTTCTAAATCATGCATCCTAAGCATATATATATAATATAGTAACCCACCTAATGCGCTCCACGAGACAGGTCCGACGGGCCTGGTCCACTAGCCCTCGGTCTCGGCGCAACTAAACAAGAAATAAATAACCGATATCAGAATAACCCTAATAGAAATCCTAGAATTCAATCTAGAGTATTTAACACAGAATCAAAAATTAGGGTTCGACTGGATATCACGTTTTACGAGAATTCTATCGAAAATCCGGCAGAACCTCCCCTGTAAAATGGACATCTCTCTACTCAAAAGAGTAGAGCCGACCCTGCAAAGAAACACACTTCGAAAAACGAGCTCAACACAATCAAAATCCCACGGTCGGACTCCAAACTACAGTCCACCGACCGGGGTCCACAAACACAGAACAATTCCAGATATACCAAAAATATCCTTAAATCACAGAAATACATTGTATAGGTAAAAATTACATAATTAACCTTAAAACACTGTAAAAACCAAATAAAACTCATTTTATTAGAAAAATCGTATATTATATATATAATTGAAAATAATTCATGAAAAATAGTTTTAATTAGTTAAAAAATACCAAATATTTTGTAGAAATCATTTTTATACCTTAAATAAATATTAAAACCAATTAAATTACATTTTTAGACAATTTAGGGTAAAATTACCGAAATACCCCTATATATATAAATATACTTAAATTACTTCAAAAATTCACCAAAAATTATACAATTGTCCAAAATTAATTTTCTCAACATATTTATCAATAATATCAATATTTAAACTCAATTAACCAATTAATTTCAATTTAAAACACAATTAACCTAATTTTCCAAAATCACCTAAACTTCAATAATTAAAAATAAATACTTAGAAATTCATAAAAATTCCAAATAAATTCCCATAATTCATTTCAACACCCAATTCAACCATAAACTCCAATTTCATAATTTAAATAATTAATTTCCGAAAATTAGAAAATAATATTAAAATATTCAAAAATACCCAAAAATCCAAACAACCTCCAAAAATTCTACAAAAATTCATACATGAAGATTAAGCTACTAGGAACAACATTTGTGAAGGAAGTTTCCATGAATCATCCAATTCGAAGCTCAAAAAAATCAAAAACCCTAATAGGCCGAAATTTACAAATCGAAAACTAAGCAATTCTAGACCATTTTAGCTCAAACCAAAGCTAGAATCACACTCACCGGAGCTCAAGGAGAAGAAAGAGATCGACGGTGTCGAAAACGGTGGCCGGAGGAGGGAGAAACGGTGGTAGCTCGACTTTCGGCCTCTAAAGCTAATTCCGGCCAAACTCGTCGGGAAAGGGGCTGCTGGCGGCGGGGGGAACGGTTGGGGATGGAGGTGGCTCACCGAGAGGTACTCTGCACGGCGGTGAACGGAAGTTACAGACGATGGAGGTGGGAGTCGCGTCCGGAGAAGAAGAAGAGAAAGGAGGGGCAAAAGTGTAATTGGCAATTTCTTTGATTTTTGATGTATATATGTATATATATATACTTTATACTTTATATTAAAATAATATTAAATTACACACATCAAATATACACCACACACATAAAAATATTAATATTTTAATAATTTATACTAAATAAAATTAATTAAATAACAATTAAACAAATAAATACTTAATAAAATATTAGGGTATAATAAACCCTAATTAAATAAATATACACACACAAGCTGTATTTAATAATTTAAAAATATGTATGAGTTCATGCAAGTCCGTAAATACATCTAAAATAATTAATAATAAATTGTTTACGTGAAAATTTCCCCGAAAATGCAAGTCCCGGGAAAATTTTACGTAAAACACTGTAAATAATATACCGTAATTAAAATAGGTTTAAAATACATATCAACTCATAAAAAAATCGTAATGCATATACAAAAATTATTGACACTGTATATCCCGGTACAGTGTAAAAATATTTTTAAAAACACGGGATATTACATAAGGGTAAGCCACTTGCATCTCAGCCTCGGTCTCCCATAATCACAACTGGTCTACCATATACCTTACTCCTTTATAACATCTTGACTATCTGGATCTGCTTCGAATGCAAATGACGAACTTGATAGTCCACAATCACAACTGGTCTTCCATATACCTTAGATCTTCATTCACTTCCACACTATCATGCTGCAACACATAAGAAGGGTCTTAAATGTACTTTTTTAGCATTGAGACATGGAATACTGGATGCACTTCATACAAATTTGAAGGCAAAGCCAACTAATATGCAACCATGCCCACTCTCTCTAAAATCTTGAAAAGTCTAATGTATCTTAGTGCTAACTTTCCTTTCTTACCAAATCTCACCATACACTTCATTGATGATACCTTTATAAACACATAATCTCCAACCTGAAACTTTACATCTTTACACTTTGGATCCATATAGCTCTTCTATTTGATAGCTGCGATTTCTAATCTTCTTTTGATTAAAGCAACTTTCTCAGCTGGATCCTGGATAATCTCAGATCCAGTTAGTTCTCTTTCTCTAATCTCATCCTAACACAAAGGAGATCTACACTTCCTCCCATATAAAGCTTTATACGGTGCCATTTCGATACTACTGTGGTAGCTATTATTGTAAGCAAAGTCTACCAGTGGCAGATGATCATCCCAACTACCTCTGAGATCCATTGCACATATTCTCAACATATCCTCAAATGTCTAGATTTTCCTTTTAAATTGACCATTTATCTGAGGGTAAAAAGCAGTATTGAAATCAAGCATGGTGCCTATTGCTTCTTACAACTTCTGCCAAAATTGAGAGGTAAACACTGAACCTTTATTTAATATAATTGAAACAGGCACTCCATGAAGGCACACAATATGCTTAACATACAACTTAGCCAACTTAGCTATGGAATAAGTAGCTTTAACTGATAAGAAGTGAGCTGATATGGTTAAACTATCCACAATCAGCCAGATGGAATTGTATCCAACCTTTGAACAAGGTAAACCAATTACAAAATCTATAGCAAATCTCTCCATTTCCACTTAGGAATAGGAAGAGGATAAAGCTTCCCAGAAGGCTTCGGATGCTCAACTTTCACTTGCTAACAAGTCAAGCACATAGAAACATAATTAGCTACACCCTTCTTTAATCCATCCCACTAGTAAAAATCTTTAATGTTGTGGTACATCTTAGTAACACCTGGATGTACACTATAAGTTGTAGAATGTGCTTCCTTTAGGATCTCTTCTCTCAAATTATCCATATAAGGAACGTACAGTCTACCACTAATCCATAAAACACCTTCATCATCAAGTGTAAAATCAGTGAACTTTCCTTCATGAACATTCTCCTCAAGCTCTACTAAAATAGGATCTCGGCGCTGAGTTGCCTTAATCCTATCTCTTAACATTGATCTGACTCTGAATTGAGCTAGTAGTCCACTTGATTTGCTTATTTTCATCATCAAACCTTGATCCACTAACTTGTGCAACTCTTGGATTAAAGGTCTCCTCTCCATACTAATGTGAGCAAGACTACACAAGGACTTTATACTCAAGGCATTTGCTACCATATTAGCCTATCTTGGATGCTATAGGATATCACAATCATAATCCTTCAATAATTCCAAACATCTCCTTTACCTTAAGTTTAGATCTCTCTGATGGAAAATGTACTTCAAACTCTTATGATCTGTGAAAATCTCACAAGTCACTTTGTACAAATAAAGTCTCTAGATCTTGAAAGCAAAGATCACTGTAGCCATCTCTAGGTCATGAGTAGGATAATTATGTTCATACTTCTTTAATTGCCTCGAAGCATAAGCTATCACCCTACTATTCTACATCAATACACAAATTGGGTTGACTTTAGAGGCATCACAACACATAATGAACTTGTATTTTCCATTTGGAAAAGTTAGAACTAGAGCTGTGGTTAATGTTTCCTTCAGTAACTGAAACTATTCTCACAAGCATCCGACCATGCAAACTTCATATTCTTCTAAGTTAGGCAAGTTATAGGTGCTACAATTCTTGAGAAATCTTGCATGAATCTCCTATAATACCCAGCCAAATCCAAGAAACTTTGAATCTTATTGACTGATGTTCGTTTAGGCCATTCAGACACTGCTTTAATCTTCTGTGGATTAACTTGAATACCATCTTTAGATATCACGTGTCCAAGGAATGCAACACTCTCCATCTGGAAATTACACTTCAAGAATTTAGCATAAAGCTGATATTCTCTTAGTGTTTGTAGTATTGTCCTTAAGTGATATACGTGCTCCTTCATACTCTTTGAATACACCAATATATCATCAATGAAGACTATCACAAACTGATCCATAAACGGTTTGAACACCCTATTCATCATATCCATGAAAGCAACTAGTGCATTAGTTAACTAGAAGGACATCACCAGAAACTCATAATGACTATATCGAGTGCAAAATGCCATTTTAGGAATATCGGCTTCACTAATCTGCAATTGATGATAGCCCAACCTCAAGTCAATCTTGGAAAAGAACTATGTACCCTAAAGTTGATCAAAAAAATCATTTATCCTCGAAAGAGGATACTTGTTCTTCACTGTCACCTTATTTAGATCTCTATAATCAATGCACAATCTTAGTGTTCCATCCTTTTTCTTCATAAACAGGACCATTGCACCCTAAGGAGAAATAATGGGTCTAATAAAACCCTTGTCCAGCAAATCTAGCAACTTCTCCTTCAATTCCTTTAACTCTATAGGAGCCATTATATAGGGCGACATCAAAATAGGAGTTGTGCATGAGACCACATTTATACAAAATTTAATCTCTCTGTGAGGTGGAAAACCTGGCAACTCATCAAGAAAGGCATAGGAAACTCATAAGCTACTAGAACATCTGTGATAAACATCTTCTCCATTGAAGTATCTCTGACTAGTGCCAAGTATCCTTAATAACCTTTCCTCAGCATCTTCCTAGCCATGATAGCGGATATAAGATTTTGAGGTGCATAACTCTTGTCACCTACAAACTTAAACTCTTATTCATTTGAATTTACTTTGATAATCAATAATGGTATAATGCTGAGATAACCAATCCATACCAAGGATCATATCAAACTCCATCACATCCAATAACACCAATTCCATTGACAAGTCTCTACCTTCTATTAATGCTGGACATCTAAAAAGAATAACGTCGGTGACTAATGAATCACTTAGAGGAGTGGTGACAGATAAAGGAAATGCCATCCTCAAAGCTTGCCAACATGAGTTTGAAGCAAAAACGGGGGGCATGAAAGAATGTGTGGCACCCAGATAAATCAAAACTTATGGCATCCAAGTAAAAAACTAGGAGTATACTTGCAACAACGGCGTTGGATGCCAAAGCATTCTGCTGGGCGAGGGTGAAAACTTTGGCCTGACCTTGGCCTCCCTAAAAAATGACTTAATTTAGTATACAACTCAACAAAAATTCAAAACTCAGGACTGACCTGATGTCACGTTTTATCAGAATTCTATTAAAAATTCGATAGAGTATCCTTTGTAAAATAGACATCTCTCTACTAAAAGTAGAGCTGATTCTGCTTGCAAACACATTTCAAATATTCACAAATGGTCAACTTCTCGAGTTGGGCCCCCGAACTACACAAATTGCCTAACCAAGAACCAATATACACAAAAATCAATAATATAATAATAAATAATAAATATTAATAAATCACTAAAATTCATAAAAATCAATAAAATATCACAATTCAAATTATTTAAATAATAAAAACATTAAAGATACTTATTTTCAAAATAATTAATAAAATCTCAAATATTATTAAATAATATTAATAAAAATCTATTTTTCAAATATTCAAAAGTAAATAACATAAATTATAGATAATTATTTAAATTGCTCAAATATATAATAAAAATAGCTAAAAATCCATTTAATCATAAAAATAATATTTAAAATTATTAGTTGAATATTTTTTGAAAATTATTATTAATTAGCTAAAAATAGTACATAATTTATAAAAATTATTTTAATACTATTTATTACTCAAAAGTTATCCAAAACATATTAACTAACAATAATTTCAATTAAAATACAAAATTTACTAATTTATAATAATTTTTCCAAAAGTCCAATTGCATATAAACTCTCAAAAATTCATAGTAAATAATCAAAACATAATTTCAATAAACTTTCTTCACAAAACATGCTTAAAATAATTCATAGAATTTATTAAAAATAAAACAAAAATTCAGAGCTGAGACAGTCCTGTGAATAATACCCGAGCCCAGAATAGTGCTTGAAATTCAACTATCTCCAAAATTGAATTTAAACATATTTTTGGAAAGCTTACAACTTTAGTTTAACTAATCTAAAGTCAATTTAACATAAATCAAGCCAATTGAACACAAAATCAACAAATTAAATTATGAACCATAGAATGAATTTGACAAAATTGAAGCTCAATTCAAGGTTAATTAGACGAATTACCTTAGGGGAAACGAAGCCTAAGGAACAAGCTTCTGATCAACACCAACCATGACCCTCATCGTTGTCAGAATTGACGCCGGCAAGCCTCCAAAGGTGACAGTGCTGAGAGGAGAAAGGAGGATAGAGAGGAAGAAATGTTGGTGGTGAGAGGAAGAGGAAGGGAGGAGGAGAAGGTGGTGGTGATGGCAAGCTAGGGAGAGCAACGAGTGCCAGTTCTGGATGATGGTGGTGGCGCTAGATTTTGCATTTAACACAGTAAGGAGAAGAAGAAAAAAGAAAAGGGAAGGAAAAGAGAGGGTAAGGAAAGAGAAGAATGAGGGAAGGGAAAGAAGATTCTTTTATATGTTTTTTTCATATTAATAAAGAGAAAAAGATAAAATAATTTAAAAATAATCTTTTTAAATTAAATACTTACTTTTCTAATTAAATTCACCATAAAATATTAAAATATATTAAATACACTAAATTAACACTATTTACAAATAATAATAAAAATATTATTAAACAATATATAACCACAAATTTAAGTTTTAAAACTCAATTTAATATTGAAACCATAATATAATAAAATAAATAATAACACTTGAATTTAATTAAATTACACAAAATAACGATAATATAACAATTTAATAAAATATTTATTAATACTACATATCTCAAAAATTAATTTAATAATTTATAAAATAGTGTGTTATAACAATATCCAACATATAACACCATAAGAATACATATAAGTGGAAGTACAACTTCACATGGTCTTAATAATCATGCCTCTCTTTTAGTATTAGTCACAACTTTTCTTCTTCTAATTAAGACCATAAAATAAGTTTAAATATTCAACACTCCCCCCTTAACTTGTTTTATAATGCCAAGTGTATTTCTCAATCTGATAAAATCTTCCTTCTTCAATGGCTTGGTGAAGATATTTGCAATTTAATCTTGAGACTTCACATATTCTAGTTTCATATCTTGCTTCGTAATGCATTCTTTTATGTAATGATACCAAGTATCAATGTGTTTGCTTTGATCATAATACACTGGATTTTTGGCTAAGCTATTGTTGAATTGTTGTCAGCACGCATTTCTGTTGGTTCCACTTATGACATGTTCAATTCCTTCAACAAATTCTAGAGCCAAATTACATGACTAACACACATTGTAGCAACAATATACTCAGCGTCACATGTTGAGAGAGTGATAATTGGTTGCTTCTTTGACATCCAAGTGAAAGTGATGTCTCCTAGGAAAAACATAAAACCGGTTATGCTTTTTCGGTCATCGCTATCTCTGGCCCAATCACTGTCACTATATCCAATGAGCTTGTAGTCATCAAAAACCAAATAATATAAGCTAAAATCTATTGTACTTTTGAGGTATTAAAGAATTCTCTTTGTAGCCTTGAAATGAGTGGTTATTGGAGTCTCCATGTAACAACTTATAAATCCTATTGCGTAGAGAATGTCAGGCCTTGTACAAGTTAGATATTGAAAACATCCAACTAGAATCTTAAAAAGTGTTGGATCAACTTTTTCTGCTTTATCATCTTTAAACAGCTTAATTCCACACTCCATCAGTGTGTTTATTGGGTTACAATCATCCATCTTGAATTTTTTTAGGATCTCCTTTGTGTAACTTTCTTGTGAGATAAAGATCCCATCTTTCTTTTGCTTGACTTCAATGTCAAGATAGTCTTGACTTCAATGTCAAGATAGTATGTCATTAATCCAATATCCATTATCTCAAACTCTTTCACTATTGCCTTCTTAAAATCTTCAAACATGTTTAGATTATTTTTTATGGAGATTAATTCATCCATGTACAAGTAAATAATAAAAACATCTTTATCTTTGATTTTAAAATAGAAAGCATCCTCATAGGGACATTTGGCAAAATCATTCTCTTAGAAGTACTTATAAATTTGATTGTTCCATGCCTTTGGTGCTTGCTTCAACCCGTAGAGAGCCTTCTTTAACCTAAAAACCTTGGATTCTTGTCCTTTAACTTCATAGCTTAGTGGTTGTTAAATGTAGACTTCCTCTTCAAGAACTCCATTTAAGAAAATAGACTTTACATCCATATGGTGAATCTTCCACCTATTTTGAGCTGCTAAAGAAATAATCAATCTCACACTATCTAAACGTGTAACATGAGCAAATACCTCATCATAGTCAATTCCAGCTTTCTAACAGTAGCCTTTGGTAACTAGCCTTACTTTGTGCTTTTTTACTTCTCCTTTAACATTCTTTTTTATCTTGTAGACCCATTTTACACTAATTAGCTTATGTCCCTTCGAAAGAGCAGTAAGTTCCCATGCATCATTCTTTCAATGGCTTTGATTTCATCATTCATTTTATTTCTCCATTTGTCATCTTGTGTAGCTTCTTAGAAGTTCACTAGTTCACAATCAGTAAAAAGATAAAAAAAAAGAGTAAGATTCTGTAATTAATCAGCCACTTTATAGAGATCTTCAAGACTTCTTATACATTCTTTATTTCTTTCAGTCAATAAAAATGGTAGTGAATTTCCTTTGTCACTTTACATTAATGAAGTAGGTGGTGTTGCATGCTCTTATTGAGGTTCACCTAGTTGCTCCATTAGTGTTCGCTCTATTTCATTAAACTGAGGAAAGAAGTTAAAACCATTTATGGAAGAGTTAAAGTCCCATTCACCTTCTTCGTCAAACATCACATCTCAGCTTATCACAAACTTCTTGTTGTTTGGATTGTAATTTGTACCCTTTTAAATGAGTGAAATAGCCAATGAAGATATATCTTTCAATTTTTTCATCAGGCTTAGTTCTTCTTTTATTTGGTACATGAATATGGGCTACACTTCTAAATACTCTGAGATGAGAAATTTTGGGCTTTCTTCTGTTCTAGGCTTTTTACAGTCTCTTTCCCCAAACACTTCTTATTGGAGATTGGTTGGACAGGTAGACTTTATAGCTATTGCTTTAGCCTAAAATTCTTTAAGAAAATGTTTACTTTTGAGCATGCTTCACACCATATTAAGGATAGTTCTATTTTTCTTTCTATAATGCCATTTTATTGTGGCGATCTTGGAACAGTGAGAAAATGTCGAATTTCATTTATTGTAAAAAATTCTTAAAATTCATTTCAAGTGAATTATCCTCCTCGATCTGATCTCACTGCATTGATCTTTTGACCACTCTCATTCTCTAGAGTAGCTTTAAATGTCTTGAATGCTTCAAAGACTTCTAATTTCTACTTTAAGAAATATTCCTAAGTTTTTCTTGAAAAATCATTAATAAAAAGAAGGAAATAGTTATTTTTACTGAGGTAGCTTAGAGTAATTGGTCCACATACATCAATATGAATAAGCTCTAATAGCTTCTTGGCTCTTGAGTATGATTCCTTAGGGCACCTATTTGTGAACTGCTTCCTAAGTAAACACCCTTCACAAAATTGACTTGGATGTTTGATGCAAGGTAGTCCTCTCACCATTCTTTTTTTCAATAATAGTTCTAAGCTTCCAAAGTTGAGGTGTCCAAATCGAAGATGTCATCACCATGATGCATCTTTGTAATAAACTTTCAAACATCATCATTTTGTATATTCAAAGGAAATAGTATATTCTTTGACATTTTTACTTTGGCTATTAAATCTCCTTTGCCATTTTTTACAAAAAGACTATAATATTTTGTGTAAAAATGATAGCCTTTTTCTAAAAGCTAATTGATACTCAAAATGTTACATTTCATATCAGGCACATGATAAACATTAGAAATTAATTGATAACTATTATCTTTAACACAAATAAAGATGTTACCTCTTCCTTTTATTGATACTTCTGAATCATCACCAAAGGAAACATTACCAGCTACTAATTCATTAAGTTCCATAAACATATTTCTTTTTCCATACATATGGTTGCTTACACCAGTATCAAGATACCAAGTATGTCCTTGATCTCCAACATTATCTCTACAAGCTAGTAGCACTACCTTCTCATCGATCTTTGCTTCCATATACTTGGTCTTTTCTTCAACCTTACTGCAGGGAGCTCTACATTATGATGCATAATGCCATAATTCTAACAATTATAACATTGAACTTGGGATTTATTGTACCTTGATTTTAGGTTGCCTCTCCTACGACTTTTTGTTGAACTTTCACCTTTCTCATAGTTATTGAAGTTGTTATTTTAAGAACTCTAACCTCGTCCATGACCATGAATTACACCTCATCCATGACTTTTGCTTTTGCCTTGGCCACATTGATTTCTTTCATTACCTTAGCTTTCATACATGTCCTTGGGCTGCAGTTTGAGGAGTTATGCAAAGATTCCTTGCTGCTTCTTATGCTTCTCTTTATAGGCTTGTAATGACCCTAGAAGTTACTCAATCTTCATTTCTTGTAAGTCTTTATTCTTTAGTCTCTTCTATATTTACATCAATATACTTAAAATTTAGGTCTAATGAGTGGAGTATCTTTTCCATTATTCTCACATCTTCTAGCTTTTCACCGTTTCTTTTTAGCTAATTAGAAACAACCAAAACTTTGGAAAAATAATCAAACATGGACTCACAACCTGTGCTTGTTTAGTAGAGGTTGTATTTGAAATTTTCTCAAAACTGTCACTATCTAGGGCTTGATAAATTAGAAAGAGAGCCTTATTTTCCTTCTTTATTATATCTTTTAAACTATCCTTTTTAGACTAGGATAGTGATGCCTCATTTTATGTTTCACTATAGCCTTTCTCTATGATATCCCAAACATCATGTGCACCAAAGAGAGCCTTTATTTTGATACTTTAATTGTTGTAATTGTTATTGTTGAGTGTTAGAACTTAGAAGGATGTCACACTATTTGCCATATTGCATAATATGGAAAGAATTTGCAAAATCTGATTGCACATATGGATCTAAAATGCCGAAAAACCTTAAGAGGGACTCCAGTTAAAAAGTCAATGTGGTTAATGGCTCAGTCAACAACTTAGAGGCTCGGTCTGTAATATCCCGTGTTTTTAAATATTTTAATACTGTACCGGGATATACAGTATTAATAATTTTTGTATATATATTACGATATTTTTAAGAGTTGATATGTATTTAAAACCTATTTTAATTATTGTGTATTATTTATAGTGCTTTATGTAAAATTTTCCCGAGACTTTTATTTTCGGGGAAATTTTCACGTAAATAATTTATTATTAATTATTTTAAATATATTTACGGACTTGCATGAACTCATACGTATTTTTAAAATACTAAATAAAGCCTATGTGTAATTATTTATTTAATTAGGGTTTAATATTACCCTAATATTTTATTAATTATTTATTAGTTTTATTGTTATTTAATTATTTTTATTTAGTATAAATTATTAAAATATTAAATTATATGTGTGTGGTGTATATTTAATGTGTGTAATTTAATATTATTTTAATATATAGTATAAATTATATATATATATATATACACACATATAATACATTAAAATCCAAAACTTTTGGAAAATTACCATTTAGCCCCGATTTCTCCTCCTTCTTCCTCGATCACCTTCCCTCACCGTTCCGATCGCTACCGTCCCATTCCCTTGCCGTTGGTGTGCCGTCTGGTGTGCCACCACCTTCCCCAGCCTTCCTCGCCGCCTGTAGCAGCTGATTCCGACTCCTAGAAGCCATTTTTGGCCGGAGAAGCCGAAAGTCGAGCAACCATCGATCACGATGATTTCGGCCACCGTTTTCGACACCGCCGGTCTCTTTATTCTCCTTGAGCTCCAGTGAGTGTGATTCTAGATTTTGTTTGAGCTGAAATGGTCTTGATTTGCTTAGGTTTTGAATTTTTGATTTCGGCCACATTAGGGTTTTTTATTTTTTTAAGCTTTTAATTGATTGATTCATGAAAACTCCCTTCAAAAATGTTGATCCTAGTAGCTTAATCTTCATGTATGAATTTTTGTGGAATTTTTGGAGATTATTTTGATTTTTGGGTATTTTTGAATATTTTAATATTATTTTATAATTTTCGGAAATTAATTAAATAAATTATAAAATTGTGTTTTATGATAATTATAGGTGTTGAAATGAATTATAGAAATTTATTTGGAATTTTTATGAATTTCTAAGTATTTATTTTGAATTATTTAAGTTTATGGAATTTTGGAAAATTAGGGTTAAATGTGTTTTTAATTGAAATTAATTGGTAAATTGAGTTTAATTATTGATATTATTGATAAATATGTTGAGAAAATTAATTTTGGATAATTATACTATTTTTGGTGAATTTTTGAAGTAATTTTAGTATATTTATATATATAGGGGTATTTTGGTAATTTTACACAAAATTGGCTAAAAATGTAATTTAATTGGTTTTAATAGTTATTTAAGGTATAAAAATGATTTCTACAAATTATTTGGTATTTTTAACTAATTAAAACTATTTTTCGTGAATTATTTTTAATTATATATATAATATACGATTTTACTAATAAAATGAGTTTTTATCGGTTTTTACTGTGTTTAAAGGTTAATTATGTAATTTTTATTTATAAAATAAATTTCTATGTTATAAGGGTATTTTTGGTATTTCTAAAATTATTCTGTGTTTATGGACCCCGGTCGGTAGACAATAGTTTGGAGTCCGACCGAGGGGTTGTGAATGAGATGTGGTGTTTATTTTTGAAGTGTGTTTCTTTACAGGGTCGGCTCTACTCTTTGAGTAGAGAGATGTCTGTTTTACAGGGGAGGTTCTGCTGAATATTTGGTAGAATTCTCGTAAAACGTGATGTCCAGTGGATCCCTAATTCTGTTTCTGTGTTTAATATTCTAGATCGAATTCTAGGATTTCTGTTAGGGTTATTCTGATTTTTGTCGTTATTGTTTGTTTAGTTGCGCCGAGACCGAGGGCTAGTGGACCAGGCCCGTCGGACCCATCTTGTGGAGCGCACTAGAGTGAGTTGCTATTTTATATATATATGCTTAGGATGCATAATTTAGAAATGCATGTTTTATTTTGATTAAATATGCATAAATAATTTGATTATTTCTTAAGTTTATATTTAGTTTATTTTGGTTTATTTTTGGTATATATTAAATTATATGCATGTTTTGTTAATAAATTATATTTAAAATGTTTTTAAATATATTTCTAGCTTAATTTATAATTTGATTGGATTAATTTGACATATATATACTCGAAATATACCTGGTTTACTTTTGGTATATTTTTGGTATATAGATGGTTTATATTGTTATTTTATTTAAATTCATGCATCATTTATTTGTAAATGGATGTTTTATATTTATTAATGAAGGATATCAATAGAACGTGTTACCTAGTGGGCAACACTAGGACCGAGTACGTACCGGTGCGCTTATAGCAGATAGGCTATATTACTAACCATTTGTGGATATTGATGGAATATGATTATTTGATGTGTGAGATATGGTTTATGGGTGTGATTGCTGGAGCTCGGTTGACTAAGTGTCTCGGGGCCAATCACACTGGCAGTCAGACTGCTGGAGCTCGATCGACTTAGTGTCTCGGGGCCAGTCTACTGTCTAAATGGATTAAGTGGATATATTTGGATTAAGTGAGCCTATATGGCTAGAGTGTTGTCTAACACTGATTGAGGTTTCGATATCATAGGGTTCTATTTGATCCTTCATAACCAGTGGTTTTCAGACAAAATATATAAAAATGATTTTATTGCATCTGTGTGTATCTGTTTGTATACATACATATTATATATATATTGTTGACTGTGTGCATTGGCATTTAGTATGCATGTATATATATTATAGTAATTCACTCAGTGAGGTCTGACTCCCCTCCGTTGATAATTTTTCAGGAGAGTCAACATCTTCAGACCTCAGTAGTAGGCCCATACACTGGATTTCTTCCGCCCCGACTTCTTTGTGTAAATTGCTTCTCTGAGTCTTGGATTTATTTTATCTATACACTGCAGTAGTCATTAAATATTTAAAGAGATGTTGTATTATATATTTGAACTGGATTTGTATTAAAAGAGATTTATATATATGAAATGATGAGAATTTGATTTAAATCCAGTTGGTGGAAATGCAATTGTGATATTTATGATTTGTATTTCCGCTGCATTAAAAGTTGTTATTACTATTGCATGTTTTATTTCATTATTAGGCTTGCTACGGGTTCCGGATTCGAAAGAATTCCCGTTCCCTAGCGCCGGTCATGGCCCCTGTTTTGGGTCGTGACACGGTCAAAATAGTTTAATGGCTTAGTCAATGGCTCAATCAAATGGCTTGACTGCTCAATTAATGGCTCAGCTTGGCTCAGCTTAATGTGGCTTCAAAACTAGCTTAACTTGGCTCCTCAACTCGGCTTGAACTCAACAAGTTGACTAGGTTTCTGGCAGTGATTGATGGCATGTTCGACCTTCGATTGGGGTGATTTTGGTGGCGTCAGATTCATCTTTCTAATAGCTTTGATTTGGTATGCTATATGCTAATATTTAGCTCTGATATCACTTAGTTGAACTCTAAACACTCAAACAATCTTAATACAATTCTCTCAAACATTCAAGAACATAAAAATATTTGTACAACTTTTATAACTCAAGCTTTTATTTATGAAGTTCTTGTTTGATTATTACAATGTAGGGAAGAGGGGTATTTATACTAACCCCAAACTAATACAAACCACTTAAAATGCTCATAAATAAATTAATACAAAATTTTTAAAGCTAGACATTATATCTGTCATGACCCAAACCAGGGACCATGACCGACGTTAAGAAACGAGAATTCTTTCATGTCCAAAACCCGTAGCAAGTCTTAAAAAAATAAAAACAATAATAAATAATTAAAATATACCGAATTAAAATTTCAATTTAACATAAATAGATAATCTTTTTCATACCATGAAATAATTTCGTACAATATTCAGATTAAATATCTTAATATATAACAAAATAATTAAAACTCACTACTGATACATATCCAACTACTACAGTTTACTAGAGTACAATAATAAATAACTAAGTAAGTAATTTATAGAGTAGGGTCGGGGCAGGAGAAATCTAGTGGATAGGCCTACTGCTGAGGTCTGATAAAGAAGACTCTCTTGTAAAAACATCAATTGAGGGGAGTCATACCACACTGAGTGAATTATTATAATATATATACATGCATTTCTAAATGTCAAATGCAGACAATCATATATGTATAAGAAGTATGTATACAGGCATGTATACACCGATGCTAAAAATCACTTTATATTTAATACTGAAAAATATCAGTTTATAAAGGATTAAATAGAACCCTAAGTTATCGCAACCTCAAATATCAATAAAAATCGCTCAAGCCATATAGGCCCACTTAATTCCAAATAAATTCACTTAGTCCAACTGAACAGTAGACTAGCCTCGAGACACTAAGTCAACTGAGCTCTAGCAGTCTGACTATCAGTGTGATTGGCTCCGAGACACTTGGTCAACTGAGCTCCAGTAATCATACTATTAATCATATCACATCTCAAACAAATTAATAATATCATTCTTAATCAGATCATAATACCATAAATGCTTCTCACTCAACCCTAAATCTATCACACCGGTATGTACACGATCCTAGTGTTGCCCACAAGAAAGCACATTCTATCGATATCCTTCATTAAAGATAAAAAAAATACATACGAAAAAATAAATAATGCATAAGGACATTCAAAATGGTCAAATGAACCATGTATATACCGGAAATATATTTAAAAAAATTAAGTATATTTCAAGTATATATATGTAAAATCAACTCAAACAATTCATAAAATATACTCAAAATCAACCAATAATATACTTAACATAATTTGAATATAAATAAAAAAGAAATCATGCATTTAATTTAAAATATACCAATAATATACCTAAAATATACTTAAGCATTCAATAAAGCAATTATGCAAAATCTTACATTTAAAACATATAATTCTAAAACATGCGACCTAAAGCAATTTATATATATCATAATAACTTACAGGGACGCGCTCCTCGAGACTGGTCCAACGGGCCTGGTCAGCTAGGCCTCGGTCTCGGCACAACTAAACAATAAAAACGATCACGAATTATAACATATATCTAACTTCGACTTCTAGAGACTCGATCTAGAATTACAAAATACTGATAGACACAAAATTAGAATTAGACTCAGTGTCATGTTGTATGAGAATTCTACCAAAAATTCGGCAGAACCTCCCCTATAAAATGGACATCTCTTTACTAAAAAGTAGTGCCGATTTTGCAAGAAAAAATACACTTCGAGTATAGAAATCTCATAACCCTCGGTTCGAATCTCGAACTTCAAAAATTCCCTAACCGAGATCTACAATTCAACACAAATTCAATAATAAAATAAAATATATGAAAATTCAATAAATACCAAAAATGCCGTTCAAATATCAAGATATAGCAATTTAAGTATTAAAACACCAAAAGTAATTATTTTACCAATAATTACTTAAAAACCCTAATTAATAATATAATATTTTGAAAATACAATTTCTCGATAATTTCATAAATATTAATAAAAATTCATTTTATAAATCCAAATTACTTAATTAGTCCAAACATATATTAAAATTTACTAAAAATCCATTTATTTACAAAAATAGTATATTATATATTATTTGAAAATAATTGTTGAAAATTAGTATTAATTAGTTAAAATTAGTAAATAATTTGTAAAAATCATTTTTATACCTCAAATAATATTAAAACCAATTACACATAACATTTAACTAAAATTACCACCAAATTACCAAATTACCCCTAATATTTAAAAATACACATAAAATACTAATAATATTCAAAAATTCAATAAAAATTATATAAATACACAAAAATTACTTTGTCAACATATTATTCATTGAAATCAACAAAAACATTTAATTAACCAATAATTACGAACAAAATATGTATTTAACCTATATTTCTAAAACTAACATAAACTAAAAATAATTATAAAAATTACACAAAATACACAAAAATTATAAATTAAATTCTAAAATTAATATTAACCACTAGTAACACCAAAAATCAAAATTTTATAATTTATTTAATTAATTTATGAAAATAATAAAATAATAAAAAATTCACAAAAATCAAAATAATTCCCAAAAATTACACAAAAAATTAGGGATGAAGATTGAGCTAAGGGAAACAACTTTTGTAAAAGGATTTTTCATGAATCAAGCAAGAATTATCGAAAAAAATTAAAAATCCAAAAATGGCCAAAATCGAAATGAGCTAAAACCCTCACCAAATTGCATTTTCAGGCTGCAAGGATCTTGGAATCAACCTCCTTGAAGCTCCACGAGTTCAACACCACCAGAAACGTCTGATTTGGTGGCCGGACGGAGGAGAACGGCGAGGAAACGTGTTTTGGGCAAAAAAAGGAGCTGAGGTCGATACCAGTGCCAGAGAAGGAAGGGAAGGTGGTGGAGTTGGCTGGGGAAAAGGTGGTCGATGGCGGAAGGGCTGGAGGCACACCGACGGCCGGCGAATGGGAGTAATAGACGATAAGGGAGACAAAAGATGATAGGAGGGGGGTTTTTGATATTTTGCATATATATTGTATATAATAACCTTATAACTATATATTATATCTTAAATAAAATATTTATTATAAAATATATTATTATATTGTACAATATTCACACACCACACACCTATATTCACACACACACACACACATATATTAATATATTATACACTAATATTAATAATATACATATATTAAACCCTAATTATATATGTGCATATATATATATATATATATATATAGATTAACTTATAAAATACATTTAAATAATGTAATTTATTAAAATAATATTATCCAAAATATTAAACTACAATATAAACAATTACATTGAAAATTTTTAATTAAATGTAAAAATAATAATAATAATAATTCACAAGATAATAAAATAATCAATATTATTTTAAAATTATTAACACTGCAGATCCTATTTTAAAATAAAATAATTTAAAAACTCAGATTATTACAGTCTCCCCTCCTTATAAGAATTCATCCTCGAATCCCAAGAAAAGAATACATAAGAATCAAGGACGAAAGTGATACAGGTAACAAGCTTGCATCTCAGCTTTGGTTTTCTAGGTATGCTCTTCTACTATGTTGCTATGCCACAACACCTTGACCATCAGAATCTGCTTTGAACGCAACTGTCGAACTTGATAGTCTACGATCGTAACAGGTTCTTCCACGAATGTCAGGTCTTCATTCAGTTCAACACTGTTGAGCTGCAACACGTGTGAAGGGTCCGAAACATACTTCCTTAGCATCAAGATATGAAACACATGATGCACTTGAGACATACTCAGAGGCAAAGCCAATTGATATGCAACAGTGCCAACTCTCTCCAGAATCTCGAATAGCCCTATATATCTCGATGCTAGCTTACCCTTCTTGCCAAATCTCATAACACCATTCATTGGAGACACCTTTAGAAAAATAAAGTCTCCTACCTGGAACTCCACATCTCTACATATAAGATCACATAGCTCTTATGTCTACTAATTATGGTCTCTAATCTACTCTAAATCACAACAACTTTCTCTGCGGCATCTTGAACCATCTCAGGTCTAGTCAAAGCTCTCTCTTTAATGTCATTCCAACTCAGAGGGGATCTACACTTCCTTCCATACAAAGCCTCATATGGTGCCATTTCAACACTACTATGGTAGCTGTTATTATATGCAAACTAGACGAGTAGCAAATGATCATCCCAGCTACCTCCTAAATCCAAGACACACATTCTCAACATATCTTCCAGTGTTTGGATCGTCCTCTCAGGCTGACCATCTATCTGAGGATGAAAAATAATACTGAAATCCAACCTAGTGCCCATCGCTTCCTACAGCTTCTACTAAAAATGAGAGGTAAACACTAAACCTTTGTCTAACATAATGGACACAGGTACTCCATGAAGGCACACAATATGCTTCACATATAGCTTCGCCAATCTAGTTACATAATAAATGGCTTTTATAGGCAAGAAATGTGAAGACTTGGTCAACCTATCTATAATCACCCAGATGGAATCATATCCATCCTTAGAACGAGATAAACCAACCACAAAATCCATAGCAATCCTTTCCCATTTCCACTCAAGAATAGGAAGAGGCTGAAGCTTCCTAGAAGGCTTTTGATGCATAGCTTTTACTTACTAACACGTCAAACACTTAGCAATATAATTAGCGACATCCTTCTTCAGTCCATCCCACCAGTATAAGTCTCTGATACTATGGTACATTTTAGTGACACTTGGATGTATGCTGTAGGCTGTAAAATGTGCTTCCTTTATGATCTCTTCTCTCAAATTATCCACATCAGGAACACACAATCTACCACTGATCCACAAAACACCATCATCATCAAGTGTGAAATCAATGAACTTCCTTGCTCAAACATTCTCTGCAAGCTCTTCTAGAATAGGATCTCGGCTTTGAGCTGCCTTAATCCTATCTCTCAACACAAATTGCACCTTAAACTGAGCGAGCAATCCACATGATCTGCTTACCTTTATCATGAGACCTTGATCCACTAACTGATGTAACTCTTGGATCAATGGTCTCCTCTCCACATTAATGTGAGCAAGACTGCCTGAAGACTTTATACTCAAGACATTTGCTATAATATTAGCCTTGCTTGGGTGATATAGAATCTCATAGTCATAATCTTTCAATAATTCCAACCATCTCCTCTGTCTCAGATTTAGATCTCTCTGCTGGAAAATGTACTTAAGGCTCTTGTGATTAGTAAAAATCTCACAAGTCACCTTGTACAAATAATGTCTCCAGATCTTGAGAGCAAAGATCACTACAACCATCTTTAGGTCGTGAGTAGGATAGTTCTATTCATGCTTCTTCAACTACCTCAAAGCATAGGCTATTACCCTACCATTCTACATCAACACACAACCTTGGCTAACTCTAGAGGCATCACAATAAACTATGAACTTATCTTCTCCATTAGGCTAAGCCAAAACTAGAGCTGTGGTCAACTTCTCCTTCAATAATTGAAAGCTGTTCTCACAAGCCTCTGACCATTCAAATCTCATATTCTTCTGAGTCAAGCGAGTCATAGGAGCTAAAATTCTAGAAAAATCCTAGACAAACCTCTTATAGTACCCAGCTAAACCTAAAAAACTTTGAATCTTAGTAACTGAAGTCGGTCTAGGCCACTCAAACACTGCCTCAACCTTCTGTGGATCAACCTAGATACCTTCTTTTGACACAACATGTCTAATAAATGCAACACTCTCCATTTAGAAATCACACTTTAAGAATTTAGCATAAAGCAGATGTTCTCTTAGTGTTTGCAGTACAATCCTCAAGTGATATAAATGCTTTTCCATACTCCTCAAATACACCAGTATATCATTAATGAAGACTACCATAAATTGATCCACAAATGGTCTAAATACCCTATTCTTCAGGTCCATAAAAGCTACTGGTGCATTAGTCAAACCAAAGGACATCATCAGAAACTCATAATGGCTATATAGAGTGCGGAATGCTATTTTAGGAACATCGACTTCATTGATCTGCAACTGATGATAACCTAACCTTAAATCAATCTTGGAAAAGAACTATGCACCATGTAGCTGATCAAAAAAGTCATTTATCCTCAGGAGAGGATACTTGTTCTTCACTATTACCTTGTTCAGCTCTCTGTAGTCAATGCACAATCTCAGGGTACTATCCTTTTTCCTCACAAACATGACTGTTGCACCCCAAGGAGAAATACTGGGTGTAATAAAACTCTTATTTAGCAAATCTTGCATCTGCTCCTTTAAATCTTTCAACTCTGCAGGAGCCATTCTGTAGGGTGGCATAGAAATAGGGGTAGTGAACCATATATGTACAGAATTTAATCTCTCTATGAGGTGGTAAACCTAGCAGCTCCTCAGGAAAAACACCAGGAAACTCACAAGCAACAAGAAAATCTGTGAGTGACAACTTCTCCACTGAAGTATCCCTAACTAATGCCAAATATCCATGACAACCCTTCCTCAGTATCTTCCTAACCGTAATAGCAGAAATGAGATTATGAGGTGTAGAAGTCTTATTACCTACAAACTTAAATTCTTCTTCACTAAGAATCCTGAAAGTCACCTTTTTACTCCGACAATCTACCACAACATAGTGTTAAGATAACCAATCCATACCTAGAATAACATTGAATTCCATCACATTCAACAAAATCAAATCAGTAGATAATTCTCTACCTCCGACAAGAACTGGACAACTAGAAAGAATAACATCGGTGTCCAAAGAGTCACTTAGAGGAATGGTGATAGACAAAGGAAAACCTATCCTCGAAGCTTGCCAATAAGACTTGGAAGCAAAAACAGGAGAAAAAAATGAATGCATGGCATCCAGATCAAATAGAACTCATGCATCTAGGTAACAGACAGAAATAATACCTGCCATGACTACATTAGATGCTTGAGCATCCTGCTGAGTAAGATGGAAGACTCTGGCCTATCCTCGACCTCCCTGCTGGCTGGTAGAAGCATGGTACCTCTACCACATCCCTATTGAGGAATAATCTGAGTAGAACTCTGGTGCTGGGCTGGAGGCAATTAAAAAGGAATGGGTGCTACACTGGTAATTGACTACTGAGGGAATCATGGAATCTGCGACTGTTGATAACCAGAATAGGGACATGATCTAATAAAATGTCCCATCTATCTGCATCTAAAACATGTCAACGGTGTCATGTAACACGGTCCCTGATGGACTCTGCCGCACGTCTGACATACACTAGCAACTGACCTAGAACTACGACCACTGCTGCTACTCCAAGCACCTAACCTAAGTCTAAATGGTTTATGTTGATCTCCACGGCTATGTCTACCGCTTCAGTGTACCCTCTGCTGTTGTCTCTGACTCTGCTGGGCTGGACCTCTCTGCTGACTACTTGAACCAATTTAAAAACTCGAGTACAGAGTAGTATGGAATCCACCTGACTAAACACCCAACTGGTAATAACCAGGCATAGCTCCTTGCCTGACTAGCCTCAGCTCAATCTCCTTGGCTAACTCTATCACTGACTCTAAAGTAAGGCCTGCTGTAGGCATACCAGCAAATGCAGAACCCAAACCAGTGACATAGGTAGTGACTGTAAAGGACTGATATCACATCAGATCCTATGCATATCAGCTAAGTCGAAGGAACTCTCTGGTATAGTCCTCAGCAGATCTGTCATCTCAGGTAATGTTAGTCAGTCAGAGTTTGTAGCTCATATGAAGTGGCCCTGGGAAGAATCTCCTCATGAATTGCTCTCTGAACTGAGCCCAGGTCATTGTCATCATATATGGCTAGATCATCTGAATAAACCAGTCCATAGTTGGTCCCTCCATTAACAACTCGCCTATTATGATCTGCTGGTACTCAGTGTGAGCAGTCCAAGTCCTCGTCTTGATCGTATACAGAAAATCTAAAGGGTCAGAAGTCCCATTGAATGCGATTCTATCAACTCTGGCATAGAACAAGGTTGCCTCAGGGTCAGACATACGCTGCTGATAAGCAAGATGAACTGGCGGTGCAACAGGAGGTACTGGAATATTATCAAACTCAGGCTCTACAGGTTCCACATCCTGTAGCTCTCTTTATCTACGACAACCTGCCACTCCTTGAGGTCTATCTCTACCTCAACCTCTGCACCTAACTAGCGGCTCAGAAGGTAAAACCTCATCCTGGAAGGACTCATCATCCTTAGCCTCAATGACCGGTGGAGCAACATGTGCTCGCCTTATCATTTTAAAAAGACAAACAAAAGGATTCAGACAAGACAGATAATGGAGGATAACGTAGAAAACCAAATCAAGGAATACGTATCAAGACATACTCGAACTTAATTAACTGTAGTAGTTTCAAAAGAAAACATGACACTGAAAACTAGGGCCACAACTCTTATAACTAAGGCCCTGACACAAAACTCTACTCTGATACCAACTTTGTCATGACCCAAACCGGGGGCAATGATAGGCGCTAGGGAACGGGAATTCTTTTAATTCCGGAACCTATAACAAGCTTTAAAAAATAAAACAATGATAAATAATTAAAATATACCGAATTAAAATTTCAATTTAACATAAATAAATAATCTTTTTCATATCATAAAATAATTTAGTACAATATTCAGATTAAATATTTGAATAGAAATCTCATACAACAAAATAATTAAAACTCATTACTGATACATATCCAACTATTGTACTTTACTAGAGTACAATAATAAATAACTAAGTAATTTACATAATAGGGCCGGGGTGGAAGAAATCTGGCGAATAGGCCTACTGTTGAGGTCTGATGAAGAAGACTCTCCTATAAAAATATCAACTCATGGGAGTCAGACCTCACTGAGTGAATTATTATAATATATATACACACATTTCTAAATGTCAAATGAAGACAATCATATATATATAACAAGTATATATAAAGTCATGTACACACAGATGTTAAAAATCACTTTATATTTAATACTGAAAAATATCAGTTTATGAAAAATCAAATAGAACCCTAAGTTATCGCAACCTCAAATATCAATAGAAATCGCTCTAGCCATACAGGCCCACTTAATTCCAAATAAATTTACTTAGTCCAATTGGATAGTAGACTGGCCCTGAGACACTAAGTCGACCGAGCTCCAGCAATCTGACTATTAGTGTGATTGGCCCTGAGACACTTGATCAACCGAGCTCCAGCAATCACACTATTAATTAAATCACATCTCAAACAAATTAATCATATCATTCTTAATCAAATCATAATACCACAAATGATTCCCACTCAACCCTAAATCTATCGAACCAGTATGTACACGGTCCTAGTGCTGCCCACTAGGAAGCACGTTCTATTAATATCCTTAATTAAAGATAAAAAAATACATACAGAAAAATAAATAATGCATAAGGACATTCAAAATGATCACATGAACCATATATATACCAGAAATATACCTAAAATAAATTAAGTATATTTCAAGTATATATACGTAAAATCAACTTAAACAATTCATAAAATATACTCAAAATCAACCAATAATATACTTAACATAATTTGAATATAAATAAAAAAGAAATCATGCATTTAATTTAAAATATACTAATAATATACTAAAAATATACCTAAAATATACTTAAGCATTCAATAAAGCAATTATGCAAATTCTTACATTTAAAACATATAATTCTAAAACATGCGACCTAAAACAATGTATATATATCATAGTAACTCACAGGGATGCGCTCCTCGATACTGGTCCGATGGACTTGGTCCGCTAGGCCTCGGTCTCGACGCAACTAAACAATAAAAATGTTCATAAATCAGAACATATGTCTAACTTAGACTTATAGAGACTTGATCTAGAATTACAAAATATTGAGAAATAGAATCATAATTAGACCCGATGTTATGTTTTACGAGAATTCTACCGAAAACTCAGTAGAACCTCCCTTGTAAAACAGATATCTCTCTACTAAAAAGTAGAGTCGATCCTACAAGGAAAAATACACTTTAAGTATAAAAATCTCAAAACCCTCGGTTGGAATCCCGAACTTCAAAAATTCCCCAACCGAGGTCCACAATTCAACACAAGTTCAATAATATAATAAAATCTATAAAAATTCAATAAATACCAAAAATGCCCTTCAAATTTCAAGATATAGCAATTTAAGTATTAAAACACCAAAAGTAATTATTTTACCAATAATTATTTAAAAACCCTAATTAATAATATAATATTATTAAAAATCCATTTTCTCGATAATTCCATAAATATTAATAAAAATTCATTTTATAAATCCAAATTACTTAATTAGTCCAAACATATATTAAAATTTACTAAAATTCATTTATTTACAAAAATAGTATATTATATATTCTTTGAAAATACTTTTCAAAAATTAGTATTAATTAGTTAGCATTAGTAAATAATTCGTAAAAATCATTTTTATACCTCAAATAATATTAAAACCAATTAAACATAATATTTAACTAAAATTACCAATTACCCTTAATATTTAAAAATACACATAAAATACTAATAATATTCAGAAATTCAATAAAAATTATGTAAATACACAAAAATTATTTTCTCAACATATTATTCATTAAAATCAACAAAAACATTTAATTAACCAATAATTGCTAACAAAATATATATTTAGCCTATATTTCCAAAACTAACATAAACTAAAAATAATTATAAAAATTACACAAAATACACAAAAATTATAAATTAAATTCTAAAATTAATATTAACCACCAATAACACCAAAAATCACAATTTCATAATTTATTTAATTAATTTATGAAAATAATAAAATAATAAAAAATTCACAAAAATCAAAATAATTCCCAAAAGTTACAGAAAAATTTAGGGATGAAGATTGAGCTAAGGAAACAACTTTTGTAAAAGGATTTTTCATGAATCAAGTAAGAATTATCGAAAAAAATTGAAAAACCAAAAATGGCCAAAATAAAAAATGAGTTAAAACCCTCACCAAATCACGTTTTCAGGTTGGAAGGAGCTTGGATCAACCTCCTAGAAGCTCCACGAGTTCAACGGCACTAGAAATGTCCAATTTGGTGGCCGAACGAAGGAGAATGGCGAGGAAACGTGTTTCAGGCAAAAAAAGGAGCTGAGGTCAATATCGGGGTCAGAGAAGGAAGGGAAGGTGACGGAGCTGGCTGGGAAAGAGGTGGTCGACGGCGAAAGGACTGGAGGCACACCGACGGTCGGCAAACGAGAGTGATAAACGGTGAGGGTAGGGATTGAGGAGAGAGAAGATGATAGGAGGGGGGTTTTTGATATTTTGCATATATATTGTATATAATAACCTTATAACTATATATTATATCTTAAATAAACTATATATTATAAAATATATTATTATATTGTACAATATTCACACACCACACACACACACACACACACACACACATATATATATATATATATATATATATATATATATATATATAAACTTATAAAATACATTTAAATAATGTAATTTATTAAAATATTAATGCACCAAATTAAGTATTTTTAAAATAATATTATCCAAAATATTAAACCGCAATATAAACAATTACGTAGAAAATTTTTAATTAAACATAAAAATAATAATAATAATAATTCACAAGATAATAAAATAATCAATGTTGTTTTAAAATTATTAACACTGCATATCCTATTTTAAAATAAAATAATTTAAAAACTTGGGTTATTACAATATCCAACACATAACCCCACCCCACACTAAAACATACAAGTGGAAAGATAGTTCACATGGTTTTAATTATCATGCCTCTCGTTTAGTTTTAGCTATAACTTTTCTTCTTTTAATTAAGACTATAAAACAAGTTTAATTATTCAGCAGTGATAGATAATAGTTGTTAATTGATAAATATAAATAATTAAATAAAATTTTGTCAGTTTTTATTAGTATTTTAAATGACCAAGGACTTTTTTTTGTCACTTATTTTATTGATAAATATCACTTATCACTTATTGATAAAGTTCATGGCTATGACCAATGATGATAATTGATAACTCCAAATCGAATTATTACTTATGGAACCTGCATCAACAAGTAAAACAAGTGAAGTGGTGGGGTTTTCCCTATAAGCACTCTGAATCTTAAGTCAGTATTCATATAGAGAAAAATATGATAAAGCGAATAAGTATAATAGAATAGAGAATAAAGGATGATTGCTTGTATAGAGTGATGGAGTGATGACTTGATGATGCGATGATGTTGAATGATGAGAATGAGGAGATGAGTGAATGAAGGAATGAATGACATGAGATGTATTTATAGGGAAAAGATTATACATAAGCCTCTTAGGAATAGGTTTCCTTGTACTTATAGGCTTGCCTTGTTTAGGAGAGAAATAAACTTCCTTCTTGATTAGGGATCCTTATTTCCTTAGGACATGGAGATCATCTTCTTAGTTGAGCATTCTTCCTCTTTAGGATTGTCATGACCCAAATCTGGGAGTCATGAACGACGCTAAGGAACTAGAATTCATGAGAATTTGAAACCTGTAGCAAACCTTAAAATAAAAACTCAATAAAATATAACCATAAATATGCTCAAAATTAAAAATTTTAATAATGAAGAAGAATCTCTTATAAATAATCTCTTAATAAAAAAATATTTTACAATATTCAAAATACAACTGCTATTAATAATAACTAGAGAATACAATAAGTATGTAATATTACTATAGCATCAAGCAATACAAGGAAAGGATAATTTAAAATTTACATAGATTAGCCGGAGAGGAAAGGGTCCAATGGAGGGAAGAACTATAGGAGGTCTAACAATAAGGATCTTGAAAAATAATTGAGGGGGGTCAGACCTCACTAATTAAATCATTATTATATATATGCATGCAACCTAAGGACGCAGTCATTCAAGTATTAGTATAATAGTATTTATATATTTATATTTATATTTATTTTTTATACATGTGTTTCATACAGATGCTCGAAACCACATTTCAAAATAAACAAATAAATGCAGTAAGATTTAGGTAGAGGACTAGAGCAGAACCATAAAATATTCTTCAACCTCAATCATAAAACCTCACTAGCCAACAAACTCATTTAATTCCAAAAATATTTCTCTTCTCAATTTTTGATAATAGACTGGCCCTGAGACACTAAGTCAATCAAGCTCCTACAATTTCACTACCGGCAAGATTGACTCCAAGACACTAAGTCAACAGAGCTTCCGCAATCACACCACTCTCTTACCACAAATCTCAATAATCAATTCAAAATAACATTTCATAAATAAAATAATAAAATCATATACTAAATATGAACAACATACAATTTCATACAAATAAATATTCACTTTTATATATATGCAAACATAGCATAATAGAATTCTTATTTATTAAAAATTATGGATGCCAATAATATTTCTACATGCAATGCATACATATAATAATAACTTACAGGTAGAGTGCGCTCCTCTAAAATGACTCGACTAGCCCAGCCTATGGCCTCGGTCTCGGTCCAGGTATAGAAAAATAATAATAAAATAATTAGGACAAAATCATAATCTATATATATCCTAGATTTCTAGGAAATACTTGATCTAAGACACGACTCTAATAAGAGACTTAAAACCAAAACACAGACCTGATGTCATGTTTTAAGAGAAATCTACCAAAAATTTGTCAAAGTCCTTCTTTGTAAAACGGACTTCTCTCTAATAAAAGTAGAGTCATTCCTGCATGAAAACACACTTCAAAAGTGTCCTCAAGCTCAGCATCTCGGGTTGGGACATTAAGCTACAATTCACACCCAACCAAGAACCAACATTATAAATTATGCAATAAAATAATATAATTTCTCAAATCATCAAAATATATCATTAAAATATTAAAGAAATTTATTTTCCAAATAAATAATAAAAATATTGTTGTTGAATAATTATTTTCCTAATAAAATCCATTAATAGCATAAAATTTCCATTTTACAGTTAAATTAGCATAAATTGTAAATAATTATTAAAATAAAAATAATAAAATGCTCATTTAGGCTAAAATATAATAAATAAATTTATTTTTCATATATTTCTTAAAATAACTAGTAAATAATTAATAATTAAAAAATAATTATAAAAATTATTTTTACACTTTTATTTATCAAAAAATTAATCTAAACAGAATAATTAACAATAATTTCAATTAAAATCAAATAATTCATCAATTTTATATATTTTCTCAAAAATACATATTTATACATAATCTTTAAAAATTCATACTTAAAATTCTATACATAATTTTACAAAACTTCCTGAACAATGTTTACTCTACATAATTAATATAATTTAATAAAAAAATATAAAATTTTTCTGAGCCGGAACAGTTACGTGAATAGTAACCCAAACCTACAAATTTTGAAAAATCATAAAAATAATTAAAAATCACCATCAACTAGATCTCAACCTCAATTACATATAATCTCAAAGCAATTATGTCTAATTAAATCAAATTCAAGATCAATTTCACAAAATCATTAAAATAACTAAAAACAAAATCATAAAATTGAGGTTATTTTTGGGGTTGCCTGGATGAATTAAGTTAGGGGAAATGAAGCTCAGAGGAAGATCTCATGATCAAGATAAGCGATGGCAGATGGATTGGCTAGAATCATTACCAACAAGTCCTTGATCAATCAGTCATTGAAGGAAAACTGTAAAGGAAGAGAAGAAAGAGAAGTGGTGGTGTTGCCATGGAGAGGAGGAGCTACTGCTGGCGGCAACACTGTCAGGTGAGGAGGAGGCGGCGATGTGGTGGGGCAGTGGCTGGAGGTGGTGTCAGGTTATAAGGGAAGTAGAGAAAAGAAAGATGGAAAGGAAAAAGAAAGAAAGGGAAGAAAAAAAGAAAAATTTTCGTTTAAGTATTTTTTATATAAAATAATAATCTTTTAAATTTAAAAATAATATCTAAGATTTTTTAAATCTAAATCTCCCCCAATATATATATATATATATATATATATATATACACACACACACACACACACACACACACACACACACACACACACTTAATAATTAATCAAAATTAAATAAAACTACACCAAATATAATAATATCATAAATAATTAAATAATAATTAACACTAAATAATCCTACACTTAAATTAATAATTTATAAAAAAATCAGGTTATAGCAATCTTCCCCCCTTTACAAAAATTCATCCTTAAATTTTAATAAATAAAAAGGAGTACAAAATCTATCGAGGAAATAAATAAGGATATGCCACCTGCATCTCAACCTCAGTCTCCCATGTATACTCTTCCACATTGTTGCTCCTCCACAAGACTTTGACCATCGGAATTTGCTTAGACCACAGCTATCAAACTTGATAGTCAATAATGGCCTCAGGTTCTTACGTCAAATCTCATTTACTTCTACACTTGGGGCTACAAAACGTGCGAAGGATCCGAAATATACCTCCTGAGCATCGACACATGGAACACTGGATGAACATGAGACAAATTCAAAGGCAAAGCCAATCAATATGCAACTATGCCAGCTCTCTCTATGTCACGACCTAAACTCGAGAGTCTTGACCGGTGCTAGCAAATAGGAATTTCGGAGAATCTGAAACCCGTAGCAAGCCCTTAAATAAAAAACATAAAAAATATAATCATAAAAAAAATGCTCAGAATTAAAAATTTTAACAATGGAGAAGAATCTCTATACTAACTATATATGAATAAAAAATGTTTTACAATATTCAAAATACATAAACACCAATAATGACAATCAGAGAATATAACAAATATGTAATACTATTGTAGCATCTAGTAATACAAGAAAAGAGTAATTTTAAATTTACATAGATTGGCTGGAAAGAAAAGAGTCTGGCGAAGGGAACTACTAATGGAGGTTTGACAAGAAAGGTCGTGGAAAAAAAATATTTGAGGGGGGTTAGACCTCACTGAGCGAACTATTATTATATATATGCATGCAATCTAAGGACATAGACATTTAAGTATCAGTATAATAATATTTTTATATTTAATTATTTTTATACATGCATTTCATGCAGATACTCGAGATCACATTTTTCGATAAACAAATAAATGTAGTAATATTTAGCTAGAGGATCATAACATAACCATAAAATATTTTGCAACCTTGATTATAGAACCACACTAGCCAACAGGCTCATTTACTCTAAAAAAATTTCCTTATCCAACATTGGTTGTAAACTGGCCCTAAGTACACAAAAAGGTCAACCATGGATCCGTAGTCCCACTACCGGTATAACTGGTCCCAAGTACACTCAGATCAACTAAGGATTCGCAGTCACACCCCTTTTATCCACAGTTCTCAATACGCATTTATCCATATCTCAATTCAATCAAAATTTATAGTGTAGCATCTGTTGTACTATTGCACAATAGTCCTAGTGTGACCCATTAGGTAGCACGTTCTATGGCAATCCTCCAAAATATTTATTATAAATAAAATAATAAAATTTTTATTAAAATATAGTAGCATCCATTAAGAACAATATATATATATATATATATATATATATATATATATATATATATATATATATATATATATATATATATATATATATATATATATATATATATATATATATATATATATATATATATATATATGAAACATACATATGATAAAAATAATGATAAATGACGTTTAATGCAATATAGCATAATAAATTCCTACTTATTTTGAAATATGGATGCCAATGACATTCTACATACAATGCATATATATAATAATAACTCACAGTTTGAGTGTACTTCTCTATTCCAATTTGGCTAGCTCGATCCAATAGGCCTAGCTTGCAGTGCAACTAAGGAAAATAATAGTAATAATGATATTATAATTAAATTCCTAATTTTATACATTTAGAATTTCTAAAGAACAACTCGATCTAGGACACAACTTGACTGAAACTCAAAATTTAGGACCAACCCAATGTCACGTTTTACAGGAAATCTACCAAAAATTTGGCAGAGCCTCCTTTGTAAAACATACATCCCTTTACAAAAATAGAGTCAATCCTGCATGCAAACACACTTCAAAATATCCACAAAGTTCAACCTATCGAGTTGAGCCCCCAAACTACAATTATTGCCCAATCAAGAACCAATACAATCCACTATTAATAAAATAATATAAATTCCAATTATTCACCAAAAATCATAAAAATACATTTAAGTATCACAAATCAATTTATTTACATAATAAAAGTATAAAGATATTTATTTCCAAAATAAATAATAAAATTCTAATTTGTAACTAAATTATATTAATAAAATCCATTCTTCTAATTTTTCAATTAAATAGCATTAATTACAGTTAATTATTTAAATTGCTAAAATATTTAATAAAAATAACCAAAAACTTATTGACTTAAAAATAATAAATAAAATCATTATTCATACATTTTTTTGGAAATTACTGATAATTAACTAAAAATAGGAAATAAATTATAAATATTATTTTAATGTTATTTGTTACTCAAATTCTATCAAAAACATAATAATTAATAATAATTTCAACCAAAACATAAAAATTACTAATTTATACTAATTTTTCCAAATTTCATTTTTCACATAAACATTCAAAAATTCATAATAAAAATTCTACACATAATTTCAATAAACTTTCTTCACAAAAATTGCTCAAAATAATTAGCAAAAGTTATTAAAAATATAACATTCCCAAGCCCAAAACAGTGCCAGAATAGTAATTTCGAGCTCGGAATAGTGCCATTTCAAAAATAATTTCCAAAATCTAAACATATATTTGGAAAGCTCATAACCTTAACAACAATAATCTAAAATCAATTTATGTTAAACCGACAAAATTTAAGCTCAATTTCACAAAATACTCAAAATTAACCTAAACACAAATTCATAAAATTGAGAGACTTACCGGAGTTGAAAACCACAATTGATTAAGGGCTTAAGAAGCCCAGAGGATAAGGATTAATTTGGGACTAGCGGCAAGCTTAGAGGTCGTTGAAAATGTTGTCAGCAAGCTTAAGAGTCAAAATGACAACTATAGAACTTGAAAGAAAGAAGAAGAAAAGGAGGGTGGCCGCATCGGGGAGGAGAAGGGCAGTTGGTGGCGATGTTGACCAGTAAAGGTGGTGGCAATGTGGTGGTGGTTAGTGGCAAGTGGTGGGTGGCATCAGTGTCAGGTCTTGTCAGGAAGAGAAGAGGAAGAAAAGAAGAAAGGAAAGGAAAGGAAGAGGGAGGAAAGAGAAAAGGAAAGGAAAAAAAAAGGCTTTTGTAGTTTTTTTTAAGTACAAAAGGACAAAATTTTATTATCTTAAAAATAAAATATCTTATCACCTTATATTTTCATTCACATAATATATTAAAATATACACTAATAATTTACATAAATATATTAAAGTATTCCAAATACATTAAATCAATAATTTACATAAATAATAATATTAATAATATTAAAATATATTCAACACCAAAATTCAAATTTAATTTCACTACTAATCAAATATCATAATTTAATAAAATAATTATTAATACTGCAAATCTCAGAAATTTCATTTTGTAATTTATAAAAATTCAAGTTATAACACTCTAGTATCTCAAAAGGTCCTATGTATCTTAGTGCCAATTTTCCCTTCTTACCAAATCTCATAACATATTTCATTGGTGACACCTTCAAGAATACATAGTCTCCAACCTAAAATTCCACATTCTTGCACTTTGGGTCTACATAACTCTTATGTCTGCTAACTGTTGTTTCTATTCTCTTTTTAATCAAGGCGACTTTCTTAGATGCATCCTAGATAATTAGTGATCCAGTTAATTTTCTTTCCCTAACTTCATTTCAACATAGAGGAGTTCTATACTTCTACCCATACAAAGCTTCATATGGTGCCATCTCAATACTGCTATGGTAGTTGTTATTAAAAGCAAACTCTACCAATGGCAGCTGATTATCCTAACTGCCTCTAAGATCCATAACACACATTCTCAATATATCTTCAAGTGTTTGGATCGTTCTCTTAGACTAACCATATGTTTGAGGATGAAAACTAGTATTAAAATCAAGCCTGGTACCCATCGCTTCTTGTAATTTCTACCAAAATCGAGAGGTAAACATTGAACCTCTATTAGAAATAATGGAAATAGGCACCCCATAAAGACACATAATATTCTTGATGTATAGCCCAGCCAACTTGGCCACTAAAAAAGTAGTTTTAATGGGCAGAAAATAAGCTAATTTGGTAAACCTATCCACTATCACCTAGATGGAAATATATCCATCCTTTGAACAAGGCAATCTTATCACAAAATCCATAGTGACTTTCTCCCATTCCCATTGAGGGATCAGAAGAGATCAAAGCTTCCCAGAAGGCTTCTGATGCTCTACTCTAACTAACTGACATGTCAAGCACTTAGAAACAAATTCAGCTACATCTTTCTTCATTCCATCCCACCAGTAAAGATCCTTAATATTATGGTACATCTTAGTGGAACAAAGAAGTACATTATAGGCTGCAAAATGAGCTTCTTCCAATATCTATTCTTTCAAATTATCCACATAATGAACATATAATCTTCTACTTATCTAAAGCACATCTTTGTGATTGAGATTGAAATTAGTGAGCTTCGCTTCATGAACTTTCCTAATAAGCTCAACCAAATCAGGATCTCAGCTCTGAGCTGCTTTGATCCTATCCCTTAATAATGATCTAACTTTAAACTGAGCTAACAATCCTCCTGACTTTGTTATCTTTATCATTAACCCTTGATCCAATAACTTATGCATCTTTTGGATCAATGGTCCCCTCTCCACACTAATGTGAGCAAGACTACCTGAGGACTTCCCACTCAAGGCATCTGCTACCATATTAGCCTTGCCTGGATGGTATAAGATATCATAGTCATAATCCTTTAGAAATTCTACCCATCTTCTCTATCTAAGATTCAAATCTCTCTACTGAAAGATATACTTCAGACTCTTATAGTCAATGTAGATTTCATATATTACCCCGTACAGATAATGCCTCTAATTCTTAAGAGCAAAGATTACAATAGCCATATTTATGTAATTAGTAGATAGTTATGCTTGCGCTTCTTCAACTTTTTAGAACATAAGTCACTACCCTTCCATTCTACATTAACACACAACCAAGGCCAACTTTAGAGCATTATAGTACATTATGAACTTGTCTACTCTATTGGGCAAAGTCAACACTGGAGTTGTATTTAACTTCTTCTTTAATAGTTAAAAGCTGCTCTCATATGTGTTTGACCATATAAACTTCACATTCTTTTGAGTTAGGCGGGTCATAGGTGCTATAAAAAATCCTGGACAAACCTCCTATAATACCCTGCCAAACCTAAGAAACTTTGAATCTCTATGACTGATGTTGGTCTAAGCCACTCAAACATTGCTTCAATCTTCTATGGATCAACATAAATGTCATCTTTAGACACTACATGCCCAAAGAATGCTATAACTTTCTAGCCAAAAATCATATTTTAAGAACTTAGCATAAAGTTATTATTCTCTTAATGTCTACAACATTATTCTTAAGTGATATACATACTCTTTTAATACACCAGTGTATCATAAATGAAAACTATCATGAACTGATCCAAGAATGGTATAACACTCTATTCATTATATCCATAAAGGTTGCTGGTGCATTAGTTAATCTAAAGGACATCATGATAAACTTATAGTGGTCATATCTAGTACAAAATGTCATTTTAGGAATGTCGGCTTCACTAATCCGTAACTGATGATATCATGACCTGAAGTCAATCTTAGAAAAGAATTATGCACCTTGATGCTGATCAAACAAATCATCTATCCTCGGAAGAGGATACTTGTTATTAAAAGTCACCTTGTTCAATTCTCTATAATCAATGCATAGTTTTAGAGTACCATCCTTCTTTTTCATAAACAGGACTAGTGCACCCCAATGAGAAGTACTAGGTTTTATAAAAACCTTGTCCAACAAATCTTGCAACTGCTTTTTTAACTCTTTCAACTCTGTAGGAGCCATCCTATAAGGCAGCATAGAGATAGGAGCTGTGCTTGGAACCATATTAATGTAGAATTCAATCTCTTATGAGGTGGTAAACTTGGCAATTCATCAGGGAAGACATCTATAAACTCACGTGCTAGAGGAACATTTGAGATAGATGTTGGTTCTACTGTAGTATCCCTAACCAATGCCGAGTATCCCTGACACTCTTTTCTCAGTATCGCCCTTACTATAATAGTAAAAATAAGATTATGAGGTGATGAACTCTTATCACCCATAAAATTAAATTCCTCTACATATGGAATTTTGAAAATTACCTTCATCCTATGACAATCCATAATAGCATGATGCTAAGACAACCAATCCATTCCCATGATTACATCAAAGTCCATTACATCTAACAACACTAAATCTATAGGTAGCTTTTTGACTTCTACTAACACAGGACACTCATAAAGAATTACGTTGATTTCCACTGAATCACTTAAAGGCATGGCAACTAATAAAGGAATTGCCATCCTTATAGCTTGCCAACCCAATTTCAAAGCAAAAACAAGGGGATATAAAAGAATGGTCAGCACTCGGATCAATCAAAACTCTAGCATCAACAAAATATATATGGAGTGTACCTGCTATTATGCATTAGATGCTTAAGCATCCTACTATATGAGAATGAAGACTCTGGTCTGGCCTTTGCCTCTTTGCTGGTTGGTATAAGCCTGTCCAAATCCTCTAGCGCTGCCTCTACCACCTCTGCCTTGCTCTTGTTGGGCTACAAATTAAGAAGTGCTTAGGGACTGAAATGGCGACAAATAAAACTAAGTTGGATCTACACTAGCTGAAGATGATTGGAGAAACCACTGCTGAAAACCATAATAAGCACATAATCTGGCAAAATGTCCTATTTTTCCACATCGAAAACATGCCCCTGGAGCCATATAACATGGTTCCTGATGGAGTTTCTAACATGTTTGATAGGCACTGGCTATAGATCTTGTGCTATCGTATCCAAAACTTTTCCTGCTACTACTACTATTAGCACTTGAACTAAATTTGACAAGTTTATGGTTCCCACTATGGCCATATCTGCTACTCTTATGGACTGACTCTCTGCTGGGGTCTCTAGCCTTATTGAATAGATCCTCTAGGCTGACTACTGGAGCCTATATGAAATGTTAAATATTGAGTATCCTGATATCCCTCTACTCTGGTACCTCCTATCTAGTAGAAATTAGGCAAAACTCCTTGCTTGATGAGCCTAAGTTCAATCTCCTTAGCTAGCTTAGTCAATAACTCAAGAGTTAAGCCCACAGTAGGCATCCCAGTAAATTCGTAACCCAATCCAGTAACATATATGGTGATGGTGAAATACTGGTCCCTTATCATATCTTTAGCATATCTGGACAACTGAAGAAACTCTCTAGTGTACTCCTCTATCGACCTGTCACCTTTGGAAATATTCCTCAATTAGAGTATGTAACTCATCCGCATTGGCTCTAGGCAAAATCATCTCATGAACTGCTCTCTAAACTAAGCCCACATCAGTGTAGTCATATGAGGCTGAATCACTTGAACAAACCAGTATAATGCTAGCCCTTTGCAGACGGCGGGGTTTAGTGCGCGTCCAAGATTTTAACAACTGGATCACTGTTTGAGCTCAGGGCTCTAGAGAACACACTAACCACTATCACAAAGACATGGCATGGAGATGAGGAGTCACCACCTAGGGTAATAACTGGGACAAATCGAAAAGGTGGTAGTCGATTCCCTAAAAGAAAGCTAGTATCACAATAAAGAGATTCTGAATACGGAATACCAACTTCTTTCAGTCTTGTGTTCATTTAGAATTACTTTATGAATTACTATCTTATCCTCTATTTACATGCAATTTCATATAAACCCAAAACAATAAACTCCAAGGCAAACTAGTCATGAAATATACAAGTAAATAATGCATTCAATAAATCACATATCCCTTAAGTTAGTCTAATCTACATGGATTTTTAAATAAATGGACTAAAGTCTACATATTATAAGTGAACCTAAAGACCTAATTTCTTTTGATTTTAATTAAACGAACCTAAGTCTATGTATTTTTATAAAAATGGGCCTAAATCTACAAATTATGAAATATTTAAATTAATGGGCCTAAGTCTACATGTTATGGAGGTATTTAAATTAGTGGGCTTAATTTTACAAATTATGAAAGAAGGCTTTAATTAAGTGAGCTAAGTCTAAATTAATTAAATTAAATTAAGTGGGCCTATGTCTAATTAACTAAATGAGCCTAAAGATATTTCTAACTTAAAAATCTAATTAATTATGGACCTAGAAATATATTTGAATTAATTAAACCTAATTAATTATTAAATGATATGGGCTAAAATAAACAAATCAAGATCTAAAATGGGCTTAAGGCCCAAAACACATAAAAATAATAAATAAAACCCAGAAACAACTAAAAACATAAAGGAAACAATTAAATAAGATCAAACAAATAATTATTAATCCTTACTAAAATTCTAATTTTATTAACATGCAACCTAAATTAATCTACTTCCTCCATTGATTTTAAATGATTACCAAATTGAAACCTAATTTTACTAACCAATTTAATCAAAATAAATATACAACCACACACATAATTTTATTAATCCCACTATTGGGGCTATTACATTAGTTCCTAAAACAAATAAAAAATAAAGAATAAAATAAAAATAAAAACAATAAAAATAAAAAATAACACCCTAGAAATTAAGTCTCTACGGGGCTTTATCCATAGTCTTATGCAGATTTTTCATGAAATTCATCTCCTTTACATGATAACCATGCGTTTTCCTCCATAATCACCATAAAACATAAAATAAAGTAATACTTAATGAATAAATTATGATAAAATAATAAGAATAATAAATAAAAATAAATAAATAAATAAAATAAGAATAAAAGAATAGGATATGCTTATGGATGATTTAGGGTGCTCCTCAGATTTGTGATTCACCTTTGAATCTTTCTCCTTAAAAATTCTTCACAAGTCTTGAATTAATTGATAAATCAAAAGGAATTTTTTATTAAAAATAAATATAAGAAGAGTAAAATTACAATTTTCTTTCTTCTTCTCTTCTTCTTTCCTACGCTCCTCCTCCTTTTTCCTCCTTTACGCTCTTCTCTCTACGGGGCTTTATCCATAGTCTTATGCAGATTTTTCATGAAATCCATCTCTTTTACATGATCACCATGCGTTTTCCTCCATAATCACCATAAAACATAAAATAAAGTAATACTTAATGAATAAATTATGATAAAATAATAAGAATAATAAATAAATAAATAAAATAAGAATAAAAGAATATGATATGCTTATGGATGATTTAGGGTGCTCCTCAGATTTGTGATTCACCTTTGAATCTTTCTCCTTAAAAATTCTTCACAAGTCTTGAATTAATTGATAAATCAAAAGGAATTTTTTATTAAAAATAAATATAAGAAGAGTAAAATTACAATTTTCTTTCTTCTTCTCTTCTTCTTTCCTACGCTCCTCCTCCTTTTTCCTCCTTTACGCTCTTCTTTCCTACGCAATTCCAATCGGAATTGTACAATCCCGATCGGAATTATTATAATTTTGATCGGAATTATGGAATTCCGATGTGCACTTTTTCTTTTTTTTTAACATTTAATTACAAAAAGGCCCCCAAAAAAATTTAAATTTTACAATTAGGTCCTAAAAAGAACTTTGCAATTTAGCCTTTGAAAACATTAAATTCTTCCTTTAAAAGCCCTTAGAATTTTTAAAGATTAAGCATCGAAGACATTTTCATAATTGGAGTCCTTTGCTGCATCCATAACATGTCATCCCAAAATTGGGTGTCTACACCCTTTAACAAACAACTTGATAATCAAAATCTGCTGATACTTGGTGTATGCAGTCGGAGTCCTCAACTCAATCACGTAAAGAAAATCGAGTGGGTCTGAAGTCCCATTAAAGGATATCCTGCTGACTCTGGCATAAAACAAAGCTGCCTTTAGGTCTGACATACCCTGAACTCCCTGTTGATATAGAGGCTATATAGGCAGTATAGCTGCTGCACCCTATTGAACTCCTGGTGCAAAAGCAACTTCCTTAAAATCCTGGCTTGCTGGTTCCTAATATTGTATCTCTCTCTGTCTATAGTGACCTGTTGCTCCTTTAGGTCTACCTTTACCTCTACCCTTATACCTAACCGATGGCTTAGGGGGTAAAATCTCATTCTGGTAGGACTCCTCATCCTCAGCTTCAATGACCAGTGGAGTGAATCACACTCTCCTCCTTATTCTGAAAAGGACATAAATAAACACAATTCAGATAAAAATAGACATCCTAACTATTACTCAAAATTCTAAAGCAAGGAAGACTTTCAAAGACATAATCGAATCTAATTGCTGCAACAGTTTCAAAGAAAACTCAAACTTTAGCAACCTAGGTCCAACCACACTAAACCTAGGCTCTGATACCAACTTTGTCATGAACCAAACCTAGGAGTCATGACCAGTGCTAGGGAATGAGAATTCACATGAAATATGGAACCCATAGCAAGCTTAAAACACTAATTCACACCAAACACAATCATAAAAATACTGAAGAATTAAAAGTTTTTAAAATATAAAGAAATCTCCATATCATATCATAATAAAATATGCTCATACAAATATTCAAATACACAGCTACTAGCAACATCAACATAACTTACTACGATAAATAAATACTACTATTGCAGCATCTAATAAATACAGGGAGTGATAGTTTAAAATTTACATAAGTCAACCGATGAGGAAAGGGTCCAACAAAGAGAACTACTATGAGAGGTCTGATGAAAAGGATCCTGAAAAATAATTGAGGGGGTCAGACCTCACTGAGTGAATCATTATTATATATATGCATGCAACCTAAGGACATATACATTCAAGCATCAGTGTAATAATATTTATATATTTATATTTATTTATTTATTTTATACATTCATTTCATATAGATGCTTAAAATTACATTTTACGACAAATAAATAAATGCAGAAAGATTTTGGGAGGATCAGAGTAAAACCCTAAAATTTTTCGCAATCTCAATCATTGAGCCTCATTATCCAACAATCTCACTTAAATCCAAAAATATTTCCCTTCTTAAATTTGACAGTGGACTGACCCCGAGCCACTGAGTCAACTGAGCTCCCGTAGTCTCACTACCAGCATGATTGGCCCCAAGACACTGAGTTAACTGAGCTCCTACAGTCACACCACTCTATTCACAATCACGATAATCATCTTAACCATATCTCATATTAATAAAAATTTCATAGCCTAGCATCTAGCGTACTATTGTGCAACAGTCCTAGTGTAGCCCACTAAGTAGCATATTCTACAGCTATCCTTCAAAATAACATTCATAAATAAAATAATAAAATCATAATAAGTATGAGCGACATCCAAATTACACAAATAATTATTCACCTTTATATATATATGAAAACATATATATAACAACAATAACATTTAACATTTAATGTAACATTGCATAATAAAATTCATATTTATTAAAAATATGGATGCCAATAATATTTTATGTATACAATACATATATATAATAATAACTCACAGGTGGAATGCACTCCTCTATGATGACTCAACTGGTCTTGTCCTGTAGGTCTCGATCTCGGCGCGACTATAGAAAAATAATAATAATAAATTAATTAAGATAAAAATCTTAATCTTATATATTCTAGATTTCTAGAGAAAACTTGACTAAAAAAACTCAAAACTTAAATAGACTTGATGTCACATTTTATGAGAAATCTACTGAAAATTTTGTAGAGTCTCATTTATAAAACAAACATCTCTCTACTAAAAGTAGAGTCAATCCTCCACAAAAACACACATCAAAATATTCCAAATCTCAACATCTCGGGTTGGGCCCTCGAATTACATTTAATGCCTAATCACAAACCAACATTACAAAATATATAAAAATAATATAATTTTCTCAAATCACCAAAATATATCATAAAAATATGAACGAAATTATTTTCTAAATGAATAATGAAATTCTTGTTCACAAATAATAATTACCAATAAAATCCATTAATGGAATAAAATTTTCATTTTACAAATAAATTATCATAAATTGTAAATAATTATTAAAATCACTTATCAATATCATAAAAATAATGAAATGCTCATTTAGGCCCAAAAGATAATAAATAAATTTATTATTCGTTTAATTTCCAAAAATCACTACTAATTAACTAAAATTGGAAAATAATTATAAAAATTATTTTTCATACTTTTATTAATCAAAATAGTCTAAAAAATAATTAACAACAATTTTAATTAAAATTAAATAATTTATTAATTTCCAACAATTTCTAAAAAATACATATTTATACATAACCTTAAAAATTTATATCTCAAATTATATACATAATTTCACAAAACTTTCTTCACAAAGTTTAATCTACATAATATATAGAATTTATTAAAAATATAAAAAAAATTCACTCTGAGACTATCCGAAATAGTAACATAAACAGTACTCGAAGCCTCGAAAAATTCAAAAAATTATGCAAAATACATCAAAAGAAAGATCTCAACCTCAATTTCAATAATATACTAGCGATTAAACCTAATAGAATCAAATTCAAACTCAATTTAACCAAATTAACTAAAAATAACCTAAATTCAAATTATCAAAATTGGAATTGTTCTCGATGTTACCCTATCAAATTGACTTGGGGGAATCAAGGCCCAAAGGGAGAGCTTTCATTCAAGACTAGTGGCATTGTTAATGGTGGTTAGAATCATCGCTGGTGAGCCACTTTGCAATCCAACGACTAACAAAAATCGAGAGAGAGAGAGAGAGAAGGAAGGAGGGGCTGCTAGAGGTGTTGACATGCTGGCGACAACGTGGGCTATCCGGCATGGTGAGGAAGTGGCGATGGCAGATGGGTGATGGTGGTTCTATCGATTGAGGGGGGGGGGGAGAAGAAATAATAAAAGAAAAGAAAAGAAAATAAGGTGAAGAAGAAGAAGAAATGGTAGTAGCCAGGTTTTACCTTTTTTTTTTTAACTTTTACTTTTACTTTTGTTATATATATATATATATATATATATATATATATATATATATATATATATATATATATATATATATATATATATGTATATATACACACACACACACACACTTAAATAAATTCATATATACAATATACACTAAATTAATAATTTTATTAAAATACTCTTAATAATAAATTTTATTAAAAATACTCATTTAATAGTAATTAAATAAAATAATATTTAAAACTCAATAATTTCCCTTTTAATTTAATAAAAAAAAATATGGGTCATAATATGTTATAACCCGAGTTTTTAAATGTTTTTATATTAAATCAGGATATGCAATGTTAATAAATTTTAAAAATATATTTGATTATTTAATTATTGTGGGAATAATTAATGTTATTTTACGTTTATTTATAGTTTTCTACGTAAAAATTTTCCTAAAACTTATTATTTTGGAAAATAATATTTTATTGTTTAATGTTATTGTAACTTATTAAATTATATTGTTTAATGCATTATTATTAGTTAATGTATTAATATATATATGCATATACTTAGGTTTTATTTTTATGCATGTGTTAATTATTAATGTGTTATATATATATATATATATATAAAGAAGAAAGAAAGCATCTTCTTCCCGAAACCATCCCTCCCCCTCACCTCACCGCTTCAACTCCGTTCCTAGGCCATCGGTGTGCCTCCTGAAGCACCAGCTCATCCTCCAGTTGCTCTGACACCTCCTTTCGTCTTCTCCGATGACGTTTCATGCTGTTTTGGCCGAAAACCCGAGAGATTTCTTCTCCTCCGTTCATCAACTTTTCGACCACCAAATCCAGTGATTTCGATGCCGTTAAACTCCCTAGACACCATAGAAGTCGTTTTCCAAGCTCCTTGTAGCTTGAAAACTCGATTTGGTAAGGATTTGAGCTTAATTCCATTTTTAGCCATTTAAGTTTCTTGATTTTTTTGAACTTCGATCTTTGAGATTCAAGCTTAGTTTCTTCACAAATTATGCTTCCCTTAGCTTAATCTACACCTTGGAATTTTTCTAGAATTTTTGGATTTTATTTTGATTTTTGTGAATTTTTATTATTTTATTATTATTTTCTAATTTCCGTAAATTAATTAAATAAATTGTGAAATTATGATTTTTAGTGTTTATGGTGGTTGAAATTAATTTTAGAAGTTAATTTATAATTTTTGTGTAATTAATATAATTTTATTTAGTTTATGTAAATTTTGGAAATATAGGTTTTATATGTGTTTTGTTAAAATTAATTGGTTAATTGAGTATAATTGTTGATTTTATTAAATTATATATTGAGAAAATAATTTTAGAGTAATTATATAATTTTTAGCGAATTTTTGAGTATTTATAGTATATTATGTGAATTTTTATATAGTAGGGGTATTTTGGTAATTTGATAGTCATTTTAGTTAAATATTAAGTTTAATTGCTTTTAATAATTATCTGAGGTATAAAAATGATTTTTACAAATTATTTTCTATTTTTAACAAATTTAAACTATTTTTTGAAAATTATTTTCAAATTATATATAATATACTATTTTTGTAAATAAATGGGTTTTTAGTAATTTTTAGTATGTTTTAGGACTAATTAAGTAATTTGGATTTATAAAATGAATTTTTATTAATATTGGTGTATTTAACGTGAAATATCAATTTTTAATAATATTATATAAATATTAGGGTTTTTAAGTAATATCGGTGAAATAATTATTTTTAATGTTTAAATATTTAAATTTGCTATATTTTGATATAAAAAGGGTATTTGTGGAATTTTAATATATTTTGTGTATTTTCTTGTGAATTGTAAACCTCGATTGGTGGAATTTACAGTTTGGGATTCCGACCGAGGGTTGTGAGAATATTTTGTGAAATCTATTCAAAATGTCTTTTCTTGTCTCTACTTTTTAAGTAGAGAGATTTCCATTTTATAGAGGAGGTGCTATCGAATTTTTGGTAGAATTCTCATAAAACGTGACTTTCGGTCAAATTCCTATTCTCTGTCTGTGTTTCTAATTCTAGATCGAGTCTCTAGAAGTTTAAGTTAGATTTGTTCTGATTCATATTATTATTTATTTGTTAGTTGCATCGAGACCGAGGCCGAGTGGACAAAGTCTGTCGGATCCATCTTGTGGAGCGCACAACTGTGAGTTATTATGATATATATGCATTGCTTAGGGTGCATGTTTAGAATTCTATGTCTTAAATATAAATTTTTGCATAATTGCCTATTTGAATATTTGAGTATATTTTAGGTATACTTTTAGTATATTTTTAGTATATTGTGAAATAAAAGCATGTTTTCCTTTTTTATTAATTCTAGCTTGTTTTTAATTATCTTACTGGTTTAATTTAATATATTTCACGATTTTATTTGAGTTGATTATATGTATATAGACCTAAAATATACTTAGTTTATTTTAGGTATATATATGGTATATTTGTTTATTTTAAATATCATTATGCATCATTTTTTTTCTTGAATGTATGTTTTATATAAATGAAGGATATCGATAGAACCTGCTTCCTAGTGGGCGGCACTAGGACCGAGTATGTACCAGTACAATAGTATATTTAAGGTTAAATTACTAACCTATTGGTGGATTATGACTTGTTAATTGATTTGATTAATATGAGATGTGATTGAGAGTGTGATTATTGGAGCTCGATTGACCAAGTTTCTCGAGGCCAATCACATTGACAGTCAGACAGCTAGAGCTCAGTTGACTTAGTGTCTCGGGGATAGTCTACTGTCCAGTTGGACTAAGTGAATTATTTAGAACTAAGTGGGCCTGTATGGCTTAAGTAAGTTCTATTGATATTGAGGTTGCAAAAATATAGGGTTCTATTTTATCCTTCATAACTGATGGTTTTCAGTATTAAAATGATTTTTGTTGCATCTGTGTGTATTTGCCTATATATATATTTATTATATATACTATTGAGTGTCTGCATTTGAAATTTAGTTATGCATGTATATGTTTTTTAATAATTCACTCAATGAGGTCTGATTCCCCTCTGTTGATATTTTTTAGGAGAGTCCTCTTCTTCAGACCTCAGTAGTAGACCTGTCCGTCGGATTTCTTCAGCTTCGGCCTTATTATGTAAACTGCTTTCTTGAGTTTTACTTTGTACTCTAGACACTGCAGTAGTGGTTGTATTTAAATTTATTGTGGGTTGTGTTTGTGACTAATTGTATGAGATTTAAATTTCAGAATATTACACTGAAAATTTGTATTTAATGATTTTATTATATATGAGATGTGACTTATGTTATTAAAGGAAGCTGAGTAATTATTTTATATTTGAGATTTAATTTCCGCTGCATAAATATTCTATTTATTTTATTATATTGCATGTTTTTATTTTTAAGGCTTGCTACGGGTTCCGGATTCGAAAGAATTCCCGTTCCCTAGCGCCGGTCATGGCCTCTATTTTGGGTCATGACAAAGTTAGTATCAAAGCGGAGTTCTATGTCAGGGCCTTAGTTGTGTGAGTTGTGGCCCTAGTTTTTAATGTTGTGTTTTCTTTTGAAACTACTGCAGTGAATTAGGTTTAAGTATGTCTTGACACGTATTCCTTGATTTAGTTTTCTACGTTATCCTCCATTGTCCATCTTTTTTGAATCCTTCTGTTTTTCTTTTTAGAATTAGGAGGTGAGCGCATGTCGCTCCACTAGTCGTTGAGCCCGAGGATGATGAGTCCTTCCAGGATAAGGTTTTACCTCCCGAGCTGCCAGTTAGGTGCATAGGTCATGGCAAAGGTAGACCTCAAGGAGTGACAGGTCACTGTAGGCAGAGAGAGCAACAGGATGAGGAACCTATAGAGCCAGAGTATGAGGATGTTCTTGTACCTCCAGTAGCTCAGCTTGCCTATCAACAAGGTATGTCTGACCTTGAGGCAGCTCTATTTTATGCCAGAGTCAATAGGATCGCCTTCGATGGTACGTATGATCCATTAGATTTTCTACATATGATCGGGATGAGGACTTGGACTGCTCACACCGAGTATCAGTGAATCATGATAGTCGAGCTTTCTGTTGAGGGACTAGCCCTGGATTGGTTTATTTAGATGATCCAGCCCTATATGATGATGATGACTTAGGCTCGGTTCAGAGAGCGATTCATGAGGAGATTCTACCCAGAGCCACTTCACATGAGTTACAGACTCCGATTGACCAGCATTTCCTGAGGGGATAAATCTGTCAAGGATTATACTCGAGAGTTCCTTCGGCTTGGTAGATATGCAGAGGACCTGATGCGAGACTAGTACTTCATAGTCACTACTTACATTAATGGATTGGGTTATGCATTTGTAGGTATGCCTACAGCGGGCTTTACTCTGGAGTCAGTGATTAAGTTGGCTAAGGAGATTGAGCTGAGGCTAGTCAGGCAAGGAGCTATGCCTGATTATTACCAGCTGGGTGTTCAGTCAGGTGGATTCCAGACTACTCCGTACTCGAGTTTTCAAATTGGATCAAGTAGTTAGCAGAGGGGTCCAGCCCAGCAGACTCAGAGACTGTAGCAGCGGGTACATTAGAGTAGTAGACATGGTTGTGGAGGTCAGCGTAGACCGTTCAGACTTGGGTCAGGTGCTTCGAGCAGCAGCAGTGGTCGTAGTTCTAGGTCAGCTGCCAATGTATGTCAGATGTGTGGCAGAGTCCATCAGGGACCATGTTACATGACACCGCTGACATGTTTCAGATGTGGGCAAATAAGACATTTTGCCAGATCGTGTCCTTATTCTGGGTATCAATAGCATCAGATTCCGTGATTTCCTCAGTAGTCGATTGCTAGTGCTGCACTCATTCCTTTTCAGTTGCCTCCAACCCAGCATCAGAGTTCTACCCAGATTGTTCTCGACAGGGTCATGGTAGAGGTACTAGAGGAGGTGCCAGAGGTGTTGGCTAGGCTTCTACCAGCCAGAAGGGAGGTCGAGGACAGGCCAGAGTCTTCCATCTCACTCAGCAGGATGCTCAGGCATCTAATGTAGTTGTGGCATGTATTATTTCTATCTGTTACCTGGATGCATGGGTTCTATTTGATCTGAGTGCCATGCATTCGTTCGTATCTCCCATTTTTGCTTCCAAGTCTTATTGGCAAGCTTCGAGGATGGCTTTTCCTTTATTTTTCATCACTCCTCTAAATGATTCTTTGGACACTAATGTTGTTCTTTCTAGTTGTCCAGTTCTTGTTAGAGGTAGAGAATTATTCACTGATTTGATTATGTTGAATGTGATGGAGTTTGATGTTATTCTAGGTATGCTTGGTTATCTCAGCACTATGCCATGGTAGATTGTCGGAGTAAAGAGGTGACTTTTAGAATTCCTGGTGAAGAAGAATTTAAGTTTATGGGTGATAGGAGTTCAGCACCTCATAATCTCATTTCTACTATTACGGCTAATAAGTTGCTGAAGAAGAGTTGTTAGGGGTATTTGGCATTGGTTAGGGATACTTCATTGGAGAAGTTGTCACTCATAGATGTTATTGTTGCCTATGAGTTTCTTGATGTTTTTCTTGAGGAGTTATCGGGTTTACCACCTCATAGAGAGATTAAGTTCTGTATAAATGTGGTTTCAGGCACTACCCTTATATCTATGCCACCCTATATAATGGCTCTTGCAAAGTTGAAGGAGTAGTTGCAAGAGTTGCTAGATAAGGGTTTTATTAGACCCAGTGTTTCTCCTTAGGGTGCACAAGTCCTGTTTGTGAGGAAGAAGGATGGTACCCTGAGACTGTGCATTGACTACAAAGAGCTGAACAAGGTGACAGTGAAGAACAAGTATCCTCTCCCAAGGATAGATGACTTGTTTGATTAGTTACAGGGTGCACAGTTCTTTTCTAAAATTGATTTAAGGTCGAGTTATCATCAGTTGCGGATTAGTGAAGCCGATGTTCCTAAAACAGTATTCCGCACTCGATATGGCCATTATGAGTTTCTAGTTATGTCTTTTGGCTTGACTAATGCACTAACAGCTTTTATGGACCTAATGAATAGGGTATTCACACCATATATGGATCAGTTTATGGTAGTCTTCATTGATGATATAATGGTGTACTCAAGGAGTATGGAAGAGCATGTATATCATTTGAGGACTGTGCTGTAGACACTGAGAGAACATCAACTTTATGCTAAATTCTCAAAGTGTGATTTTTGGATGGAGAGTGTTGCATTTCTTGGACACATGGTGTCTAAAGAAGGTATCCAGGTTGATCCACAGAAGATTGAGGCAGTGTCTGAGTGGCCTAGACTGACTTCAGTTATAGAGATTTATAGTTTTCTGGGTTTAGCCGGGTACTATAAGAGATTTGTACATGATTTTTCCAGAATTGCAGCTCCTATGACTTGCTTGACTCAGAAGAATGTAAGGTTTGAGTGGTCAGAAGCTTATGAGAACAGTTTTCAGTTGTTGAAGGAGAAGTTGACCATAGCTCCAGTTTTATCTTTGCCTAATAGAGTGGACAAGTTCATAGTGTATTATGATGCCTCTAGAGTTGGCCTAGGTTGTGTGTTGATGCAGAATGGTAGGGTGACAGCCTATGCTTCGAGGCAGTTGAAGAAGTATAACCAGAACTATCCTACCCACGACCTTAAGATGGCTGCAGTGATCTTTGCTCTCAAGATCTAGAGACATTATCTGTATAGGGTGACTTGTGAGATTTTTATTGATCATAAGAGAATTAAGTACATTTTCTAGCAGAGAGATCTGAATTTGAGGCAGAGGAGATGGTTGGAACTGTTGAAAGATTATGACTATGAGATACTATATCACCTAGGCAAGGCTAATGTGGTAGCAAATGCCTTGAGTAGGAAGTCCTCAGGCAGTCTTGCTCATATCAGTGTAGAGAGGAGACCGTTGATCCAGGAGTTACATATGTTAGTGGATCAAGGTATGATGATGAAGATTAGTAGATTAGGTGGACTGCTAGCTCAATTTAAAGTGCATTTTGTACTGAGAGATAGGATTGAGGTAGCTCAGAGCCAAGATCTTATTCTGGAAGAGCTTGCAGAGAATGTCCGAGTAGGGAAGTTTACTGATTTCACACTTTATGATGATGGTGTTTTGTGGATCAGTGGTAGATTATGTGTTCCTGATGTGGATAATTTGAGAGAAGAGATCCTTGAGGAAGCACATTCTATAACTTACAGTGTTTATCCAGGTGTCACTAAGATGTACCACAGTATTATAGATTTGTACTGGTGGGATGGACTAAAGAAGGATGTCGCTTATTATGTTGCTAAGTGTCTGACATGTCAGCAAGTGAAAGCTGAGCATCAAAAGCCTTTTGGGAAGCTTCAGCCTCTTCCTATTCCTGAGTGGAAATGGGAAAGGATAGTTATGGATTCTGTGGTTGGTTAACCTTGTTCTAAGGATGGATATGATTCCATCTGGGTGATTGTTGATAGGTTGATCAAGTCTGCACATTTCTTGCTTGTGAATGCCACTTATTCTATAACTAGATTGACGAAGCTGTATGTGAAGCATATTGTATGCCTTTAAGGAATAACTGTGTCCATTGTGTTAGACAGAGGTTCAATGTTCACCTCTCATTTTTGGCAGAAGTTACAGGAAGCGATGGGCACTAGGTTGGATTTTAATGCTGCTTTTCATCCTCAGATAGATGGTCAGTCTGAGAGGATGATCCAGACTCTATAAGATATGTTGAGGATGTATGTTTTGGATTTAGGAGGTAGCTGGGATGATCATTTGCCACTCCTAGAGTTTGCATATAATAACAGTTACCATAGCAATATTGGAATGGCAACATATGAGGCGTTATATGAAAGGAAGTGTAGATGCCCTCTGAGTTGGGATGAGATTGGTGAGAGAGCTTTGACTGGACCTAAAATGGTTTAGGATGCTACAGAGAAAGTTGCTGTGATCAAGAGCAGATTAGAGACCGCAGTTAGCAGGCAGAAGAGCTATGCGGATCCTAGGCAAAGAGATGTGGAGTTCCAAGTTAGAGACTTTGTTTTTCTGATGGTGTCTCCAATGAAGGATGTTATGAGATTTGGAAGGAAGGGTAAGCTAGCACTGAGATATATCGGACCATTCGAGATTCTGGATAGAGTTAGCACTGTTGCATATCGATTGGCGTTGCCTCCAAGTATGTCTCAAGTGCATATGGTGTTTCATATCTCAATGCTGAGGAAGTATGTTTCAGACCCTTCACACGTGTTGTAGCCTGACAGTGTTGAAGTGAATGAAGACTTGACGTTTGTGGAAGAACCTATTGTGATCTTTGACTATTAAGTTTGACAGTTGTGTTCAAAGCAGATATCGATGGTCAAGGTATTATGGCGCAGCAAAAGGGTAGAGGAGCATACCTGGGAGACTGAAGTTGAGATGCGAGCTTCTTACTCGTATCTCTTTCCTCCTTGATTTGTGTTTCTTCTTTTTGGAATTTGGGGACGAATTCTTGTAAGGGGGGTAGATTGTTATAACCCAAGTTTTTAAATATTTTTATATTAAATCGGGATATGCAGTGTTAATAAATTTTAAAAATATATTTAATTATTTAATTATTTTGGGAATAATTAACATTATTTTATGTTTATTTATAGTTTTCTACGTAAAATTTTTTTTGAAATTTATTATTTTGGAAAATAATATTTAAATAATATTTTATTATTTAATGTTATTGTATCTTATTAAATTATATTGTTTCATGCATTATTATTATTTTATGTATTAATATATATATATATATATATATATATATATATACACACACACACATGCATATACTTAGGGTTTATTTTTATGCATGTGTTAATTGTTAGTGTGTTATATATATATACATATATGTGTGTATATATATATAGATATGTATATAATATATTGTGTGGTGTGTGTTTAATGTGTACATATATTATTAGTTTTTATTATTATAATATAAAGTTATAATATATATATATATATAACGAAGAAAGAAAGCATCTTCTTCCCGAAACCATCCCTCCCCCTCACCTCACCACTGCAACTCTGTTCCCAGGCTGACAATGTACCTCCCGGACCACCGTCTCATCCTCCAGCTGCTCCGCCACCTCCTATCATCTTCTCCGGCGACGTTTCACGTTGTTTCTGCTGGAAACCCGAGAGATTTCTTCTCCTACATTCATCGACTTTCTGCCTACCAAATCCAGTGATTCCGATGTCGTTGAACTCCCTAGACTCCATAGAAGCCGTTTCCAAGCTCCTTGTAGCTTGAAAACTCGATTTGGTAAGGATTTGAACTTAATTCCATTTTCAGCCATTTATGTTTCTCAATTTTTTTGAACTTCGATCTTTGATATTCAAGCTTAGTTCCTTTACAAATTATGCTTCCCTTACCTTAATCTACACTTTGGAATTTTTATGGAATTTTTGGAATCTATTTTTATTTTTGTGAATTTTTTATTATTTTATTATTATTTTCTAATTTTCGTAAAATAATTAAATAAATTGTGAAATTATGATTTTTAGTGTTTATGGTGGTTGAAATTAATTTTAGAAGTTAATTTATAATTTTTGTGTAATTAATATAATTTTATTTAGTTTATGTAAATTTTGGAAATATAGGTTTTATATGTGTTTTGTTAAAATTAATTGGTTAATTGAGTATAATTGTTGATTTTATTAAATTATATGTTGAGAAAATAATTTTAGAGTAATTATATAATTTTTAGTGAATTTTTGAGTATTTATAGTATATTATGTGAATTTTTATATAGTAGGGAAATTTTGGTAATTTGATAGTCATTTTAGTTAAATATTAAGTTTAATTGCTATTAATAATTATTTGAGGTATAAAAATGATTTTTACAAATTATTTTCTATTTTTAACAAATTAAAACTATTTTTTGAAAATTATTTTCAAATTATATATAATATACTATTTTTGTAAATAAATGGGTTTTTAGTAATTTTTAGTATGTTTTTGGACTAACGAAGTAATTTGGATTTATAAAATGAATTTTTATTAATATTGGTGTATTTATCATGAAATATTAATTTTTAATAATATTATATAAATATTAGGGTTTTTAAGTAATATCGGTGAAATAATTATTTTTAATGTTTAAATATTTGAATTTGTTATATTTTAGTATCAAAAGGGTATTTTTGGTATTTATGGAATTTTAATATATTTTTGTATTTTCTTGTGAATTGTAAACCTCAATCGCTGGAATTGACAGTTTGGGATTACGATTGAGGGTTGTGAGAATGTTTTGTGAAATCTATTCGAAGTGTGTTTTCTTGCAGGATCGGCTCTACTTTGTAAGTAGAGAGATGTCCGTTTTACAGAGGAGGTTCTACCAAATTTTCGGTAGAATTCTTGTAAAACATGACATTCGATCAAATTCCTATTCTCTGTCTGTGTTTAGAATTCTAGATCGAGTCTCTAGAAGTTTAAGTTAGATTTATTCTGATTCGTGTTATTATTTATTTATTAGTTGTGCCGAGACCGAGGCCTAGTGGACCAGGCCTGTCAGACCCGTCTCGTGGAGCGCACAACTGTGAGTTATTATGATATATATGCATTGCTTAGGATGTATGTTTAGAATTCTATGTCTTAAATATAAATTTTTGCATAATTGCCTATTTGAATATTTGAGTATATTTTTGGTATATTGTGAAATAAAAGCATGTTTTCCTTTTTAATTAATTCTAGCTTGGTTTTTAACTATCTTACTGGTTTAATTTAATATATTTCATGATTTATTTAAGTTGATTATACGTATATATACTTGAAATATACATAGTTTATTTTATGTATATTTCTGGTATATATATGGTATATTTGTTTATTTTAAATATCATTATGCATCATTTATTTTCTTGAATGTATGTTTTATATAAATGAAGGATTTTGATAGAACGTGCTTCCTAGTGTGCAGCATTAGGACCTAGTACGTACCAATACAATAGTAGATTTTAGGTTAAATTACTGACCTATTGGTGGATTATGACTTGTTCATTGATTTGATTAATATGAGATGTGATTGAGAATGTGATTGTTGGAGCTCAGTTGACCAAGTGTCTCGGGGCCAATCACACTAACAGTCAGACTGTTGGAGCTCGATTGACTTATGTCTCAAAGCCAGTCTATTGTCTAGTTAGACTAAGTGAATTATTTGGAACTAAGTGGGCCTGTATGGCTTAAGTAAGTGCTATTGATATTGAGGTTGCAAAAATATAGGGTTCTATTTTATCCTTCATAACTGATGGTTTTCAGTATTAAAATGATTTTTGTTGCATCTGTGTGTATTTTCCTATATATATATTTATTTATTATACTACTATTGAGTGTCTGCATTTGACATTTAGTTATGCATGTATATATATTATTATAATTCACTCAGTGAGGTCTGACTCCCCTCTGTTGATATTTTTTAGGAGAGTCCTCTTCTTCAGACCTCAGTAGTAGACCTGTCTGTCGGATTTCTTTCGCTCCGACATTATTATGTAAACTGCTTTCTTGAGTTTTACTTTGTACTCTAGACACCACAGTAGTGATTGTAATTAAATATGTTGTGGGTTGTATCTGTGACTAATTGTATGAGATTTAAATTTCAAAATGTTACACTTAAAATTTGTATTTAATGATTTTATTATATATGAGATGTGACTTATGTTATTAAAGGAAGCTGAGTAATTATTTTATATTCGAGATTTAATTTTCACTACACAAATATTTTATTTATTTTATTATATTGCATGCTTTATTTTTAAGGCTTGCTATGGGTTCTGGATTCGAAAGAATTCCCATTCCCTAGCGCTGGTCTTGGCCCCCTATTTTAGGTCGTGAGAAAGTTGGTATTAGAGTGGAGTTCTGTGTCAGGGCCTTAGTTGTGTGAGTTGTGGCCCTAGTTTTTAATGTTGTGTTTTCTTTTGAAACTACTGCAGTGAATTAGGTTTGAGTATGTCTTTGACACATATTCCTTAATTTAGTTTTCTGCGTTATCCTCCATTGTCTGTCTTGTTTGAATCCTTCTGTTTGTCTTTTTAAAATGAGGAGGCAAGCGCGTGTCACTCCACCGGTCGTTAAGCCTGAGGATGATAAGTCCTTCCAGGATAAGGTTTTACCTCTTAAGCCACCAGTTAGGCATAGAGGTCATGGCAGAGGTAGACCTCGAGGAGCGGCAGGTCACCATAGGTAGAGAGAGCTACAGGATGAGGAACCTATAGAGCTAGAGTACGAGGATGTTCCTGTACATCTAGTAGCTCAGCCTGCCTATCAGCAGGGTATGTCTGACCCTGAGGCAGCTCTGTTTTATGCAAGAGTCGGCAAGATCGCCTTCGATGGGACGTCTGATCCATTGGATTTTCTACATGCGATCGAGATGAGGACTTGGACTGCTCACATCGAGTATTAGCAGATCATGATAGTCGAGCTTTCTGTTAAGGGACCAGCCTTGGACTAGTTTATTCAGATGATCCAGCTGTATATGATGATGATGACTTAGGCTCAGTTCAGAGAGCAATTCATGAGGAGATTATGCCCAGAGCCACTTTGCATGAGTTACAAACTCTGATTGACCAGCATTTCTCAAGGGGATAAATCTGTCGAGGATTATGCTCAAGAGTTCCTTCGACTTGGCAGATATGCAGAGGACCTGATGTAAGACCAGTACTTTACAGTCACTACTTCTGTTACTAGATTGGGTTCTACATTTGCTCGTATGTCTACAGCGGGCCTTCCTCTAGAGTCAGTGATTGAGTTGGCTAAGGAGATTGAGCTGAGGCTAGTCAAGCAAGGAGGTATGTTTGATTATTACCAGTTAGGTGTTCAGTCAGGTGGATTCCAGACTACTCCATACTCGAGTTTTCATATTGGATTGAGTAGTCAGTAGAGGGGTCTAGCCCAACAGACTCAGAGACAGCAACAGTGGGTACATCGGAGCAGTATACATGTCCGTGGAGGTCAGTGTAGACCATTCAGACTTGGGTTAGGTGCTTCGAGCAGTAGCAGTGGTCGTAGTTCTGGGTCAGTTGCTAGTGTATGTCAGACGTGCGGCAGAGTCCATCAGGGACCATGTTACATGACATCGCTGACGTGTTTTAGATGAGGGCAGACAAGACATTTTATTAGATCATGTCCTTATTCTGCATATCAATAGTCGTAGATTCCGTGATTTCCTGAAAAGTCAATTGTTAGTGTTGCACCCATTCCTTTTTAGTTGCCTTTAGCCCAGTATCAGAGTTCTATCCAGATTGTTCCCTAGCAGGGTTGTGGTAGAGGTACCAGAGGAGGGGCCAGAGGTGTTATCCAGGCTTCTACCAGCTAGTAAGGAGGTCGAGGACAGGCCAAAGTCTTCCATCTCACTCAGCAGGATGCTCAGGCATCTAATGTGGTTGTGGCAGGTATTATTTCTATATGTTACCTGGATGCATGGGTTTTGTTTGGTCCGGGTGCCACACATTCATTCGTATCTCCTGTTTTTGCTTCCAAGTCTTATTAGCAAGCTTCGAGGATGGCTTTTCCCTTGTCTGTTGCCACTTTTCTAAGTGATTCTTTAGACATCGATGTTGTTCTTTCTGGTTGTCCAGTTCTTGTCGGATGTAGAGAACTATTCACTAATTTGATTCAGTTAAATGTGATAGAGTTTAATGTTATTCTATATATGGATTGGTAATCTCAACACTATGCCATGGTAGATTGTCAGGGTAAAGAGGTGACTTTTAGAATTCCTGGTGCAGAAGAATTTAAGTTTATGGGTGATAGGAGTTCAGCACCTCAGAATCTCATTTCTGTTATTACAGTTAGGAAGTTGCTGAAGAAGGTTTATTAGGAGCATTTGGCATTGGTCAAGCATACTTTAGTGGAGAAGTTGTCACTCACAGATGTTCCTGTTGCCTATGACTTTCCTAATGTTTTTCCTGAGGAGTTGCCGGGTTTACCACCTCATAAAGAGATTGAGTTCTATTTAGATGTGGTTCCAGGCACTACCCCTATATCTATGCCACCCTACAAAATGGCTCATGCAGAGTTGAAGGAGCAGTTGCAAGAGTTGCTAGATAAGGGTTTTATTAGACCCAGTGTTTCTCCTTAGGGTGTACCAGTCCTGTTTGTGAGGAGGAAGGATGGTACACTTAGAGTGTGCACTGACTACAGAGAGTTGAACAAGGTGACAGTGAAGAATAAGTATCCTCTCCCAAGGATAGATGACTTGTTTGATCAGTTACAAGGTGCATAGTTCTTTTCTAAGATTGATCTAAGGTTGGGTTATCATCAGTTATGGATCAGTGAAGCCGATGTTCCTAAAATAGCATTTCGCACTCGATATGGCCATTATAAGTTTCTGGTGATATCTTTTGGCTTGACTAACATACCAACAGCTTTTATGGACCTAATGAACAGGGTATTTAGACCATATATGGATCAGTTTGTAGTAGTCTTCATCGATGATATATTAGTGTATTCGAGGAGTATGGAAGAGCATGTATATCATTTAAGGACTGTGCTCTTGACACTGAGAGAACATCAGCTTTATGCTAAATTCTTGAAGTGTGATTTATGGATGGAGATTATTGCATTTCTTGGACACGTGGTGTCTAAATAAGGTATCCAGGTTGATCTACAGAAGATTGAGGCAATGTCTGAGTGGCCTAGACCAACTTCAGTTACAGAGATTTACAATTTTCTAGGTTTAGCCGGGTACTATAGGAGATTTGTACATGATTTTTTCAGAATTGCAGCTCCTATGACTCGCTTGACTTAGAAGAATGTAAGGTTTGAGTGGTCAGAAGCTCATGAGAACAATTTTCAGTTATTGAAGGAGAAGTTAACCACAGCTCCAATTTTAGCTTTGCCTAATGGAGTGGACAAGTTCACAGTGTATTGTGATGCCTCTAGAGTTAGCCTAGGTTATGTGTTAATGCAGAATGGTAGGGTGACAGCCTATGCTTCGAGGCAGTTGAAGAAGCATGAACAAAACTATCCTACCCACAACCTTGAGATGGCTACAGTGATCTTTGCTCTCAAGATCTAGAGACATTATTTGTACGGGGTGACTTATGAGATTTTTATTGATTATAAGAGCCTTAAGTACATTTTCTAGCAGAGAGATCTGAATCTGAGGCAGAGGAGATGGTTGGAACTATTGAAAGATTATGACTATGAGATACTATATCACCTAGGCAAGGTTAATGTGGTAGTAGATGCCTTGAGTAGGAAGTCCTCAGGCAGTCTTGCTCACATCAGTGTAGAGAGGAGACTATTGATCCAGGAGTTACATATGTTAGTGGATCAAGGTCTGATGATGAAGATTAGTAGATCAAGTGGACTACTAGCTCAGTTTAAAGTGCATTCTGTACTGAGAGATAGGATTAAGGTAGCTCAGAGCCAAGATCTTATTATGGAAGAGCTTGTAGAGAATGTCTGAGTAGGGAAGTTCACTAATTTCACACTCGATAATGATGGTGTTTTGTGGATTAGTGGTAGATTATATGTTCCTAATATGGATAATTTGAGAGAAGAGATCCTTGAGGAAGCACATTCTACAGCTTACAACGTACATCCGGGTGTCATTTAGATGTACCACGGTATTAGAGAGTTATACTGGTGGGATGGACTGAAGAAGGATGTTGTTGATTATGTTGCTAAGTGTTTGACATGTCAGCAAGTGAAAGCTGAGCATCAGAAGCCTTTTGGGAAGCTTCAGCCTCTTCCTATTCCTGAGTGGAAGTGGGAAAGGATAGTTATGGATTTTATGGTTAGTTTACCTCATTCTAAGGATGGATGCGATTCCATCTAGGTGATTATGGATAGGTTGACCAAGTTTGCACATTTCTTGCCTATGAAAGCCACTTATTCTATAGCGAGATTGGCGAAGCTATATATGAAGCATATTGTGTGCCTTTATGGAATACCTATGTCCATTGTGTCAGATAGAGGTTCAATGTTCACCTCTCATTTTTGGCAGAAGTTGTAGAAAGCAATGGGCACTAGGTTGGATTTCAATACTGCTTTTCATCCTCAGATAGATGGTCAATCTGAGGGGATGATCCAGACTCTAGAAGATATGTTGAGATGTGTGTTTTGGATTTAGGAGGTAGCTGGGATGATCATTTTCCACTCGTAGAGTTTGCCTATAATAATAGCTACCATAGCAGTATTGGAATGGCACCATATGAGGCGTTATATGGAAGGAAGTGTAGATCCCCTCTGAATTGGGATGAGATTGGTGAGAGAGCTTTGACTAGACCTGAGATGGTTTAGGATGCTGCAGAGAAATTTGTTGTGATCAAGAGCATATTCGAGACTGCAGTTAGCAGGTAAAAGAGCTATGTGAATCCTAGGTGCAGAGATGTGGAGTTCTAAGTTGGAGACTTTATTTTTTTGAAGGTGTCTCTGATAAAGGGTATTATGAGATTTGGAAGGAAGGGTAAGCTAGCAATGAGATATATTGGACCGTTCGAGATTCTGGAGAGAGTTGGCACTATTGCATATTGATTGGCTTTGCATCCAAGTATGTCTCAAGTGCATCCGATGTTTTATATCTCGATGCTGAGGAAGTATGTTTCAGACCCTTCACACGTGTTGCAGCCCGACAGTGTTGAAATGAATGAAGACTTAACGTTCGTGGAAGAACCTGTTGTGATCGTTGATTATCAAGTTCAACAGTTGCATTTGAAGGAGATCCCAATGGTCAAGGTATTGTGGCACAACAACAGGGTAGAGGAGCATACCTGGGAGATTGAAGCTGAGATGCGAGCTTCTTACCCATATCTCTTTACTCCTTGATTTGTATTTCTTCTTTTTGGAATTCGAGGACGAATTCTTATAAGGAGGGAAGACTATTATAACCCAAGTTTTTAAATGTTTTTATATTAAATCGGGATATGCAGTGTTAATAAATTTAAAAAATATATTTGATTATTTAATTATTTTAGGAATAATTAACATTATTTTATGTTTATTTATTGTTTTCTACGAAAAAATTTTCTCAAAACTTATTATTTTGGAAAATAATATTTTATTATTTAATGTTATTGTATCTTATTAAATTATATTGTTTCATGCATTATTATTATTATTTTATGTATTAATATATATATATATATATATATATATATACATGCATATTGTTAGTGTGTTATATATATATACATATATGTGTGTATATATATGTAGATATGTATATAATATATTATGTGGCGTGTGTTTAATGTGTACATATATTATTAGTTTTTATTATTATAATATAAAGTTATAATCTATATATATATATATATATATATATATATATATATATATATATATAAAGAAGAAAGAAAGCATCTTCTTCCTGAAACCATCCCTCCCCCTCACCTCACCGTTGCAACTCTATTCCTAGGCCGTCGGTGTGCCTCCCGGAGCGCCACCTCATCCTCCAACTGCTTCACCACCTCCTATCATCTTCTCCAACGATGTTTCATACTGTTTTCGCCAAAAACCCGAGAGATTTCTTCTCCTCCATTCATTAACTTTTCGCCCACCAATCTAGTGATTCTGGTGTTGTTGAACTCCCTAGACTCCATAGAAGTCGTTTCCAAGCTCCTTGTAGCTTGAAAACTCAATTTGGTAAGGATTTGAGCTTAATTCCATTTTCAGCCATTTATGTTTCTTGATTTTTTTAAACTTCAATCTTTGAGATTCAAGCTTAGTTCCTTCACAAATTATGCTTCCCTTAGCTTAATCTACACTTTGGAATTTTTGGAATTTTTTTTTTATTTTTGTGAATTTTTTATTATTTTATTATTACTTTCTAATTTTCGTAAATTAATTAAATAAATTTTGAAATTATGATTTTTAGTGTTTATGGTGGTTGAAATTAATTTTAGAAGTTAATTTATAATTTTTGTAATTTTTATGTAATTAATATAATTTTATTTAGTTTATATAAATTTTGGAAATATAGGTTTTACATGTGTTTTGTTAAAATTAATTGGTTAATTGAGTATAATTGTTGATTTTATTAAATTATATGTTGAGAAAATAATTTTAGAGTAATTATATAATTTTTAGTGAATTTTTGAGTATTTATAGTATATTATGTGAATTTTTATATAGTAGGGGCATTTTGGTAATTTGATAGTCATTTTAGTTAAATATTAAGTTTAATTGGTTTTAATAATTATTTGAGGTATAAAAATGATTTTTATAAATTATTTTCTATTTTTAACAAATTAAAACTATGTTTCAAAAATTATTTTCAAATTATATATAATATACTATTTTTGTAAATAAATGGGTTTTTAGTAATTTTTAGTATGTTTTTGGACTAATTAAGTAATTTGGATTTATAAAATGAATTTTATTAATATTGGTGTATTTATCATGAAATATTAATTTTTAATAATATTATATAAATATTAGGGTTTTTAAGTAATATCGATGAAATAATTATTTTTAATGTTTAAATATTTAAATTTGCTATATTTTGGTATCAAAAGGGTATTTTTGGTATTTATGTAATTTATTATATTTTGTGTATTTTCTTGTGAATTGTGAACCTCGATTGATGGAATTTGCAATTTGGGATTCCAACTAAAGGTTGTGAGAATGTTTTGTGAAATCTATTCGAAGTGTGTTTTCTTGCAGGACTGGCTTTACTTTTTAAGTAGAGAGATATCTATTTTACAAAGGAGGTTCTGCCAAAATTTTAATAGAATTCTCGTAAAACGTGACATTTGGTCAAATTCCTATTCTCTGTCTGTGTTTAGAATTCTAGATGGAGTCTCTAGAAGTTTAAGTTAGATTTATTCTGATTCGTGTTATTATTTATTTGTTAGTTGCATCGAGACCAAGGCCTAGTGGACCAGGCCTGTCGGACCTATCTCGTGGAGTGCACAACTATGAGTTATTATAATATATATGCATTGCTTAGGGTGCATGTTTAGAATTCTATGTCTTAAATATAATTTTTTTCATAATTGCCTATTTGAATATTTGAGTATATTTTAGGTATACTTTTAGTATATTTTTGGTATATTGTGAAATAAAAGCATGTCTTCTTTTTTAATTAATTCTAGCTTGTTTTTAATTATCTTACTGGTTTAATTTAATATATTTCACGATTTATTTGAGTTGATTATACGTATATATACCTAAAATATACTTAGTTTATTTTAGGTATATTTCTGGTATATATATGGTATATTTGTTTATTTTAAATATCATTATGCATCATTTATTTTCTTGAATGTATGTTTTATATAAATAAAGGATATCGATAGAACGTGCTTCCTTGTGGGCGACACTAGGACCGAGTACGTACCGTTACGACAATAGATTTTAGGTTAAATTACTGACCTATTGGTGGATTATGACTTGTTGATTGATATGAGATGTGATTGAGAGTGTGATTGTTGGAGCTCGGTTTGTAATAACCCGAATATTTTTTAAAATTGTTTCATATAATTAAATATTGAGAATTTCAGTGTTATTGATCATTTATATCTTATATTATTATTATTTTATTTTATTGGATTGGTATATCTAGTTTTAAATTTAAATATTTATTTGAGAGCTATTGATATTATTATTTTTACATCATTTTAATTTATGCACATACTTTTTTTTTAATTGTCTTAATATTTTATATATAGCATTAATATTGTTTATTACTATTATTTATAGTATGATTTTACCTAGTGCTAGAATTATTATTATTGTTGTATATATACATATATACAAATAAGTATGTATTGAGTGGGTGTATATATATACATGTCACGACCTAAACTAGGAGTCATGATTGATGCTAGGGAACGAGAATTCTTTCGAATCCGGAACCCATAGCAAGCCTAAGAAAATAAAATCATACAATAAATAAATAAAAGTACGATCGAATTAAAATTTTTCTGAATCAATAAATAAAATAAATACTCCAAATCCTTTTATAAATGAATACATATTTGTACAATGTTCAAACACAAATTCTCAGAGTATTTAATATCCAAACAAAATAATACACTTCCAAAAATTATAATACTACTACTGCAGTTTTTAGAATACAATTCAAAGTTCAGAATATACATTTGCATAAAATAGCCGGGATTGAAGAACATCGGCGAGGAACTCTACAACTAAGGTTTGACGATATGGGATCTCCTGAAAAAAATAATTGAGGGGGGGTCAGACCTCACTGAGTGAATTATTATACTATATATACATGCAAACCAAACCATAACAATCATGCATTCTTGTATATATATATATATATATATATATATATATATATATATATATATATATATATATACACACACACACACATTTCACACGAATGCCAAACTCTGCTTTTATAAATATACGACATGTAGAAAACGTTTGATTACATTCATGAAGGATCCATAGAACTCTAATAATAACAACCTCAACAACCCCATCATCACTCTAGCCATGCAGGCTCACTTGATTCCAAATAGAACATTTATTCCAATCTGGACAGCAGACTGGCCCCGAGACACTAAGTCGACCGAGCTCCAGCAGTCTGACTGTCAGTGTGATTGGCCTCGAGACACTTCGTCAACCGAGCTCCAGCAATCACACTATCTATCACCTCACATCTCAATCAACCCAATAGATCATTCAATTCACTTATGGACAGTAGACTGGCCCCGAGACACTAAGTCAACCGAGCTCCAGCAGTCTGACTGTCAGTGTGATTGGCCCCGTAATCACACTATCTAACATACCATTAATTTTAGTCAAACCAATTAAATCAATTATAATCACCCAATTTGAACTCTCACTCAATCCTTATCTATCGTACTGGTACGTACACGGTCCTAGTGCTGCCCACTAGGAAGCACGTTCTATTGATATCCTTCACTTAGAATAAATCATTCATTTGGAAAATAGTTAATGTAGAACAATATTCATAATAGTAAAACCAACCATATATATATATATATATACCAAAAATATACCTAAAATATACCCAGTATATTTCAGGTATATATATATATATGTGTGTGTGTGTGTGTCAAATAAAATACGAAATAAACTAAAGATAAATCATTAATATAGTTAAAAACAATTTAAATAAGTAACAATAATATAACATGCATTATCTTAAAAATATACTTAAATATGCAAAAGATATACCATAAGTACACAAATCATTTAATAAAATATTTATGTATAAATATTCATTTAAATACGTGTTTGTGTTTAACATATATTCACAAATATACTAAAAATAAACCTAATTATCTAGCATGCATATATCAAAAATAAACCCTAAATTTACCACTACTGTGCTAGGTTTAATTTAATAATAAAACATTTATTTATTTGGAAATAAATAAAAAATATACCAAAAATAAACTTAAAAATAATTTAAGTGTAGGTTTATAATTTAACATGCAATTATTTAAGAATAAACCTAAATCTACTAAAATTATACCTAAGGTATACTAATCATTTAATAAAATAATTATGTCTAAGTGTACATTTTAAAACATGTGTATATTACTCAAATGTATTAAACCTAAACCTAATTGTTTAATGTGCATATATCAAACTAACATGCATAATTATTTAATATGCATATATATAAAAATGCAACCCTAGATATACCAAAAATATTATAATTTAAATCCCTTTTAAAACATACAATGAAAATGAAAAATTCTAAATAATGTATCCTATATGCAGTGCATATATATACAGTATAATAACTCACATGTTAGCGCTCCACGAGACAAACTCGGCGGGCCTGATCCGTTATGCCTCGATCTCGGCACAACTAGATAAACAAATGACAACATGAAATCAGAATAAAGTTAATGAATATTCTAAAGACTCGATCTAGAATTTTAGACACATAATTAGAATAGGAATTTGACCGGACATCACGTTTTACGAGAATTCTACTGAAAATTCGACAGAACCTCCCCTGTAAAACGGACATCTCTCTACTCAAAAAGTAGAGCTGGTCCTGTAAAGAAATACACTTCGGAATAAACACAGAATTACAACCACAATCCCTCGGTCGGACTCCAAACTACAATTCACCGACCAAGGTTCATAATTCACAAAATAATTATAAAATACCGAAAATGCCCTTATATAATAAAAATACATTTTATAAATCCAAATTATGTAATTAACCCTAAAACATACTAAAAATCAATAAAAACCCATTTATTTAGAAAAATAGTATATTATATATAATTTGAAAACAATTTACGAAAAATAGTTTTAATTAGTTAAAAATACTAAAATTTGGAGAAATCATTTTTATAGCTAAAATAATTATTAAAACCAATTTAATTATATTTTTAGCCAATTTAGTATAAAATTACCAAAATACCCCTATATATATATTCACTATAAATGTTCAAAAATTCACCAAAAATTAATTTCTCAACATATAATTCAATAATATCAATAAATATACTTAATTTACCAATTTATTTCAATTAAACACATAATTAACCCTATTTTTCAAAATTACATAAACTTAATAAATTCCAAATAAATATATAAAAATTCACAAAAACTACAAATAAATTTCTATAATTCATTTCAACTCCTATAATCACCATAAAACACAATTTCATAATTTAATTGATTAATTTTCGAAAATTAGAAAATAATAATAAAATAATAAAAAATTCACAAATATTAAAATAAATTCCAAAAATTCTAAAAAAATTACAACATGTAGATTAAGCTACTAGGATCAACATTTGTTAAGGGAGTTTGCATGAATCCAACAAATTCAACTTCAAAAAAATTAAAAACCCTAAAACACATAAACTAAAACTTGAAGATATCTAAAAATCTAGAGGTTTTGAGCTCAAACGAAGCTCGGAAATGGACTCACCGGATGAAAAGCTTTCAAAAAGGTCTGGTCTGACATCCTAAGGTGGCCGAAATCTTCACCAGCGTGAGGAAGCTCCACCTTTGGTCTCCTTCGTTTTTCAACGTTCTAGGCGGCGACAAACGATGCTAGTGGTGGCTGGTGGCTGTTGGATGAAAGGGGAAGCAGTGGTGATGGCTAGTTGCAGGTGGGGTGGTCCGGTGGTGGTCCGGTTGGAAGGAATCGAGAGTGAGGGGAAGAAGAAGAAGAAGAAGAAGAATAAGAGAAAAGAAAAAAGAAAGAAAGAAAGAAAGACGAAAATGATTTTACCCCGCGTTGACTTATACTTGTACCATATATATATATATATATATATATACATAACTTTACTTTAATTTAAATATTCCCACACCACACACTATAATATATTTATATAAACATACACACACATGCACTAACAATTAAAATAACATTTGATAATAATCATATAATTAATATTAATGAAATAATTTGACAATAATAAAAATAATGTCCAAAATAAAATCAAACAATAATAAAATATATATATATATATAATAATAATAATAATAACAATAATAGTAATACACAAGTATAATAGTAACACTAGTAATAGTAATAAAAATAATGATAATAAGTTCAAAGCTTTTAAATAAGAGAATTTAATTAAATTATTTTACGTAAGAAAATATCTATACAATAAAATAACAATTATTGGTCACAAATAAATAATAAATAAAAATAATAAAAAATAATAATAATTTATTTATTTATTTTCTTTTCCATTGTAAATCTTGAAATATATTTATTTAATTTAAAAATTCAGGGTCATTACAATCTCTCCTCCTTACAGGAATTCATCCTCGAATTCAAAGAAAAGAATAAACAAGAATCAAGGAGGAAAGAGATATGGGTAAGAAGCTCACATCTCAGCTTCAGTCTCCCACGTATGCTCTTTCACTTTGTTGCCACGTCACGGAACCTTGATCATCTGAATCTAGTTCGAACATAACTATCGAACTTGATAATTTACAATCATAACTAATTCCTTCTCAAACTTCAGATCTTCATTCATTTCTATATTGTTCAATGCGTCTCATCACACCACTTTTCGGAGACATCTTCAGAATTACAGTCTTCAATCTGAAACTCCATATCTCTGCATCTAGGATCCATATCGCTCTTTTGATCACAGTAACTTCTTCACTGTATTTTGAACCATCTCATATCTAATTAAGACTTCTTTCTATAAAATCCTTAGGTGGTGTCATTCCAATACTGCTATGGTAGCTGTTATTATAAGCGAATTCTATAAGTAGCATATAATCAACCTAGCTACCTTCTAGATCCAAAACACACATCTTCAACATACTGTTTAGTGTCTGGATCATCCTCTCAGACTGTCATCTATCTGAGGATGGAAAGCAGTATTGAAATCCAACCAGGTGTCTATCACTTTCCACAATCTCTGCCAAAATCGAAAGGTAAACACTGTACCTTTACTATATACAATGGACAAAGTAGTCCATGCAGGCACACAATATGCTTCATATGCAGCTTAGCCCACTTAGCTACTGAATAAGTGGCTTCCACTGGCCAAAAAATAGCTGACTTGGTCAATTTGTCTACAGTCATTCCAATGGAATCATATTCACCCTTCGAAAGAGGTAACCAACCACAAAAATTATCATAATTCTCTCTCATTTCCACCAAAATTCAAAAGAGATCGAAACTTCCTAGAAGACTTATGATGTTCAGCTTTCCCCGGCTGGTAATTTTAACACTTAGAAATACAATCAGTCACCTCCTTCTATAATCCAACCCACTAGTACTGATCCTAAATACTATGATAATTCTTGGTAATCATCTGGATGTACACTGCAAGTTCATTTCCATAGTTTATATAGAATCCCTTTCTCAGATTATAACATCAACCCTGTATCATTAATTTGGGCATCTCCTATCAGCAGATCATTCTATGGTGATATGCCATGATGACATGCTATGATGAATGTCATAATGAGATGATATAATGAAATGTTATGATGAAATGCTAGAATGAAATGTCGTGATGAAATGCTGTAATGAGATGCTATGATGATATGATGAAATGTTGTAATGATATCAGGTCTTATCCTCTAAAGTTCACGTAACCCTCAGATCAATCGGTCTTCTTCAGTACTTGGATGTTGTTCTAACAAACATCTATTCACATAATCTTCCCATTCTTCTGAGTTATGCGGGTCATAGGAGCTGCAATTCTAGAGAATTCTATTCAGATTTCCTATGATAGCCAATTAAACCTAGAAAATTATAGATCTCAATGGATTCAGTCAGTCTGGGCCGCTCAGACACTGTTTTGATCTTTTGTGGATCAACTTGAATTCTATCTTTAAACGCCACAATTCTAAGAAAAATAACACTCTCCATCCAATGATCACACTTCCTGAATTCAGCATAAAGCTAACATTCTCTTAGTGTCTGTAGTATAGTCCTCAAGTGATATACGTGCCCTTTCATTCACTTCGAATACACTAGTATATCATTAATGAAGACTACTACAAACTGATCCACAACTAATGATAACTCGACTTCAAATCAATTTTTGGAAAGAATTGTGCACCCTGTAGTTAATCAGACATGTCATCTATCCTCAAAAGAGGATACTTGTCCTTCACTGTTACCCTGTTCATCTCTCTGTAGTCAATGCATAGTCTCAGGGTACCATCCTTCTTCCTTACAATAAGACTAATGCACCCCAAAGAGAAATATAAGGTCTAATAAAACCTTGGTCATACAGCTCTCGCAATTGCTCCTATAGCTCTGCAAGAATCATTATGTAGGGCTACGTTGAAATAGAAGTTATATCAGTGTCACGACCCAAAACAGGGGCCATGACCGGCGCTAGGGAACGGGAATTCTTTCGAATCCGGAACCCGTAGCAAGCCTAAAAATAAAATAAATACGCAATAATAACCATAAAAATATAATATGCAGCGGAAAATAAAAATCATAAATATTACAATATCATCCATATCAACTGGATTTAATTCAAAACTCATCACATCGCATATATAATCTCATAAATGTATAATCTTTAATACAAATCCAGTTTTACTATAATACATCTCTTTAAAACAAATACTTTAATTCACAACTACTGCAGTGTCTAGATAAAATAAATAAGACTCAAGTATACAATTTACATAAAGAAGCCGGGGCGGAAGAAATCCGGTGTATCGACCTGCTACTGAGGTCTGAGGAAGTTGACTCTCCTGAAAAATAGTCAACGGAGGGGAGTCAGACCTCACTGAGTGAATTACTATAATACATATACATACACTCTAAGTGATAATGCATACAGTCAACAGTATATGAGAAATATGTATATATACAGGCAAGTTCATACAGATGCAGAAAAATCATTTTATATATTTTGTCTGAAAATCAACTTTTATGAAGGATCACATAGAACCCTAGAATATCGCAACCTCAGAAAAATAGTGTTAAACAACACTCTAGCCATACAGGCTCACTGATTCCAAATATATCCACTTAATCCATATGGATAGTAGACTGGCCCCGAGACACTAAGTCAACCGAGCTCCAGCAGTCTGACTGCCAGTGTGATTGGCCCCGAGACACTTGGTCAACCGAGCTCCAGCAATCACACCCAAACCACATCTCACATATCAAATAATCATATCAAATCAATATCCACAAATAGTTAGTAATATAGCCTAAAGCTATAGGCGTACCGGTACGTACTCGGTCCTAGTGCTGCCCACTAGGTAGCACGTTCTATTGATATCCTTCATTCTTAAATATAAAACATTCATTCACAAAAATAAATGATGCATGGATATAAATGAAATAGCAATATAAACAATATATATACCGAAAATATACCAAACATAAACCAGGTATATTTTGAGTATATATATGTCAAATAAATCCAATCAAATCATGAATTAAACTAAAAATATATTTAAAAACATTTTAAATATATTTTATTAATAAAACATGTATATAATTTATTATATACCAAAAATATACCAAAAATATACTTGAATATAAATCATGTTATTTATGCATATTTAGTCAAAATAAAACATGCATTTTCTAAATCATGCATCCTAAGCATATATATATAATATAGTAACTCACCTAATGCGCTCCACGAGACGAGTCCGACGGGCCTAGTCCACTAGCCCTCGGTCTCGGCGCAACTAAACAAGAAATAATTAATCGACATTAGAATAACCCTAACAGAAATCCTAGAATTCAATCTAGAGTATTAAAATACGGAAACAGAATTAGGGTTCGACTGGATATCACGTTTTACGAGAATTATACCAAAAATTCGACAGAACCTCCCCTGTAAAACGGACATCTCTCTACTCAAAAGAGTAGAGCCGACCCTGCAAAGAAAATACACTTCAAAAATAAACACCACAATCAATCACAACCCCTCGGTCGGACTCCAGACTACAATCTGTCGATCGGGGTCCACAAACACAGAATATATATTCAAATATACCAAAAATATCCTTAAATCATAAAAATACATTTCATGCATAGAAATTACATAATAAATCTTGAAACACTGTAAAAACCGATTAAAACTCATTTTATTAGAAAAACCGTATATTATATATATAATTGAAAATAATTCCCGGAAAATAGTTTTAATTAGTTAAAAATACTAAATATTTTGTAGAAATCATTTTTATACCTTAAATAAATATTAAAACCAATTAAATTACATTTTTAGACAATTTAGGGTAAAATTACCAAAATACCCCTATATATATATATATACCTAAATTACTTCAAAAATTCACCAAAAATCATACAATTATCCAAAATTAATTTTCTCAACATATTTATCAATAATATCAATAATTAAACTCAATTAACCAATTAAATTCAAATAAAAACACAATTAACTTAATTTTACAAAATCACATAAACTTCAATAATTAAAAATAAATACTTAGAAATTCATAAAAATTCCAACTAAATTTCTATAATTCATTTCAACACCTAATTCAACCATAAACTCCAATTTCATAATTTAAATAATTAATTTCCGAAAATTAGAAAATAATATTAAAATATTCAAAAATACCCAAAAATCCAAACAACCTCCAAAAATTCTGTAAAAATTCATACATGAAGATTAAGCTACCAGGAACAACATTTGTGAAGGAAGTTTCCATGAATCATCCAAATCGAAGCTCAAAAAAATCGAAAACTCAAAGAGGCCGAAAACTTCAAATCGAAACCTAAGCAATTCTAAACCATTTTAGCTCAAACCAAAGCTAGAATCACACTCACCGGAGCTCAAGGAGAAGATAGAGACCGGCGGTGTCGAAAACGGTGGCCGGAGGAGGGAGAAATGGCGGTGAGAAAATGGTGGTGGTCGACGCCCGCGGGAGAAGAAGAAGAAGAAGAAGAAAAAGAAAAAGAAAGAAAAAGGAAAGAGAAAGAAAAAGAAAAAGAAAGAAAAAGGAAAAGAAAAAAAAAGAAAAAAAAATAAAATAAATTAAAATAATTAAATATTAATAAATAATTAATAATAAAATAATAAATTTTAATAATTTAATAATAAATAAAATAATCAAATAATAATAAATAAATAATAAAATATTAGGGTAATAATAAACCCTAATTAAATAAATATACACACACAGGCTTTATTTAATAATTTAAAAATATGTATGAGTTCATGCAAACCCGTAAATACATTTAAAATAATTAATAATACATTGTTTACGTGGAAATTTCCCCGAAAATGAAAGTCCCGGGAAAATTTTACGTAAAATACTGAAAATAATAGACAGTAATTAAAATAGGTTTAAAATACATATCAACTCATAAAAATATCGTATAATGCATAAAAATTATTGACATTGTATATCCCGGTACAGTGTAAAAATATTTTAAAAAAAACACGGGATATTACAGTCTTCCCGCCTTACAAGAATTCATCCCCGAATTCCAAAAAGAAGATTACAAAATCAGGAAGGAAAGAGATACGGGTAAGAAGCTCGCATCTCAGCTTCAGTCTCCCACGTATGCTCTTCAACTCTGTCGCTACGCCACAAAACCTTGACCATCGGAATCTGCTTCGATCGCAACTGTCGAACTTGAAAATCTACGATCGCCACAGGTTCTTCCACAAACGTCAAATCTTCACTCACTTCTACACTGTCAGGTTGCAACACGTGTGAAGGGTCTGAGATATACTTCCTCAACATCGAGATATGAAATACTGGATGCACTTGTGACATACTCGGAGGCAAATCCAACCGATATGCAACAGTGCCAACTCTCTCTAGAATCTCAAACGGTCCAATATATCTCGGTGTTAACTTACCCTTCCTGCCAAATCTCATCACACCCTTCATCGGAGATACTTTCAGAAAAACGAAATCTCCAACCTGAAACTCCACATCTCTGCGCCTAGGATCCGCATAACTCTTCTGTCTACTAACTGCGGTCTCTAATCTACGCTTGATCACGACGACTTTCTCTGCAGCATCTTGAACCATCTCTGGTCCAGTCAAAGCTCTCTCACCAATCTCATCCCAACTCAACGGGGATCTACACTTCCTTCCATACAACGCCTCGTATGGTGCCATACCAATACTGCTATGGTAGCTGTTATTATATGCAAACTCAACGAGCGACAAATGATCATCCCAGCTACCCCTCAAATCCATGACACACATCCTCAACATATCTTCCAGTGTCTGGATCATCCTCTCAGACTGACCATCTGTCTGAGGATGAAAAGCAGTACTGAAATCCAACCTAGTGCCCATCGCTTCTTGCAACTTCTGCCAAAAATGAGAATTAAACACCGAACCTCTGTCTGACACAATGGACACAGGTACTCCATAAAGGCATACAATATGCTTCACGTACAACTTCGCCAATCTAGCAACTGAATATGTGGCTTTCACAGGCAAGAAATGTGCAGACTTCGTCAATCTGTCTACAATCACCCAGATGGAATCGTATCCATCCTTCGAACGAGGTAAACCGACCACAAAATCCATAGCTATCCTTTCCCACTTCCACTCGGGAATAGGAAGAGGCTGAAGCTTCCCAGAAGGCTTCTGATGTTCGGCTTTCACTTGCTGACACGTCAAGCACTTAGCAACATAATCAGCAACATCCTTCTTCAATCCATCCCACCAGTATAGATCTCTGATACTGTGGTACATCTTAGTAACACCTGGATGTACGCTGTAAGCTGTAGAATGTGCTTCCTCTAGGATCTCCTCTCTCAAATCATCCACATCAGGAACACACAATCTACCACTGATCCACAACACACCATCATCATCGAGTGTGAAATCAGTGAACTTCCCTGCTCTGACATTCTCTGCAAGCTCTTCTAGAATAGGATCTCGGCTCTGAGCTGCTTTAATCCTATCCCTTAGCACAGATCGTACTTTAAACTGAGCTAACAGTCCACCTGATATACTGATCTTCATCATCAGACCTTGATCCACCATCAGATGCAATTCCTGGATCAATGGTCTCCTCTCAACACCGATGTGAGCAAGACTACCTGAGGACTTCCTACTCAAGGCATCTGCTACCACATTAGCTTTACTCGGATGGTAAAGAATCTCACAATCATAATCCTTCAACAGTTCCAACCATCTTCTCTGCCTCAGATTCAAATCTCGCTGCTGGAAAATGTACTTAAGGCTCTTGTGATCAGTAAATATCTCACAAGTCACCCCGTACAAATAATGTCTCCAAATCTTCAAAGCAAAGATCACTGCAGCCATCTCAAGATCATATGTAGGATAGTTCTGCTCATGCTTCTTCAACTGCCTCGATGCATAGGCTATCACCCTTCCATTCTGCATCAACACACAACCAAAACCAATTCTAGAGGCATCACAGTAAACTGTGAACTTATCCACACTATTAGGCAAAGCTAATACTGGCACTGTGGTCAACTTCTCCTTCAACAACTGAAAACTATTCTCACAAGCTTCTGACCACTCGAATCTAACATTCTTCTGAGTCAAGCGAGTCATAGGGGCTGCTATCTTGGAAAAATCCTGCACAAACCGCCTATAATACCCGGCTAAACCCAGAAAACTTCGAATCTCAGTAACTGAAGTAGGTCTAGGCCACTCAGATACTGCCTCAATCTTCTATGGATCAACCTGAATACCTTCTTTAGACACTACGTGTCCAAGAAAAGAAACACTCTCCATCCAGAAATCACACTTCGAGAATTTAGCATAAAGCTGATAATCTCTCAGTGTCTGTAGTACAATCCTCAAGTGATATACGTGCTCTTCCATACTCCTCGAATATACTAGTATATCATCAATGAAGACTACCACAAACTGATCCACATACGGTCTGAATACTCTGTTCATCAGGTCCATAAAAGCTGTTGGTGCATTAGTCAAACCAAAAGACATCACCAGAAACTCATAATGACCATATCGAGTGCGGAACGCTGTCTTAGGAATATCAGCTTCACTGATCCGCAGCTGATGATAACTCGACCTCAAGTCAACCTTAGAAAAGAACTGTGCACCCCTGTAGCTGATCAAACAAATCATCTATCCTCGGGAGAGGATACTTGTTCTTCACTGTCACCTTATTAAGCTCTCTGTAGTCAATGCACAGTCTCAGGGTACCATCCTTCTTCTTCACAAACAAGACTGGTGCACCCCAAGGGGAAACACTAGGTCTGATGAAACCCTTATCCAACAACTCTTGCAATTGCTCCTTCAACTCTCTCAACTTTGCAGGAGCCATACGATAGGGTGGCATAGATATAGGAGTAGTACCTGGAACCACATCTATACAGAACTCAATCTCTCTATAAGGTGGTAAACCTGGTAACTCCTCGGGAAAAACATCAGGAAACTCACAAGCAACAAGAACATCTGTGAGTGACAACTTCTCCACTGACGTATCCTTGACCAATGCCAAAAACCCCTGACAACCTTTCCTCAACAACTTCCTAGTTGAAATAACAGAAATAAGATTCTGAGGTGCTGAACTCCTATCACCAACAAACTTAAATTCTACTTCACCAGGAATTCTGAAAATCACCTCCTTATTCCTGCAATCAACCACGGCATAATGCTGAGACAACCAATCCATTCCCAAAATAACATCAAACTCCATCACATCCAACAAAATCAAATCGGCGGATAATTCTCTATCTCCCACGAGAACTGGACAACCAGAAAGAACAATATCGGCGTCCAAAGAATCACTCAGAGGAGTGGCAACAGACAAAGGAAAAGCCATCCTCGAAGCTTGCCAACAAGATTTAGAAGCAAAAATGGGAGAAACAAACGAATGCGTGGCACCCGGATCAAACAAAACCAAAGCATCCAGGTAACAAACAGAAAGAATACCTGCCACGACTGCATTAGATGCCTGAGCATCCTGCTGAGTCAGATGAAAAACTCTGGCCTGGCCTCGACCTCCCTGCTGACTGGTAGAAGCCTGGCCAACACCTCGGGTACCTCCTCTCGTACCTCTACCACGACTCTGCTGTGGAACAAACTGAGTAGAACTCTGATGCTGAGCTGGTGGTAACTGAAATGGCATGGGTGCTGCACTAGCAATCGACTGCTGTGGGAATCACGGAATCTGCTGCTGCTGATATCCGGGGTAAGGACACGATCTGGCAAAATGTCCTGTCTGCCCGCATCTGAAACATGTCAACGGTGTCAGATAACACGGTCCCTGATGGACTCTACCACAAGTCTGACAAACACTGGCCGCTGATCCAGAACTACGACCACTGCTGCTGCTCGAAGCACCTGACCCGAATCTGAATGATCTACGCTGACCTCCACGACCATGTCTACTGCTCCGATGCACTCGCTGCTGCTGTCTCTGACTCTACTGAGTCGAACCTCGCTGCTGACTACTCGAACCAACATGAAAACTCGAATATGGAGTAGCCTGCAATCCACTCGACTGAACTCCCAACTGGTAATAATCAGGCATCGCTCCCTGCCTAACTAACCTTAGCTCAATCTCCTTAGCTAGCTCAATCACCGACTCAAGAGTAAGACCTGCTGTAGGCATACCAGCAAAAGCTGAACCCAAACCAGTAACATAGGTAGTAACAGCGAAATACTGATCTCGCATCAGATCCTCAGCATATCTACCCAGACGAAGGAACTCTCGGGTATACTCCTCTACTGATCGATCTCCACGAGAAATACTAGTCAATCGAAGACGATAGCTCAAACGAAGAGGCTTTGGACAAAATCTCCTCATGAATCGCTCTCGAAACTGAACCCATGTCATCGTCATCATATAAGGCTGGATCATCTGAATGAACCAATCCAAGGTTGGTCCCTCGACAGACAACTCAACGATCATGATCCTCTGGTACTCGGTATGAGCAGTCCGAGTCCTAGTCTCAATCGCATGCAGAAAATCTAAAGGATCAGAAGTACCATCAAAAGCAATCCTGCCAACTCTGGCATAGAACAAAGCTGCCTCAGGGTCAGACATACCCTGCTGATAGGCAGGCTGAACAGGCTGAACAACTGGAGGAACAGGAACATCAAACTCAGGCTCAACAGGCTCCTCGTCCTGTAACTCTCTCTGCCTATGGCGACCTGCCGCTCCTCGAGGTCTACCCCTGCCACGACCTCTACGCCTAACTGGCGGCTCAGGAGGTAAAACCTCGTCCTGAAAAGACTCATCATCCTCGGCCTCAACGACCGGTGGAGCGACACGCGCTCGCCTCCTCATTCTGAAAAGATAAACGGAAAGATTCAGACAAAACAGACAATGGAGGAATAACGCTGAAAACTACAGCAAGGAATACTCATCAAGACATACTCGAACCTAATACACTGCAGTAGTCCAACAGAAAAAACATAACTTTAAAACTAGGGCCACAACTCACATAACTAAGCCCTGACACAGAACTCCACTCTGAAACGAACTTCGCTCTGATACCAACTTTGTCACGACCCAAAACAGGGGCCATGACCGGCGCTAGGGAACGGGAATTCTTTTCGAATCCGGAACCCGTAGCAAGCCTAAAAATAAAATAAATACGCAATAATAACCATAAAAATATAATATGCAGCGGAAAATAAAAATCATAAATATTACAATATCATCCATATCAACTGGATTTAATTCAAAACTCATCACATCGCATATATAATCTCATAAATGTATAATCTTTAATACAAATCCAGTTTTACTATAATACATCTCTTTAAAACAAATACTTTAATTCACAACTACTGAAAATCACAACTACTGCAGTGTCTAGATAAAATAAATAAGACTCAAGTATACAATTTACATAAAGAAGCCGGGGCGGAAGAAATCCGGCGTATCGACCTGCTACTGAGGTCTGAGGAAGTTGACTCTCCTGAAAAATAGTCAACGGAGGGGAGTCAGACCTCACTGAGTGAATTACTATAATACATATACATACACTCTAAGTGATAATGCATACAGTCAACAGTATATGAGAAATATGTATATATACAGGCAAGTTCATACAGATGCAGAAAAATCATTTTATATATTTTGTCTGAAAATCAACTTTTATGAAGGATCACATAGAACCCTAGAATATCGCAACCTCAGAAAAATAGTGTTAAACAACACTCTAGCCATACAGGCTCACTGATTCCAAATATATCCACTTAATCCATATGGACAGTAGACTGGCCCCGAGACACTAAGTCAACCGAGCTCCAGCAGTCTGACTGCCAGTGTGATTGGCCCCGAGACACTTGGTCAACCGAGCTCCAGCAATCACACCCAAACCACATCTCACATATCAAATAATCATATCAAATCAATATCCACAAATAGTTAGTAATATAGCCTAAAGCTATAGGCGTACCGGTACGTACTCGGTCCTAGTGCTGCCCACTAGGTAGCACGTTCTATTGATATCCTTCATTCTTAAATATAAAACATTCATTCACAAAAATAAAGATGCATGGATATAAATGAAATAGCAATATAAACCATATATATACCGAAAATATACCAAACATAAACCAGGTATATTTTGAGTATATATATGTCAAATAAATCCAATCAAATCATGAATTAAACTAAAAATATATTTAAAAACATTTTAAATATATTTTATTAATAAAACATGTATATAATTTATTATATACCAAAAATATACTTGAATATAAATCATGTTATTTATGCATATTTAGTCAAAATAAAACATGCATTTTCTAAATCATGCATCCTAAGCATATATATATAATATAGTAACTCACCTAATGCGCTCCACGAGACGGGTCCGACGGGCCTGGTCCACTAGCCCTCGGTCTCGGCGCAACTAAACAAGAAATAATTAATCGACATTAGAATAACCCTAACAGAAATCCTAGAATTCAACCTAGAGTATTAAAATACGGAAAACAAAATTAGGGTTCGACTGGATATCACGTTTTACGAGAATTCTACCAGAAATTCGACAGAACCTCCCCTGTAAAACGGACATCTCTCTACTCAAAAGAGTAGAGCCGACCCTGCAAAGAAAATACACTTCAAAAATAAACACCACAATCAATCACAACCCCTCGGTCGGACTCCAGACTACAATCTGTCGACCGGGGTCCACAAACACAGAATATATATTCAAATATACCAAAAATATCCTTAAATCATAAAAATACATTTCATACGTAGAAATTACATAATAAATCTTGAAACACTGTAAAAACCGATTAAAACTCATTTTATTAGAAAAATCGTATATTATATATATAATTGAAAATAATTCCCGGAAAATAGTTTTAATTAGTTAAAAATACTAAATATTTTGTAGAAATCATTTTTATACCTTAAATAAATATTAAAACCAATTAAATTACATTTTTAGACAATTTAGGGTAAAATTACCAAAATATCCCTATATATATATATATACCTAAATTACTTCAAAAATTCACCAAAAATCATACAATTATCCAAAATTAATTTTCTCAACATATTTATCAATAATATCAATAATTAAACTCAATTAACCAATTAAATTCAAATAAAAACACAATTAACTTAATTTTACAAAATCACATAAACTTCAATAATTAAAAATAAATACTTAGAAATTCATAAAAATTCCAACTAAATTTCTATAATTCATTTCAACACCTAATTCAACCATAAACTCCAATTTCATAATTTAAATAATTAATTTCCGAAAATTAGAAAATAATATTAAAATATTCAAAAATACCCAAAAATCCAAACAACCTCCAAAAATTCTGTAAAAATTCATACATGAAGATAAGCTACCAGGAACAACATTTGTGAAGGAAGTTTCCATGAATCATCCAAATCGAAGCTCAAAAAAATCAAAAACTCAAAGAGGCCGAAAACTTCAAATCGAAACCTAAGCAATTCTAGACCATTTTAGCTCAAACCAAAGCTAGAATCACACTCACCGGAGCTCAAGGAGAAGATAGAGACCGGCGGTGTCGAAAACGGTGGCCGGAGGAGGGAGAAATGGCGGTGAGAAAATGGTGGTGGTCGGCGCCCGCGGGAGAAGAAGAAGAAGAAGAAGAAAAAGAAAAAGAAAGAAAAAGGAAAGAGAAAGAAAAAGAAAAAGAAAGAAAAAAGGAAAAGAAAAAAAAGAAAAATAAATAAAATAAATTAAAATAATTAAATATTAATAAATAATTAATAATAAAATAATAAATTTTAATAATTTAATAATAAATAAAATAATCAAATAATAATAAATAAATAATAAAATATTAGGGTAATAATAAACCCTAATTAAATAAATATACACACACAGGCTTTATTTAATAATTTAAAATATGTATGAGTTCATGCAAACCCGTAAATACATTTAAAATAATTAATAATACATTGTTTACGTGGAAATTTCCCCGAAAATGAAAGTCCCGGGAAAATTTTACGTAAAATACTGAAAATAATAGACAGTAATTAAAATAGGTTTAAAATACATATCAACTCATAAAAATATCGTATAATGCATAAAAATTATTGACACTGTATATCCCGGTACAGTGTAAAAATATTTTAAAAAAAAACACGGGATATTACAATCAGGAACCACATCGATACAGAATTCAATCTCTGTAAAGTGGTAAACTTGGTAACTCACAGGCAATTAAAACATCTAGGAGAGACAACTTCTCCACTGTAGTATACTCAACTAGAGTCAGATATTCCCTGACAACCCTTTCACATCTTATTAAGATTAATTACACCCAAAAGACTAAATTCATAATAACTCTCTGAATCTCAATTCTTGGTTCATATGCCAATATATTACGCTTAATCCTGTAACACATAATTTCTACCAGTCTCCTCTTATATTGTATTACGTATTCAACATGACATATCAGATTGAAGAGTTTACAGGTAATCTTCTCAACTGATTGCTCTTCCCTTACTCTATGCAATAGCTTATACAGGTAATTATCCTTCCTTAAAGGTGCATGGAAGTATCTTAGAAATCCCTCTTTAACTCAAATTATGTGTTGTAGTCAGAACTGACAGCTTGCCATAAGGAATACAAGAGTGCTTTGTCTTCATTAGACATTTTCTAATTCCCCCATCAAAGCATATTCAAACAACTGTCAAACTTGATTAAATTCTATCAAGCTCTTATTAATCTTGACTATCCTGGCCACAATTGTTGCACGTTCAAGTCCAAAAGGAATGCTTGTACTGCTTACAATGACTACCTTAACCCTTGAGTTATAATTGCCTCTAACCTACCCCTACACTAGATAGGTGTAGTAGAGCTGGAACTATAACCATAACTTGAACTTGAAAAGACTGATTATCAATATTGTCTCTACAGAAGAAACAATTCACATTCACTGCGTTGAAAAGATATGGAAATCAATAGAATTCAGAATATAGAATATACACAGAATTGACATGTCTGAAGTTCTCGGCTGAAAAAGAAATTACATCTGCTGAACGATCGAACGTATCAGCATCGCATCCTGCAAAATTCCTATTGCAAAAGCAACATCATTGCAATGCTAAGCCACCAGCTCCTTATTCAGTTATTCCTATTGTCAACAGCTATCATCAGGCCTTCTAAATCCATCTCTACCCCTACGCCTAACAGGATGCATAGGGGGTAGAACCTCATGCTCAAAAGATCAACTATCATCGATCTCATCGATCGATGGAGCGACTCACGCTTAAGGCAATCATCAAGGAGCAAAAATAAACAACTAGTTCAAACAATCACAACATCAAACACCCTAACGGTTACACAGAATTCCTAATGTAAGGAAGACTTTTCAAAGACATGATCGAACCTAATTCACTACAGTAGTTCCAAAGAAAACAAGACTCGACAACCTAGGTCCACATCTCTAAACCTATGCTCTGATACCAACTTTGTCACGACCCAAACTAGGAGTCATGACCGGTGCTAGGGAATGGGAATTTTTTCGAATCTGGAACCTATAGTAAGCCTAAGAAAATAAAATCATACAATAAATAAATAAAAGTACGATCGAATTAAAATTTTTCTGAATTAATAAATAAAATAAATACTCTAAATCCTTTTATAAATGAATACATATTCGTACAATGTTCAAACACAAATTCTCAGAGTATTTAATATCCAAACAAAATAATACACTTCCAAAAATTATAATACTACTACTGCAGTTTTTAGAATACAATTCAAAGTTCAGAATATATATTTGCATAAAATATTCGGGACTGAAGAACACCGGTGAGGAACTCTACAACTAAGGTCTGACGATATGGGATCTCCTGAAAAAAATAATTGAGGGGGGTGGGGGGGGGGGGTCAGACCTCACTGAGTGAATTATTATACTATATATACATGCAAACTAAACCATAACAATCATGCATTCTTTTATATATATATATATATATATATATATACACACACACACATTTCACACGAATGCCAAACTCTGCTTTTATAAATATACGACATGTAGAAAACATTTGTTTACATTCATGAAGGATCCATAGAACCCTAATAATAACAACCTCAACAACCCCATCATCACTCTAGCCATGCAGGCTCACTTGATTCCAAATAGAACACTTATTCCAATCTGGACAGTAGACTGGCCCCGAGACACTAAGTCGACCGAGCTCCAGCAGTTTGACTGTCAGTGTGATTGGCCCCGAGACACTACGTCAACCGAGCTCCAGTAATCACACTATCTATCACCTCACATCTCAATCAACCCAATAGTTCATTCAATTCACTTATGGACAGTAGACTGGCCCCTAGACACTAAGTCAACCGAGCTCCAGCAGTCTGACTGTTAGTATGATTGGCCCCGCAATCACACTATCTAACATACCATTAATTTTAGTCAAACCAATTAAATCAATTACAATCACCCAATTTTAACTCTCACTCAATCCTTATCTATCGTACTGGTACGTACACGGTCCTAGTGCTGCCCAATAGGAAGCACGTTCTATTGATATCCTTCACTTACAATAAATCATTCATTTGGAAAATAGTTAATGTATAACAATATTCATAATAGTAAAACCAACCATATATATATATATATATATATATATATATATGTGTGTGTGTGTGTGTGTGTGTGTGTCAAATAAAATACGAAATAAACTAAAGATAAATCATTAATATAGTTAAAAACAATTTAAATAAGTAACAATAATATAACATGCATTATCTTAAAAATATACTTAAATATGCAAAAGATATACCGTAAGTACACAAATCATTTAATAAAACATTTATGTATAAATATTCATTTAAATACGTGTTTGTGTTTAACATATATTCATAAATATACTAAAAATAAACCTAATTATCTAGCATGCATATATCAAAAATAAACCTTAAATTTACCACTAATGTGCTAGGTTTAATTTAATAATAAAATATTTATTTATTTGGAAATAAATAAAAAATATACCAAAAATAAACTTAAAAATAATTTAAGTGTAGGTTTATAATTTAACATGCAATTATTTAAGAATAAACCTAAATCTACTAAAACTATACCTAAGGTATACTAATCATTTAATAAAATAATTATGTCTAAGTGTACATTTTAAAACATGTGTATATTACTCAAATGTATTAAACCTAAACCTAATTGTTTAATGTGCATATATCAAACTAACATGCATAATTATTTAATATGCATATATATAAAAATGCAACCCTAGATATACCAAAATATTATAATTTAAATCCCTTTTAAAACATACAATGAAAATGAAAAATTCTAAATAATGTACCCTATATGCAGTGCATATATATACAGTATAATAATTCACATGTTAGCGCTCCACGAAACAAACTCGGCAGGCCTAATCCGTTAGGCCTCGGTCTCGGCACAGCTAGACAAATAAATGACAACATGAAATCAGAATAAAGTTAATGAATATTCTAAAGACTCGATCTAGAATTTTAGACACAGAATTAGAATAGGAATTTGACCGGACATCACGTTTTACGAGAATTCTACCGAAAATCCTGCAGAACCTCCCCTGTAAAACGGACATCTCTCTACTCAAAGAGTAGAGTTAGTCCTGTAAAGAAATACACTTCGGAATAAACACAGAATTACAACCACAATCCCTCGGTCGGACTCTAAACTACAATTCACCGACCGAGGTTCATAATTCACAGAATAATTATAAAATACCGAAAATGCCCTTATATAATAAAAATACATTTTCTAAATCCAAATTATGTAATTAACCCTAAAACATACTAAAAATCAATAAAAACCCATTTATTTAGAAAAATAGTATATTATATATAATTTGAAAACAATTTACGAAAAATATTTTTAATTAGTCAAAAATACTAAAATTTGGAGAAATCATTTTTATAGCTCAAATAATTATTAAAACCAATTTAATTATATTTTTAGCCAATTTAGTGTAAAATTACCAAAATACCCCTATATATATATTCACTATAAATGTTCAAAAATTCACCAAAAATTATATAATTACTCAAAAATTAATTTCTCAACATATAATTCAATAATATCAATAAATATACTCAATTTACCAATTTATTTCAATTAAACACATAATTAACCCTATTTTTCAAAATTACATAAACTTAATAAATTCCAAATAAATACATAAAGATTCAAAAAAATTACAAATAAACTTCTATAATTCATTTCAACTCCTATAATCACCATAAAACACAATTCATAATTTAATTGATTAATTTTCAAAAATTAGAAAATAATAATAAAATAATAAAAAATTCACAAATATTAAAATAAATTCCAAAAATTCTAAAAAAATTACAGCATGTAGATTAAGCTACTAGGATCAACATTTGTTAAGGGAGTTTGCATGAATCGAACAAATTCAACTTCAAAAAAATTAAAAACCCTAAAACACATAAACTAAAACTTGAAGATATCTAAAAATCTAGAGGTTTTGAGCTAAAACGGAGCTCGAAAATGGACTCACCGGATGAAAAGCTTTCAAAAAGGTCTGGTCTAACGTCCTAAGGTGGCCGAAATCTTCACCAGCATGAGGAAGCTCCGCCTTCGGTCTCCTTCGTTTTCCGGCGTTCTAGGCGACGACAAACGATGCTAGTGGCGACTGGTGGCTGCTAGACGAAAGGGGAAGCAGTGGTGATGGCTAGTTGCAGGTGGGGGCGGTCCGGTTGGAAGGAATCGAGAGTGAGGGGAAGAAGAAGAAGAAGAAGAATAAGAGAAAAGAAAAAAGAAAGAAAGAAAGAAAGAAGGAAATGATTTTACCCCGCGTTGACTTATACTTGTACCATATATATATATATATATATATATATATATAACTTTACTTTAATTTAGATATTCCCACACCACACACTATAATATATATATATAAACATACACACACATGTACTAACAATTAAAATAACATTTGATAATAATAATATAATTAATATTAATGAAATAATTTGACAATAATAAAAATAATGTCCAAAATAATATCAAACAATAATAAAATATATAATAATAATAATAATAATAATAATAATAATAATAATAATAATAATAATAATAATAATAATAATAATAATAATAATAATAATAATAATAATAATAGTAATACACAAGCATAATAGTAACACTAGTAATAGTAATAAAAATAATGATAATAAGTTCAAAGCTTTTAAATAAGAGAATTTAATTAAATTATTTTACGTAAGAAAATATCTATACAATAAAAAAACAATTATTGGTCACAAATAAATAATAAATAAAAATAATAAATAATAATAATAATTTATTTATTTGTTTTCTTTTCCATTGTAAATCTTGAAATATATTTATTTAATTTAAAAATTCAGGGTCGTTACAATACACTACTTTAACTACCTACTATATATATATATATATTATCTTTTTTTTTTTACCAAAAAGTTAGTTAAACGGGTCATCAAAATTTTTCCTTCTTTTCTTTCTCTCTCCCCGCCATCGTCTTCTTCTTCCTGCCACTATTCCAGCTTCTTCCTCACACTAGGCAGCACCACACCCCACCACCAGACCACCACACCTCACCACAGGACAACCACCAACACCTCCCTCTTCATCTAGACATTGGCAGCTGCTGAAAGAGGCCATCTGGAGCTGTTGAAGTCGCACACAGCAGCAGCAGTAGCCTTCCTTTTGCCCTTGACTCTGTTTTTGGTGAGTTGATGGGTTAAGGGTAGTAGTTTTCTAGTTGATCTCAGTTGATTTTCAGTTGATTTCAGTAATTTCTAGTTGATTTTAGTTAGTTATCAGGTTGATTTTTAGTTGTTTAGGGCTGTTGTTAGTTGATTTAGTTGATTTTATGTTGATTTAATATTTTTGTTGATTTTTATTATATTTACTAATTACTCAGAATTTTATTTTAATTATGTGGTTAATTTTTGAATTGATTTATACTTATATTAGTGGATCTAAATTAATTAGGGTTAATTTTGGTTAATAGTATATCAAAATTAATTTAGATTAATTAAATTGATTTTTATGGAATTTTTGTATATTTATTTAGTTATTTTAAGTTTTATGTATATTTTGTTAATGTGGTTAATTAATTATTTTTGGTTGAATATTTGAGTTAATTAGTGTTAGTATATTATGTTAGTAATTTTAGTAGTGATAAAATAATTTTTGATAATTTATTTAATTTTTTTAGAAATTATTATTATTATGTAAATTTTGAAATAGTAGGTAAATGGTGTGTTTTTGTTGATATTATAATTAAATACTATGTTTTAGTTAATTTTGAGATAAAATGTGGTATTAAAATAATTTTATAAATTATTTATTATTTTTAGTTAATTAATACTAACTATTTTTGAAAATTTATTCAAAATTAAATTATTTATTGTTTTGTGGTTTGAATGAGTTTTGAATTAATATTATAGTATATTTAAACTAGTTGGGCAATTATAGTTTGAATTTGACTATTTTATGTTGAATATTTGGAAAGTTGGATTGTTATTAATATTATATTATTATTTGAAATTTTATTAAATTATGGTGGAAAATAATTTTATTTAGTGTTTTAAAAATTAAATAAATTATATTATGATTTATTATTAATTTTTATTATTTTTGGTGATTTACTAAATTAATATTTAGTATTTGTTTATTTGTATTTTTGGTGAACCTCGGTTGGAAATTGTGTAGTTTGGGGTCCCAACCCGAGGTGTTGTGCCACCGTGTAATTTTGAAGTGTGTTTATTTGCAAGATTGACTCTACTTCAGTAGAGGGATGTCCATTTTACAAAGAAAACTCTGTCGAATTTCGGTAGATTTCTCGTAAAACGTGACACCAGGTCAATCCTAAAATTTTTATTTTGAGTTCAAATCAAGTCTTCCTTAGAAACTCTAGAAGTTAGGTTTCTATTTTCTGATTGTTATTTCCTTTTCTTTCTTTTAGTTTCCCCTCCAATAACGTCTACCAGTCGGGTCGGACATGATGTGCCAGAGGAGCACCTTTATCCTGTAAGTTAATATTTGAATTGAGTGTCGAATTTTTAATTTAAATCATATTAAATTCTTATAAATTTAATTTTATGAGATTATAGTTAGCATTATTCATAGGATTTTGCATGATTTAATTTATATGATTTATTTATTTTTTATTTTATTTATCATAATTTTTATTATTTTATTTATTTATTTTTATTTTTAAATAAATCACGGTAGAATGGGCTACTTAATGGGTTTCGTTAGCACCATGTGTGCACCAGTAAAATATGTGATTATTTAATTATATTATTGGAGCCGAAGGTCTGGTGATGCTTTGCTCTCGGACACCGCCAGCAGTATAATATTTGTTTAATTAATAAATATTAGGGTCGAAGGTTTGATGATGCTTTGCTCTCAGACACTGTCAGTATAATTTTAATTTATATTTATTAAATCACTGGGGCCAATGGTCTGGTGATGCTTTGCTCTCGGACATTGCTAATGATATTGGATTAAGATATATGACTGCGACTGTGTATCCTGGTGATGCCTTGCTCTCGGGGCCGGCAATCTTGAATATAAATGAGTCATATGACTGTTAAAAATTTATAAATCGGGTTCTACCAAATTTTTATACTGAAACAATTTAAAAAGACATTTAAATATATATTTCTTCTCTTTTAAAAATGGATTTATTATATGTATACCAAATGGTTGGAATAAAATTATATTATATTATATTTCCATAAAATTTATTTTAATGAGGTTTTCAAACCACATTCATTCCTTTATTAACTTACTCAGTGAGGTCTGACTCCCCTTAACTTATTTTTTTCAAGAGTTTGGGAGTTTTTGGTTAGGCCTACTTCTCCTCGCCATGTAGCTTCATCACCGGCTATTCTATGTAGGTCTATTTAGTTGTGTTGTATTTACTTTCGTGTACTGCAGTAGAGAAAATTGTATAACTGCATACTTTATTTGGGATTTCATGTATTTATAATTTATGTACTGAGATACTATTTGTATAACTGAAGATTATTTATTTTATGCACTGATATTATGGTTTAAATTATATTGAGAAAAATCAGTTTGATAATGTGTATTGTGATTTTATTATTTATTGTAAGGTTTCAAAGTCTAAATATTTTCGCATTTTTCTTTTAAGGCTTACTATGGGTTTCAGTAGCTTTATGCTTTCCCATTCCCTAGTGCCGATCACGTGTCCCTAGGTTCGGGTCGTGACACGGTTGACCAAGTGTCTCAAGGCCAATCACATTGACAGTCAGACTGCTAGAGCTCGATTGACTTAATGTCTCGTGGCTAGTCTATTGTCCAGTTGGACTAAGTGAATTATTTGGAACTAAGTGGGCCTGTATGGCTTAAGTAAGTTCTATTAATATTGAGGTTGCAAAAATATAGGGTTCTATTTGATCCTTTATAACTGATGGTTTTCAGTATTAAAATGATTTTTGTTACATCTGTGTGTATTTGCCTGTATATATATTTATTATATATACTATTGAGTGTCTGCATTTGACATTTAGTTATGCATCTATATTTATTATAATAATTCACTCAGTGAGGTCTGACTCCCCTCTATTGATATTTTTCAAGAGAGTCCTCTTCTTCAGACCTTAGCAATAGACCTGTCCGTCAGATTTCTTCTGCTCCAGCCTTATTATGTAAATTGCTTTCTTAAGTTTTACTTTGTACTCTAGACATTGCAGTAGTGGTTGTATTTAAATATGTTGTGGGTTGTATTTGTGACAAATTGTATGAGATTTAAATTTCAGAATGTTACACTAAAAATTTGTATTTAATGATTTTATTATATATGAGATGTGACTTATGTTATTAAAGGAAACTGAGTAATTATTTTATATTCAAGATTTAATTTCCACTGCATAAATATTTTATTTATTTTATTATATTGCATGCTTTTATTTTTAAGGCTTGCTATGGGTTTCAGATTTGAAAGAATTCCCATTCCCTAGCGCCGATCATGGCCCCTTGTTTTGGGTCGTGACATAATATAAATGGTATAGAAAGGGAAAAAACTCTAAAAGCACCTATGATAGAGAAAAGAGAACAACAATTAAGAAAAGAAAAAATGGCCCTGTATTGCTAACCCTTCCATTAAAGCAGCAAATATGGACAACGTCAATTTAACTCAAGATCTTAGAAAATCCTTAGATCTGGTAGATGAAGTTAAGAATTAAGAAATTCCAAATCTCATATGAGTAACTCCTTGATTCCACTTAATACGAGCAAACTTACCATTGTTGGCATAAGAGTCATGGAAAAAGGTAAGAGATGGAATTTCTAAGATTTTTTGTAATTCTAAACTAAATTGAAAAAGATAAAATTGAAGGACTAAAAATTTTAAATGGTACTTTTTTGAAATGAAATCAAAGTTGAGTAATCAAAAGAAAACAAATTAAAATTTGGTAACTAAACTATAATAAGAGTATAGTTGAGTGACTTGAAAATATTTTATCCTATCTCTCTCATCCATGATCTACTGATAATATTACTCGATACGATTAAATTTATTGATTTGTTATGTGTTTCTTTAGAACCTACTATGCTTTATTTAGTGTGAATCTGGGTTATTTTGTGATGTTAATTAGGTTGCAGATGATCAATAAATGTTTCTCCAAAGATATGGTTGAATAAATCTTAATTGCTCTTGTAAGTATTTATACCAGTACTTTATTATAGCAAAATACTTACTAAATAATTATTTTTTTATTTTATTATTTTCTCTTAATTTAGCTTTCTTAAAGAAAACTTAGGCTTACTTGAGGGGTAATGCCCCCAAAGTTTTTTAAAGACTAGAAAATTACTTATAAATTTCAAAATGTTCCATAAAAAGAATAATATTAGGCCCAAAATTTTATGATATTTATCAATTAATTTCTCTATTTGTATTAAAAATTTATCATAATTTTAGTTTACTTTTAATTTGGTCTTTCAAATAAGTATTCGCTCTTCGGTCTAAATTTTCAACTTGTCATGTGAAAACTCGTCCCTTGGATCCCACTTAAAGTGCATATTTTCTTTTCATGGTTTATATTATTAATAATTGAATTTGTGACTTTTTATGTCTTAAAGGCAGTTTTTGTCGGTTACTTAACTTTGTAATCAAATTGATTTGTGTGTGTATATATATATAACATTTTTTTAATAATATCATAATTGTAATTTACCTAAATAACTTACTTTTTTGAGTTATCATTGTAATATCCCATATTTTAAAATATTTTAATACTGCATCGGGATATGCAGTGTTAATAATTTTTGTATATATATTATGATATTTTTACGAGTTGATGTGTATTTAAAATCTATTTTAAATATTGTGTATTATTTTAAGTGTTTTACGTAAAATTTTCCCGGGACTTGTATTTTCGGGGAAATTTTCACGTAGATAATTTACTACTAATTATATTAAATATATTTACGGACTTGCATGAACTCATACATATTTTTAAATTACTAAATAAAGCCTATGTGTGTATATATTTATTTTAATTAGGATTTAATTTATTACCCTAATATTTTATTAATTATTTATTAGTTTTATTGTTATTTAATTATTTTATTTAGTATTAAATTATTAAAATATTAAATTATAAGTGTGTGGTGTATATTTAATGTGTGTAATTTAATATTATTTTATTATATAGTATAAAGTATATATATATACACATTATAAGTCAAAAATCAAAACTTTTGGAAAATTACATTTTTGCCCCCGATTGCTCCTTCTTCCCCGATTTCCGCTTCCCTCGCCGTCTGCTATCTGCAACTGCTGATTCCTCACTGTTGGTGTGCCGTCCGGTGTGCCACCACCTTCCCCAGGCTTCCTCGCCGCCTGTAGCAGCCGTTTCCAGCGTCTGGAGATCAGTTTTTGGCCGAAAGCTGAGAGTTTGCATTTTCTTCACACCTCAGGATTTCGGCCACCGTTTTTGACACCGCTGGTCTCTTTCTTCTCCTTGAGCTCCATTGAGTGTGATTCTAGCTTTGGTTTGAGCTGAATTGGTCTTGATTTGATTAGGTTTTGAATTTTCAATTTCGGCCATATTAGGGTTTTTCTTTTTTTTGAACTTCTAATTGTTTGATTCATGAAAAGTCCCTTAACAAATGTTGTTCCCCTTAGCTTAATCTACATGTATGAATTTTTGTAGAATTTTTGGAGATTTTTTTGATTTTTGGGTATTTTTGAATATTTTAATATTATTTTCTAATTTTCGGAATTTAGTTAAATAAATTATGAAATTATGTTTTATGATAATTATAGGAGTTTAAATAAATTATAGAAATTTATTTGGAATTTTTATGAATTTCTATGTATTTATTTTGAATTATTTAAGTTTATGTAATTTTGGAAAATTAGGGTTAATTGTGTTTTAAATTGAAATTAATTGGTTAATTGAGTTTAATTATTGATATTATTGATAAATATGTTGAGAAAATTAATTTTGGATAATTATACTATTTTTGGTGAATTTTTGAAGTAATTTTAGTATATTTATATATATAGGGGTATTTTGGTAATTTTACACAAAATTGGCTAAAAATGTAATTTAATTGGTTTTAATAGCTATTTATGGTATAAAAATGATTTCTACAAATTATTTGGTATTTTTAATTAATTAAAACTATTTTTCGTGAATTATTTTCAAATATATATATAATATATACGATTTTACTAATAAAATGAGTTTTTGTCGGTCTTTACTGTGTTTTAAGGATAATTATGTAATTTCTACTTATAAAATGAATTTCTATGATATAAGGGTATTTTTGGTATTTCTAAAATTATTCTGTGTTTGTGGACCCCGGTCGGTAGACTGTAGTTTGGAGTCCGACCGAGGGGTTATAAATGTAATTTTGCATTTATTTTCGAAGTGTGTTTCTGTGTAGGGTCGGCTCTACTCTTTGAGTAGAGAGATGTCTATTTTACAGGGGAGGTTCTGCCGAATTTTTGGTAGAATTCTCGTAAAATGTGATGTCCGGTCAATCCCTAATTTCTATTCTGTGTTTAATATTCTTGATTGAGTCCTTAGAACTTCTGTTCGATTTATTCTGATTCCTGTCGTTATTGTTTGTCTAGTTGCGTCGAGATCGAGGCCTAGTGGACCAGGCCCATCGGATCCATATCGAGGAGTGCACTAAGTGTGAGTTACTATTTTATATATGTGTGTGTTTAGGATGCATGATTTTAAAATATATGTTTTATTTTGATTAAATATGCATAAATAACGTGATTAGTATTTAAGTATATTTTTGGTATATATTAAATTATATGCATGTTTTATTAATAAATTATATTTAAAATATTTTTAAATATATTTCTAGCTTAATTTATAATTTAATTGGATTTGTGTGACGTATATATACTCGAAATATACTTGGTTTACTTTTGGTATATTTCCAATATATATATGGTTTATATTGTTATTTTATTTAAATTTATGCATCATTTATTTATGAATGTATGTTTTATATTTAAAATGAAGGATATCGATAGAACGTGCTACCTAGTGGGCAGCACTATGACCGAGTACGTACCGGTGCGTTTATTGCATTTAGGCTATATTACTAACCATTTATGGATATTGATTGGAATTGATTTATTTGATGTGTGAGATATGGTTTGGAGGTGTGATTGCTGGAGCTCGATTGACCATATGTCTCGGGGCCAATCACACTGGCAGTCAGACTGCTGGAGCTCGGTTGACTTAGTGTCTCGGGGCCAGTCTACTGTCTAAATGGATTAAATGGATATATTTGGAATAAGTGAGCCTGTATGGCTAGAGTGTTGTCTAACACTGTTTGAGGTTTCGATATCATAGGGTTCTATTTGATCCTTCATAAACGATGATTTTAAATAAAAATATATAAAAATAATTTTACCGCATCTGTGTGTATTACCTGTATATATACATATTAGATATATACTATTGATCATATGCATTGTCATTTAGTATGCATGTATATATATTATAGTAATTCACTCAGTGAGGTCTGACTCCCCTCCGTTGACTATTTTTCAGGAGAGTCATCATCTTTAGACCTCAGTAGCAGGCCTGTACGCCGGATTTCTTCCGCCCCTGCTTCTTTGTGTAAACTGCTTCTCTGAGTCTTGGGTTTATTTTATCTAAACACTGCAGTAGTCGTTAAATATTTAAAGAGATGTTGTATTATGTATTTGAACTGGATTTGTATTAAGATTTATATATATGAAATGATGAGGATTTGATTTAAATCTAGTTGGTGCTAATGCTATTGTGATATATATGATTTTTATTTTCGCTGCATTTAATATTGTTATTATTATTGCATGTTTTATTTTATTTTTAGGCTTGCTATGGGTTTCGGATTCGAAAGAATTCCCGTTCCCTAGTGCCGGTCATGGCCCCTATTTTGGGTCGTGACAATCATAGAAAGAAGAGGCCAAAAATAAAGAGGAGACATGGATTACTGTGGTGATGAATTCCATTAGATCAGCTAGTCCAATAAGCCTCAAGATTACTTTATGATCGATAATTAATTTTTATAATCAAGTTGAATACCATATTATAAGGAATTTAATTATAAATCTTGAAATTATTAACACATATAAAAAAATATTTTGAAAAGTCAGGATAACAAGATGATAAGTAATAGGATTTTGAAAAATTAAAGACTCACACATAGTCCTGGACTAATAAAAATTGAAAAATGACAAAATTAGTGTAAAAAAATCACATAAAAACACTTTTTAGTGAGAATCGGCATTTTTAATGTCAATTTTCACTCGTAATGCTGACTAGCATTGCCTAATGCCAATTGGCATTACATAATGTCGGTCGGCATTAAATGCTGGTAGAATAAAATTAAAAATGATTTTTTATTTTATTTTTATTTAAAAAAAGGTCCTCAAATTTTCTAATTTTTGTAATCAAATCCTTAAAAAAACTAATTTTGCAATTAAGTCTATAAAACGTTGCAATTTAGTCCTTTAAATCGTGAAACTCGATACCAGAGATCAATTCTCAATTAGATTTTCATCATAAGGGCTTTTGTCGCATACGTGCATAATTGCATCCCAAAATTGGGTGCTTACAAGACCGCCGCTTGCCATCTCCTCATATCGCCGTTGCTGCCACTCTTCCCTCCTCCTTTCCTCTTCCATTCCGTCACAACCCGGTTCCCCTCCTTCCCCCTCATTTTCTCTTTGGTACCGTCACCTTTTGGAGCTCACTTGCGTCAATTTCGATAGTGTCAGTGGTTGAGACTAAACTCATTCAAAAGCTCATTCCTTAGGCTTCGTTTCCCCTAATCATATGAACTTCGTATTGATCTTCAATTTTATCAAATTCATTATAGGGTTATATTGTATTTTGTTGATTTTAAGTTCAATTGGTTTGAATTATATGAAATTGACTTTAGATTATTTAAATTGAAGCTATAAGCTTTCAAAAAATGTGTTTAAAATTGATTTTTACAGATAGTTGAATTTTGCGCACTATTCCGGCTCAAATACTGTTCATGGGACTATCCCGACTCGAAAAATGCTTTTTATTTTTAATAGATTCTACTAATTATTTTAAGCATGTTTTGTGTAGAAAATTTACTGAAATTGTGTTTTGATTATTTATTGCAAATTTTTGAAAGTTTATGTAAAAATTGAATTTTTGGAAAAATTAGTATAAATTAGTAAATTTTGTATTTTAATTGAAATTATTGTTAATTAGAATGTTTTGGATAATTTTGGAGTAATAAATATATTAAAATAATTTTTACGAATTATTTGCTATCTTAGCTAATTAATAATAATTACTGAAATTATACTTAAATAATAGCTTATTTATTATTTTTATGATTAAATGGATTTTTAACTATTTTTATTATATAATTGGGTAATTTAAATAATTAGTTGTACTTTATGCTATTTTATTTTGAATATTTGAAAAATGGATTATTATTATTATTATTTAATTCTATTTGAGATTTTATTAATTAATTTGAAATTAAATTATCTTTAATGTTTTTATTATTTAAATAAATTGTATTGTGGTATTTTATTGATTTTTATGGATTTTAGTGATTTTTAATATTAATTATTAGATTATGAATTTTTGTGTATATTGGTTCTCGGTTGGACAAATTGTGTAGTTTAAGGGCCCAACCCCAGAAGTTGAGCACTTGTGAGTTTTGAAGTACGTTTGCTTATAGGATAGGCTCTACTTTTAGTAGAGAGACGTCCGTTTACACAAGAGATTCTGTCGAATGTTCGATAGAATTCTCGTAAAATGTGACATCGGGTCGATCCTAAGTTTTTAATTTTGGTCGAGTCATGTCCTAGATTGAGTCATTCTTTAGAATTTCTAGAAATATAAAATTAGGATTTCAATTCTAATAATAATAATAATAATATTTATTTATTTTTCCATAGTTGCGCCAAGACCGAGGCCTACCGGACAAGGCCAGTCTAGTTCTTTTAGAGGAGTGCACAACTATGAGTTATTATCATATAATATGCATTGCATGTAGATTAATATTTTGAGCGTTCATATATGTTAATAAATATGAATTTAATTATGCTCTTTTCATTAAATTATATTTTTTATTGTTAATTTTCATATTTATGCTTTTCCATAGATATATTGAGAATATTCATTTTTGATATTATATGTTGTTATATTTTTATATTGAGTATTCATTATTAGATTTTGAAAAAAAAAATTTGAAGGATAGCAATAGAACGTGCTACCTAGTAGGCTACACTAGGACAGTGTGTGCACTAGTGCGTTAGATTTTAGGGTTGATATTTTGGAATATTAATGTGATTTTTAAATAATTGATTATTGAGATTGTGGTACGAGAGTGGTGTGATTGCAGGAGCTCGGTTGACCTAGTGTCTCGGGGCCAATCATGCAGATAGTGAGACTTTGGGTGCTCAATTGACTTAGTGTCTCAGGGCTAGTCTACTGTCCAAAAATGAAAAAAGAGAAATAATTTGGAATATAGTAAGCCTGTTGGCTAGTGAGGTTCAGTGATCGAGGTTGCAGAATATTTTAGGGTTATGTTCTAATCCTTTATCCAAGAACTTTTCTGCATCTATTATTATATAAAAGTGGATTTTATCATATATATGAAATGCATATATATATATAAATATATAAAACAAGGCTCTGATACTAATTTTCCAAAGCTCCATTAAAATTATATTTCATAGCTATACAGATTATATCATGGACTAGCCAAAGTCGTACTTACAGTATCACACAACCAATTTTTGGCCAGACAGTTTGTTCCCTTTTTATAATCTATATAACCATAAATTATAATATTAATAGAGTTAGTAACTGGATCAATTCTAATTAAGTTTTTGATGTACCAGATCCTTCATGGAGGCAAGTATAGAGCATACTCCTTAATTTAGATAGGTGGAACGATTATAATTCATAATTTGACTATTAGAGAAGAAGAGAAAGATTTTTAGAAGGCCATTGTTTATTTAGCTTCTGAAAATTTTACAAGAGGGGTTCTACCTACAAACTGAGACATAAGGCTCCTTATATAGAGGAGTTGAGATACAAGAAGGCCTTTACACTAAAATAGACAAATGTGGATAGACGTCCACTGATAAAAGTAAATACAAAGACTAAACACTTTTAAATTACAGTCACTTGTGACAAATTGGCTCATGACTTAGAGATAGATTCTTATCTTCAGTACTGTCTTCATTATTATAAAAGAGGATGTCTTCATTAGGATCCTATGAATGTCCTGCTAATGGCATACAGGGGTCCTCTGATTTGAAAGAGTTTAACCACATCTGTTTTGCGGATGAGCTGGCTTGATAAGGATGTTCTGTTGATGAGCTAGCTTGATAAGGATGTCTTGCTGATGAGCTGGCTTGATAAGGATGTCTTACTGATGAGCTGGCATGTTAAGGATCATTTATTTGCATGTGAGATGGAACAAATGTAGTCCTTTATTTCTTTTCCCAGTACTCTTTGTCTGCCAACATTTGTTTCCCATAATCAGAGGGAAATATTTCCCATGGGGCATCTTCAGATATCTTTGGCCATATCTCTTTTGGGATAATACCATTTTTCTCAAACATGTGTCTCTGAAACTCTCTCCATGGTGAAGAAGCTATGGTATCTATGGTAATATAGTGTATCATTGAGTGTCTATATGTCCTATAGATATTAAAGCATGGTACATCAGTAAAAACACCTTTAGCTTTGAAGAAAGTTCTTTTGAGGGTGATGACAGTATGACATTCGAGAGGAGGTGCTACCTATTGAGTATAAGCTTCATTCGTCAAATAGGATTTCCATCTTAGCAATTTTTAAAACCATTTGAGAAAAGAAATGTGGATTCTGACTTTCATTCTTCATAAGTAGACTGATATACCTTACGAGCTTTAATGGTTGAAGGTTGAATGAAATCCAGTATAGATGACAAACATACCAAAATAGGATTAATAATTCAAAACTGGTTTTCAGGACTTTGGTTTAAGAAGCTAAAAATAAAGGTGAAAGGATAAATGGGATGAAAGCCTAATCTGTGAAAGAAATCTAACCCATAATTTCTTATTAGTTTGGATTGAAGTTCAAAAATTTGAGTTTTGGCTTCTTGGTTAAGGGTGGTCATGGAAATGTGTGATGGTAAGGACAGAGGAATACCTTTTTCAAGAAAATTGGCATTAATGGTTAGATACATGTATATCATGGGGAGAACTTTTAGTTGAAAGGATTTTTCACAAGGGATAGGTGGTCTGCTTAAAAGATCTGGTAGTAAGTTGTCTTCTCCTTTGATGTGTTCTACTTCAAAGTCATACTTACTTGAGGCAGAGTCTTTCCTTTAAATTCAAGCATTTTTAGAAATGATGAGCAGTCCATCACAACTTTGAAATGATGACCAATTAGATGGAATTTGAACTTTTTTATGCCATATTTAACTGCTAAGACTTCTTTGAAGGTTGAGTGATAATGGCATTCTCCATCTGTGAACTTTCCACTAGCATGTGCACAAATTCATCTTTTTTTGTTGTCATCTTCTTCTAAAAGAATAGCTCCCCAAAATTGATCTTTGCATCTGTTTGAAGGATTCTTTTTCTTGTGGAGGGAATCTAGAGATCAGGAAGATTTTTTGTGCAAGTTTTGAGTTGTTCAAGAGCTTCTGTTTGTTCTAAGGACCATGGTGGAGGATTCTTCTTTAGAAGAGCTCTGAGAGGAGTTGTCTTTTTTTTTTCAAGTGAGGAATAAAATCTCTGAGATAATTGACAATGCCAAGAACTTATTTGATTTGTTTGACAGAAAGATTTTCTTTTGGAAATTTATCCATTTCTGTTACAACATGAGGACATGGAAGATACTTTCCTTCTCTAAATCTCATTCCAAGAAAATCTATTTTTGTTTGGCCAATGATCATTTTAGTGGGTGAAAGCATAACACCATAATGTCGAACAAGATTAGCAAATTGTTGAAGCATTTTCTCATGGGCTTCTATATCTGTAGAAAATAAAAGAATATTGTCAATATAAACAAGAGCGCTGGAGAGGATGGGCTCAAAGATCTTGATCATAGCCCATTGGAACAGTGATGGGGCTACTGTATGTCCAAAAGGTAGGACATTCCGTTGGTAGTGTCTGTTTGGAATGCAAAAGCCCGTTTTGTATATGTCCTCTTCTTTGATTCCAAGTTGCTAGAATCCAACCTTCAAATCAAATTTTGAAAAGATTTTTGCTCCCGGCAAAAATGTAAATAATGAGGAAATCTTTGGTAGAGGGAATTTGTCATCTCTGGGGAAGAAATTTAAAGGTTGATAATCAATCACTAATCTCTTCTTTCCACGGACTTGTTCTGATATCTTGTTTACATAAAAAGCTTGGCATGCCCATTCTAATTTTGTGGGAACAATTATACTTTGAGCTTCCAATTGGTTACATTCTTCAATTGCCAATTTAAGATCAGAAGGAGTCATTCTTGGATGAGTTGCCTTTGTTGGGTTGACATCTTCATTTTGTTTGAAAGGTAAGCAGATGAAAAACTCCTCATTTTTCCACAGTGGTGATGAGAATTTCTGAAGAAACTTTGTATGAGACTGAGCACTGCATTCTTTTGAGAAAAACTCATGAATAGTTTGAAGGTTTGGTTGAGAAATGGTTTGGCCAACAAAAAGGATGGATGGAATATTGGTGTATGGCTAAAAGTATTTCTTGAATTTGAGTCCATTGGGAAGAATTCTCAAGTCTTTCATCTTCCAATAGACATCAATGTCTTTTCCAGGTAAAGAAGATCCAATAACATGTGTCCAGGTGTAACAATTTGGAAAGAATTGGATATTTATTGGGTGTCTGGTTTTAAGGCCAGTTTCAAGTAATTCTCCATTGGCTGTAGAGAAATATTCAAAGTGATGTTTCCAATATTCTTTAGGCAAGGCTTTTGGGTTAAGAATGGTAGTTTTGGCTCTAGTGTCAATCAAGGCTATAAGTTTTATGGGCTTGAATTAATTGGTTGGGTAAATTTGAACAAGAAACAAAGGTCTTGGATGCTTTTCATGAGTTAGGGCTCTCATGTCTCTATTATCACCACCTATTAAGAACTGGTCATTCCATGACTCTGTTTCAGAGCTGGAAATTTCTAAGTCTGTCTCTTGGCCCACAGCAAAAATGTAATATCCCGTGTTTTTTTTAAAATATTTTTACACTGTACCGGGATATACAGTGTCAATAATTTTTATGCATTATACGATATTTTTATGAGTTAATATGTATTTTAAACCTATTTTAATTACTGTGTCTTATATACAGTGTTTTACGTAAAATTTTCCCGAGACTTTCATTTTCGGGGAAATTTCCACGTAAACAATGTATTATTAATTATTTTAAATGTATTTACGGGTTTGCATGAACTCATACATATTTTTAAATTATTAAATAAAGCCTGTGTGTGTATATTTATTTAATTAGGGTTTATTATTACCCTAATATTTTATTATTTATTTATTATTATTTGATTATTTTATTTATTATTAAATTATTAAAATTTATTATTTTATTATTAATTATTTATTAATATTTAATTATTTTAATTTATTTTTTTTATTTTTTTTATTTTTTTATTTTCTTTTTATTTTCTTCTTTTCCTTTTTCTTTCTTTCTCTTTTTCTTTTTCTTTCCTTTTCTTTCTTTTTCTTTTTCTTCTTCTTCTTCTTTCTCTCCCACGCCCGACGCCGACCACCATTTCCTCACCGCCGTTTCTCCCTCCTCCGGCCACCGTTTTCGACACCGCCGGTCTCTTTCTTCTCCTTGAGCTCCGGTGAGTGTTATTCTAGCTTTGGTTTGAGCTAAAATGGTCTAGAATTGCTTAGGTTTCGATTTGAAAATTTCAGCCTCTTTGGGTTTCAATTTTTTTGAGCTTCGAATTGGATGATTCATGGAAAATTCCTTCACAAATGTTGTTCCTAGTAGCTTAATCTACATGTATGAATTTTTACAGAATTTTTGGAGGTTGTTTGGATTTTTGGGTATTTTTGAATATTTTAATATTATTTTCTAATTTTCGGAAATTAATTATTTAAATTATGAAATTGGAGTTTATGGTTGAATTAGGTGTTGAAATGAATTATAGAAATTTATTTGGAATTTTTATGAATTTCTAAGTATTTATTTTTAATTATTGAAGTTTATGTGATTTTGTAAAATTAAGTTAATTGTGTTTTAAATTGAATTTAATTGGTTAATTGAGTTTAATTATTGATATTATTGATAAATATGTTGAGAAAATTAATTTTGGATAATTGTATGATTTTTGGTGAATTTTTGAAGTAATTTAGGTATATATATATATATAGGGGTATTTTGGTAATTTTACCCTAAATTGTCTAAAAATGTAATTTAATTGGTTTTAATATTTATTTAAGGTATAAAAATGATTTCTACAAAATATTTAGTATTTTTAACTAATTAAAACTATTTTCCGGGAATTATTTTCAATTATATATATAATATACGGTTTTTCTAATAAAATGAGTTTTAATCGATTTTTTACAGTGTTTCAAGATTTATTATGTAATTTCTACGTATGAAATGTATTTTTATGATTTAAGGATATTTTTGGTATATTTGAATATATATTCTGTGTTTGTGGACCCCGATCGACAGATTGTAGTCTGGAGTCCGACTGAGGGGTTGTGATTGATTGTGGTGTTTATTTTTGAAGTGTATTTTCTTTGCAGGGTTGGCTCTACTCTTTTGAGTAGAGAGATGTCCGTTTTACAGGGGAGGTTCTACCGAATTTCCAGTAGAATTCTCGTAAAACGTGATATCCAGTCGAACCCTAATTTCCGATTCTGTGTTGAATACTCTAGATTTAATTCTAGGATTTCTGTTAGGTTTATTCTAATGTCGGTTATTTATTGCTTGTTTAGTTGCACCGAGACCGAGGGCTAGTGGACCAGGCCCGTCGGACCTGTCTCGTGGAGCGCATTAGGTGAGTTACTATATTATATATATATGCTTAGGATGCATGATTTAGAAAATGCATGTTTTATTTTGACTGAATATACATAAATAATGTGATCTATATTCAAGTATATTTTTGGTATATTTTTGGTATATAATAAATTATATACATGTTTTGTTAATAAAATATATTTAAAATGTTTTTAAATATATTTTTAGTTTAATTCATGATTTGATTGGATTTATTTGACATATATATACTCAAAATATACCTGGTTTATGTTTGGTATATTTTCGGTATATATATGGTTTATATTGTTGTTTCATTTACATTCATGCATCATTTATTGTGAATGAATGATTTATATTATTAATGAAGGATATCAATAGAACGTGCTACCTAGTGGGCAGCTCTAGGACCGAGTACGTACCGGTACGCCTATAGCTTTAGGCTATATTACTAACTTATTTGTGGATATTGAATTGATTATGATTATTGATATGTGTGAGATGTGGTTTGGGTGTGATTGCTGGAGCTCGGTTGACCAAGTGTCTCGGGGCCAATCACACTGGCAGTCAGACTGCTGGAGCTCGGTTGACTTAGTGTCTCGGGGCCAGTCTACTGTCCATATGGATTAAGTGGATATATTTGGAATCAGTGAGCCTGTATGGCTAGAGTGTTGTTTAACACTATTTTCTGAGGTTGCGATATTCTAGGGTTCTATGTGATCCTTCATAAAAGTTGATTTTCAGACAAATATATAAAATGATTTTTCTGCATCTGTATGAATTTGCCTGTATATATACATATTACTCAGATACTGTTGACTGTATGCATTATCACTTAGAGTGTATGTATATATATTATAGTAATTCACTCAGTGAGGTCTGACTCCCCTCCGTTGACTATTTTTCAGGAGAGTCAACTTCCTCAGACCTCAGTAGCAGGTCGATACGCCGGATTTCTTCCGCCCCGGCTTCTTTATGTAAATTGTCTACTTGAGTCTTATTTATTTTATCTAGACACTGCAGTAGTTGTGAATTAAAGTATTTGTTTTAAAGAGATGTATTATAGTAAAACTGGATTTGTATAAAGATTATACATTTATGAGATTATATATGTGATGTGATGAGTTTTGAATTGAATCCAGTTGATATGGATGATATTGGAATATTTATGATTTTATTTTTCGCTGCATATTATATTTTTATTGTTATTATTGCATATTTATTTTATTTTTAGGCTTGCTACGGGTTCCGGATTCGAAAGAATTCCCGTTCCCTAGCGCCGGTCATGGCCCCTGTTTTGGGTCGTGACAAAGTTGGTATCAGAGCGAAGTTCGTATCTGAGTGGAGTTCTGTGTCAGGGCTTAGTTATGTGAGTTGTGGCCCTAGTTTTAAAGTTGTGTTTTCTGTTGGACTACTGCAGTGTATTAGGTTCGAGTATGTCTTGATGAGTATTCCTTGCTGTAGTTTTCAGCGTTATTCCTCCGTTGTCTGTTTTGTCTGAATTTTTCCGTTTGTCTTTTCAGAATGAGGAGGCGAGCGCGTGTCACTCCACCGGTCGTTGAGGCCGAGGATGATGAGTCTTTTCAGGATGAGGTTTTACCTCCTGAGCCGCCAGTTAGACGTAGAGGTCGTGGCAGAGGTAGACCTCGAGGAGCGGCAGGTCACCGTAGGCAGAGAGAGTTACAGGATGAGGAGCCTGTTGAGCCTGAGTTTGATGTTCCTGTTCCTCCAGTTGTTCAGCCTGTTCAGCCTGCCTATCAGCAGGGTATGTCTGACCCTGAGGTAGCTTTGTTCTATGCCAGAGTTGGCAGGATTGCTTTTGATGGGACTTCTGATCCTTTAGATTTTCTGCATGCGATTGAGACTAGGACTCAGACTGCTCATACCGAGTACCAGAGGATCATGATCGTTGAGTTGTCTGTCGAGGGACCAGCCTTGGATTGGTTCATTCAGATGATCCAGCCTTATATGATAACGATGACATGGGCTCAGTTTCGAGAGCGATTCATGAGGAGATTTTGTCCAGAGCCTCTTCGTTTGAGCTATCATCTTCGATTGACTAGTATTTCTTGTGGAGATCGATTAGTAGAGGAGTATACCCGAGAGTTCCTTCGTCTGGGTAGATATGCTGAGGATCTGATGCGAGATCAGTATTTCGCTGTTACTACCTATGTTACTGGTTTGGGTTCAGTTTTTGCTGGTATGCCTACAGCAGGTCTTACTCTAGAGTCGGTGATTGAGCTAGCTAAGGAGATTGAGCTGAGGTTAGTTAGGCAGGGAGCGATGCCTGATTATTACCAGTTGGGAGTTCAGTCGAGTGGATTGCAGGCTACTCCATATTCGAGTTTTCATGTTGGTTCGAGTAGTCAGCAGCGAGGTTTGACTCAACAGAGTCAGAGACAGCAGCAGCGAGTGCATCGGAGCAGTAGACATGGCCGTGGAGGTTAGCGTAGATCATTCAGATTTGGGTCAGGTGCTTCGAGCAGCAGCAGTGGTCGTAGTTCTGGATCAGCGGCCAGTGTTTGTCAGACTTGTGGTAGAGTCCATCAGGGACCGTGTTATCTGACACCGTTGACATGTTTCAGATGCGGACAGACAGGACATTTTGCCAGATCGTGTCCTTATTTCGGGTATCAGCAGCAGCAGATTTCACGATTCCCACAGCAGTCGATTGCTAGTGCAGCACCCGTGCCATTTCAGTTACCACCAGCTCAGCATCAGAGTTCTACTCAGTTTGTTCCACAGCAGAGTCGTGGTAGAGGTACGAGAGGAGGTACCCGAGGTGTTGGCCAGGCTTCTACCAGTCAGCAGGGAGGTCGAGGCCAGGCCAGAGTTTTTCATCTGACTCAGCAGGATGCTCAGGCATCTAATGCAGTCGTGGCAGGTATTCTTTCTGTTTGTTACCTGGATGCTTTGGTTTTGTTTGATCCGGGTGCCACGCATTCATTTGTTTCTCCCATTTTTGCTTCTAAATCTTGTTGGCAAGCTTCGAGGATGGCTTTTCCTTTGTCTGTTGCCACTCCTCTGAGTGATTCTTTGGACGCCGATATTGTTCTTTCTGGTTGTCCAGTTCTCGTGGGAGATAGAGAATTACCCGCTGATTTGATTTTGTTGGATGTGATGGAGTTTGATGTTATTTTGGGAATGGATTGGTTATCCCAGCATTATGCCGTGGTTGATTGCAGGAATAAGGAGGTGATTTTCAGAATTCCTGGTGAAGTAGAATTTAAGTTTGTTGGTGATAGGAGTTCAGCACCTCAGAATCTTATTTCTGCTATTTCAGCTAGGAAGTTATTGAGGAAAGGTTGTCAGGGGTTTTTGGCATTGGTTAGGGATACGTCAGTGGAGAAGTTGTCACTCACAGATGTTCCTGTTGCTTGTGAGTTTCCTGATGTTTTTCCCGAGGAGTTGCCAGGTTTACCACCTCATAGAGAGATTGAGTTCTGTATAGATGTGGTTCCAGGTATTACTCCTATATCTATGCCACCCTATCGTATGGCTCCTACAGAGTTGAGAGAGTTGAAGGAGCAGTTGCAAGAGTTGTTGGATAAAGGCTTCGTTAGACCTAGTGTTTCCCCTTGGGGTGCACCAGTCTTGTTTGTGAAGAAGAAGGATGGTACCCTGAGACTGTGCATTGACTACAGAGAGCTTAATAAGGTGACAGTGAAGAACAAGTATCCTCTCCCGAGGATAGATGATTTATTTGATCAGCTCCAGGGTGCACAGTTCTTTTCTAAGGTTGACTTGAGGTCGGGTTATCATCAGCTGCGGATCAGTGAAGCTGATATTCCTAAGAAAGCATTCCGCACTCGATATGGTCATTATGAGTTTCTAGTGATGTCTTTTGGTTTGACTAATGCACCAGCAGCTTTTATGGACCTGATGAACAGAGTATTCCGACCGTATGTGGATCAGTTTGTAGTAGTCTTCATTGATGATATACTAGTATATTCGAAGAGTATGGAAGAGCATGTATATCATTTGAGGATTGTACTACAGACACTGAGAGATCATCAGCTTTATGCTAAATTCTCGAAGTGTGATTTCTGGATGGAGAGTGTTTCTTTTCTTGGACACGTAGTGTCTAAAGAAGGTATTCAGGTTGATCCACAGAAGGTTGAAGCAGTATCTGAGTGGCCTAGACCTACTTCAGTTACTGAGATTCGGAGTTTTCTGGGTTTAGCCGGGTATTATAGGCGGTTTGTGCAGGATTTTTCCAAGATAGCAGCCCCTATGACTCGCTTGACTCAGAAGAATGTTAGATTCGAGTGGTCAGAAGCTTGTGAGAATAGTTTTCAGTTGTTGAAGGAGAAGTTGACCACAACGCCAGTATTAGCTTTGCCTAATAGTGTGGATAAGTTCACAGTTTACTGTGATGCCTCTAGAATTGGTCTTGGTTGTGTGTTGATGCAGAATGGAAGGGTGATAGCCTATGCTTCGAGGCAGTTGAAGAAGCATGAGCAGAACTATCCTACACATGATCTAGAGATGGCTGCAGTGATCTTTGCTTTGAAGATTTGGAGACATTATTTGTACGGGGTGACTTGTGAGATATTTACTGATCACAAGAGCCTTAAGTACATTTTCCAGCAGCGAGATTTGAATCTGAGGCAGAGAAGATGGTTGGAATTGTTGAAGGATTATGATTGTGAGATTCTTTACCATCCGGGTAAAGCTAATGTGGTAGCAGATGCCTTGAGTAGGAAGTCCTCAGGTAGTCTTGCTCACATCGGTGTGGAGAGGAGACCATTGATCCAGGAATTGCATCTGATGATGGATCAAGGTCTGATGATGAAGATTAGTAGATCAGGTGGACTGTTAGCTCAGTTTAAAGTATGATCTGTGCTAAGGGATAGGATTAAAGCAGCTCAGAGCCGAGATCCTATTCTGGAAGAGCTTGCAGAGAATGTCAGAGCAGGGAAGTTCACTGATTTCACACTCGATGATGATGGTGTGTTGTGGATCAGTGGTAGATTGTGTGTTCCTGATGTGGATGATTTGAGAGAAGAGATCCTAGAGGAAGCACATTCTATAGCTTACAGCGTTCATCCAGGTGTTACTAAGATGTACCACAGTATCAGAGATCTATACTGGTGGGATGGATTGAAGAGGAATGTCGCCGATTATGTTGCTAAGTGCTTGACGTGTCAACAAGTGAAAGCTAAACATCAGAAGCCTTCTGGGAAGCTTCAGCCTCTTCCTATTCCCGAGTGGAAATGGGAAAGGATAGCTATGGATTTTGTGGTTGGTTTACCTCGTTCGAAGGATGGATACGATTCCATCTGGGTGATTGTAGACAGATTGACGAAGTCTGCACATTTCTTGCCTGTGAAAGCCACATATTCAGTTGCTAGATTGGCGAAGTTGTACGTGAAGCATATTGTATGCCTTCATGGAGTACCTGTGTCCATTGTGTCAGATAGAGGTTCAGTGTTTACTTCTCATTTTTGGCAGAAGTTGCAAGAAGCGATGGGCACTAGGTTGGATTTCAGTACTGCTTTTCATCCTCAGACAGATGGTTAGTCTAAGAGGACGATCCAGACACTGGAAGATATGTTGAGGATGTGTGTCTTGGATTTGAGAGGTAGCTGGGATGATCATTTGTCGCTTGTTGAGTTTGCATATAATAACAGCTACCATAGCAGTATTGGCATGGCACCATATGAGGCGTTGTATGGAAGGAAGTGTAGATCCCCGTTGAGTTGGGATGAGATCGGTGAGAGAGTTTTGACTGGACCAGAGATGGTTCAAGATGCTGCAGAGAAAGTCGCCGTGATCAAGCGTAGATTAGAGACCCAGTTAGTAGACAGAAGAGTTATGCGGATCTTAGGCGCAGAGATGTGGAGTTTCAGGTTGGAGATTTCGTTTTTCTGAAAGTATCTCCGATGAGGGGTGTGATGAGATTTGGCAGGAAGGGTAAGTTAGCACCGAGATATATTGGACCGTTTGAGATTCTGGAGAGAATTGGCACTGTTGCATATCGGTTGGATTTGCCTCCGAGTATGTCACAGGTGCATCCAGTATTTCATATCTCGATGTTGAGGAAGTATATCTCAGATCCTTCACATGTGTTGCAACCTGACAGTGTGGAAGTGAGTGAAGATTTGACGTTTGTGGAAGAACCTGTGGCGATCGTAGATTTTCAAGTTCGACAGTTGCGATCGAAGCAGATTCCGATGGTCAAGGTTTTGTGGCGTAGCGACAGAGTTGAAGAGCATACGTGGGAGACTGAAGCTGAGATGCGAGCTTCTTACCCGTATCTCTTTCCTTCCTGATTCTGTAATCTTGTTTTTAGAATTCGGGGACGAATTCTTGTAAGGGGGGAAGACTGTAATATCCCGTGTTTTTTTTAAAATATTTTTACACTGTACCGGGATATACAGTGTCAATAATTTTTATGCATTATACGATATTTTTATGAGTTAATATGTATTTTAAACCTATTTTAATTACTGTGTCTTATATACAGTGTTTTACGTAAAATTTTCCCGAGACTTTCATTTTCGGGGAAATTTCCACGTAAACAATGTATTATTAATTATTTTAAATGTATTTACGGGTTTGCATGAACTCATACATATTTTTAAATTATTAAATAAAGCCTGTGTGTGTATATTTATTTAATTAGGGTTTATTATTACCCTAATATTTTATTATTTATTATTTGATTATTTTATTTATTATTAAATTATTAAAATTTATTATTTTATTATTAATTATTTATTAATATTTAATTATTTTAATTTATTTTTTTATTTTTTTTTCTTGTTTTCCTTTTTCTTTCTTTCTCTTTTTCTTTTTCTTTCCTTTTCTTTCTTTTTCTTTTTCTTCTTCTTCTTCTTTCTCTCCCGCGCCCGACGCCGACCACCATTTCCTCACCGCCGTTTCTCCCTCCTCCGGCCACCGTTTTCGACACCGCTGGTCTCTTTCTTCTCCTTGAGCTCTGGTGAGTGTTATTCTAGCTTTGGTTTGAGCTAAAATGGTCTAGAATTGCTTAGGTTTCGATTTGAAAATTTCGGCCTCTTTGGGTTTTCGATTTTTTTGAGCTTCGAATTGGATGATTCATGGAAAATTCCTTCACAAATGTTGTTCCTAGTAGCTTAATCTACATGTATGAATTTTTACAGAATTTTTGGAGGTTGTTTGGATTTTTGGGTATTTTTGAATATTTTAATATTATTTTCTAATTTTCGGAAATTAATTATTTAAATTATGAAATTGGAGTTTATGGTTGAATTAGGTGTTGAAATGAATTATAGAAATTTATTTGGAATTTTTATGAATTTCTAAGTATTTATTTTTAATTATTGAAGTTTATGTGATTTTGTAAAATTAAGTTAATTGTGTTTTAAATTGAATTTAATTGGTTAATTGAGTTTAATTATTGATATTATTGATAAATATGTTGAGAAAATTAATTTTGGATAATTGTATGATTTTTGGTGAATTTTTGAAGTAATTTAGGTATATATATATATATAGGGGTATTTTGGTAATTTTACCCTAAATTGTCTAAAAATGTAATTTAATTGGTTTTAATATTTATTTAAGGTATAAAAATGATTTCTACAAAATATTTAGTATTTTTAACTAATTAAAACTATTTTCCGGGAATTATTTTCAATTATATATATAATATACGGTTTTTCTAATAAAATGAGTTTTAATCGATTTTTTACAGTGTTTCAAGATTTATTATGTAATTTCTACGTATGAAATGTATTTTTATGATTTAAGGATATTTTTGGTATATTTGAATATATATTCTGTGTTTGTGGACCCCGGTCGACAGATTGTAGTCTGGAGTCCGACCGAGGGGTTATGATTGATTGTGGTGTTTATTTTTGAAGTGTATTTTCTTTGCAGGGTTGGCTCTACTCTTTTGAGTAGAGAGATGTCCGTTTTACAGGGGAGGTTCTGTCGAATTTTCGGTAGAATTCTCGTAAAACGTGATATCCAGTCGAACCCTAATTTCCGATTCTGTGTTGAATACTCTAGATTTAATTCTAGGATTTCTGTTAGGTTTATTCTAATGTCGGTTATTTATTGCTTGTTTAGTTGCGCCGAGACCGAGGGCTAGTGGACCAGGCCCGTCGGACCTGTCTCGTGGAGCGCATTAGGTGAGTTACTATATTATATATATATGCTTAGGATGCATGATTTAGAAAATGCATGTTTTATTTTGACTGAATATACATAAATAATGTGATCTATATTCAAGTATATTTTTGGTATATTTTTGGTATATAATAAATTATATACATGTTTTGTTAATAAAATATATTTAAAATGTTTTTAAATATATTTTTAGTTTAATTCATGATTTGATTGGATTTATTTGACATATATATACTCAAAATATACCTGGTTTATGTTTGGTATATTTTCGGTATATATATGGTTTATATTGTTGTTTCATTTACATTCATGCATCATTTATTGTGAATGAATGATTTATATTATTAATGAAGGATATCAATAGAACGTGCTACCTAGTGGGCAGCTCTAGGACCGAGTACGTACCGGTACGCCTATAGCTTTAGGCTATATTACTAACTTATTTGTGGATATTGAATTGATTATGATTATTGATATGTGTGAGATGTGGTTTGGGTGTGATTGCTGGAGCTCGGTTGACCAAGTGTCTCGGGGCCAATCACACTGGCAGTCAGACTGCTGGAGCTCGGTTGACTTAGTGTCTCGGGGCCAGTCTACTGTCCATATGGATTAAGTGGATATATTTGGAATCAGTGAGCCTGTATGGCTAGAGTGTTGTTTAACACTATTTTCTGAGGTTGCGATATTCTAGGGTTCTATGTGATCCTTCATAAAAGTTGATTTTCAGACAAATATATAAAATGATTTTTCTGCATCTGTATGAATTTGCCTGTATATATACATATTACTCAGATACTGTTGACTGTATGCATTATCACTTAGAGTGTATGTATATATATTATAGTAATTCACTCAGTGAGGTCTGACTCCCCTCCGTTGACTATTTTTCAGGAGAGTCAACTTCCTCAGACCTCAGTAGCAGGTCGATACGCCGGATTTCTTCCGCCCCGGCTTCTTTATGTAAATTGTCTACTTGAGTCTTATTTATTTTATCTAGACACTGCAGTAGTTGTGAATTAAAGTATTTGTTTTAAAGAGATGTATTATAGTAAAACTGGATTTGTATAAAGATTATACATTTATGAGATTATATATGTGATGTGATGAGTTTTGAATTGAATCCAGTTGATATGGATGATATTGGAATATTTATGATTTTATTTTTCGCTGCATATTATATTTTTATTGTTATTATTGCATATTTATTTTATTTTTAGGCTTGCTACGGGTTCCGGATTCGAAAGAATTCCCGTTCCCTAGCGCCGGTCATGGCCCCTGTTTTGGGTCGTGACAAAAAATGCATTCTAGTGAAGCTTCTTCTTCTTCTGAAAAGAGAGACTCAAGATCAACATCATTCAAGTCTACTTTAGTGATTTGCTGAATTTGTTGAATCATTTGTTCAGTCTTTTTTGTTTTTTAAGGACAATTTTTTTGCAAAATGACCCTTCTTCCCATAGAGGTAGCATCTGTCATTTTTCTTTTTGCCACGGAACTTTTTCTTCTTGTAATACTTCCACTTCTTGAACTTAGATCTTTTTCCTTTCTTCTTCAATTTGAAGAAGTGTTTCTTCTTCTTTGTAGGACAAACACAAACATCAACATCTTTACATTTAATATGCAAATAAGGCCTATCACATGAAAGTTTTCCCAAAGGATTCTTCTTACTGTCGAGATACAGTTTAATCATCTTCCTTTGCTCACATAACTGGGTATGAGCTTGAATCATGATTTGATATAAATGTCCCATTGGCACATCTCCAACTTTGTGATTTGATTGTTTAAGAATCAAAAACATTCAAAAGGCAAGAATATCAAAAATAGAAGCCAAAAAGGCTTACTTTAAATCAGGATTAGTTGTGCCCCCTAATAGATAAAATCTAGTGGACATATTTTGAAAATGTCTTTCTAGATCTTTTCTCTATAGTGAATAACATTTCATCTGGTAATACTCCTTTCATGCGACTTCAAGATCATCATCCCATTTTCCTAAGAACTCATAATGTAAGAGTCCTAGAAAATCTTCTGGTGAAGTGGCATCCATCAACTGAGTCCTAGCATAAACATTCAGAGAGGCATACCAGTTTGCCAGCTTTCCCACCATTTTTGCAAGAAATGTTTCAATAACAATCTTGATCTCTGCTCTAGGAATAAGCATTTTTTTGACTATCCATGCTCTAAACTCCAAAAATCTATTCCTGTATTGTGAAGGAGGAACATCATCCAACGTAAAGTAATTTCCAGTGTTTTTCTAGAAATGTCACAACCCAAAACAGGGGCCATGACCGGCGCTAGGGAACGGGAATTCTTTCGAATCCGGAACCCGTAGCAAGCCTAAAATAAAATAAAACATGTAATAATAATAACAATATATAATGCAGTGGAAATGAAAATCATAAATATCACAATATTAATTTCATCAACTGGATTTAAATCAAATCTCATCTCATATATATATAAATCTTTGAATACAAATCCAGTTTCAAATATAATACAATATCTCACATAAATAAAATACATAAAATCCCATAATTAATTTACAACTACTGCAGTGTCTAGATTATAAAAATAAGACTCAAGTAAATAGTTTACACAAAGAAGCCGGGGCAGAAGAAATCCGGCGTACAGGCCTGCTACTGAGGTCTGAAGATGTTGACTCTCCTGAAAAATTATCAACCGAGGGGAGTCAGACCTCACTGAGTGAATTACTATAATATATATACACGCATACTAAATGGCAATGGATGTGATCAACAGTATATATATATAATATGTATATATACAGGCAAATACACACAGATGCAATAAAATCATTTTTGTAATATCCCGTGCTTTTAAAATATTTTTACACTGTACCGGGATATGTAGTGTTAATAATTTGTGTATATATATTACAATATTTTTACGAGTTAAGATGTATTTAAAACCTATTTTAATTACTGTGTCTTATTTACAGTACTTTACGTAAAATTTTCCCGGGACTTGCATTTTCGGGGAAATTTTCACGTAAGTAATTTATTATTAATTATTTCAAATATATTTTCGGACTTGCATGAACTCATACGTATTTTTAAAATACTAAATAAAGCCTATGTGTGTAAATATTTATTTAATTAGGGTTTAATATATATTACCCTAATATTTTATTATTTATTTATTAATTTATTGTTATTTAATAATTTTATTTATTATTAAATTATTAAAATTATTTTATTATTTTTTTTCTTTTTTCTTTTTCTTTTCTTTTTCTTTCTTTTTCTTTTCTTTCTTTTTTCTTTTTTTTCTTCTTCTTCTTCCTTATTCCCGTGCACGCCCGACCACCACCCCTCACCGCCGCTACAACTGTCGTTCCCCTACCGTCGGTGTGCCTCCCGGCTTGCCACCGTCGTTCCCAGCCGTCCCCCACCGCCAGCAGCTTCCTTCCCCGACGCCGGCGAGCTATTTCTGCCATTTTTGGCCGAAATCTTCTCCTCGCCGTTTCTTCCTCTTCCGGCCACCATTTTTGACACCGCCGGTCTCTTTCTTCTCCTTGAGCTCCGATGAGTGTGATTCTAGCTTTGGTTTGAGCTTAAATGGTCTATAATTGCTTAGGTTTCGAATTTTCAATTTCGATCACATTAGGGTTTTTGATTTTTTTGAGATTTGAATTGATTGATTCATGAAAACTCCCTACACAAATGTTGTTCCTAGTAGCTCAATCTACAAGTATGAATTTTTGTGGAATTTTTGGAGATTTTTTGGATTTTTGGGTATTTTTGAATATTTTAATATTATTTTCTAATTTTCGGAAATTAATTATTTAAATTATTAAATTGGGGTTTATGGTTAAATTAGGTGTTGAAATGAATTATAGGAATTTATTTATAATTTTTATGAATTTCTAAGTATTTATTTTGAATTATTGAAGTTTATGGAATTTTGGAAAATTAGGGTTAAATGTGTTTTTATTTGAATTTAATTGGGTAATTGAGTTTAATTATTGATATTATTGATAAATATGTTGAGAAAATTAATTTTAGATAATTTTATAATTTTTGGTGAATTTTTGAAGTAATTTAAGTATATTTATATATATAGGGGTATTTTGGTAATTTTACCCTAAATTGGCTAAAAATGTAATTTAATTGGTTTTAATAGTTATTTAAAGTATAAAAATGATTTCTACAAATTATTTAGTAATTTTAACTAATTAAAACTATTTTTTGTGAATTATTTTCAATTATATATATAATATACGATTTTTCTAATAAAATGAGTTTTTATCGGTTTTTACCGTGTTTAAAGGTTAATTATGTAATTCCTACCTATAAAATGTATTTTTAGGTTTTAAGGGTATTTTTGGTATTTCTTGAATTGTTCTGTGTTTGTGGACCCCGATCGATAGATTGTAGTCTGGAGTCCGACCGAGGGGTTGTGAATGAGATGTGGTGTTTGTTTTTCGAAGTGTATTTCTTTGCAGGGTCAGCTCTACTCTTTTGAGTAGAGAGATGTCCGTTTTACAGGGGAGGTTCTGTCGGATTTTCGATAGAATTCTCGTAAAACGTGATGTCCAGTCGAACCCTAATTCTGTTTCTGTATTTAATATTCTAGATCGAATTCTAGGAATTCTGTTAGGTTTATTCTGATGTCTATTATTTATTGCTTGTTTAGTTGCACCGAGACCGAGGGCTAGTGGACTAGGCCCGTCGGATCCGTCTCGTGGAGCGCACTAGGTGAGTTACTATACTATATATATATGCTTAGGATGCATGATTTAGAAATATATGTTTTATTTTGATTAAAATGCATAAATAATGTGATTTGTATTTAAGTATATTTTGGTTTATTTTTAGTTTATTTTTGGTATATATTAAATTATATGCATGTTTTATTAATAAATCATATTTAAAATGTTTTTAAATATATTTCTAGTTTAATTTATGATTTGATTGGATTTATTTGACATATATATACTCGAAATATACCTGGTTTACTTTTGGTATATTTTTAGTATATATATGGTTTATGTTGATATTTTATTGAACTTCATGCATCATTTATTTTTGTGAATGAATGTTTTATATTATTAATGATGAAGGATATCAATAGAACGTGCTACCTAGTGGGCAGCACTAGGACCGAGTACGTACCGGTACGCCTATAGTATTTAGGCTATATTACTAACCATTTGTGGATATTGATTGATTATGATTATTGATATGTGTGAGATATGGTTTGGAGGTATGATTACTGGAGCTCGGTTGACCAAGTGTCTCGGGGCCAATCACACAGGCAGTTAGACTGCTGGAGCTCGGTTGACTTAGTGTCTCGAGGTCAGTCTACTGTCTAAATGGATTAAGTGGATATATTTGGATTAAGTGAGCCTGTATGGCTAGAGTGTTGTCTAACACTATTTTTGAGGTTTCGATATTCTAGGGTTCTATGTGATCCTTCATAAACTGTGATTTTCAATAAAATATATAAAAATGATTTTATTGCATCTGTGTGTAATTGCCTGTATATATATATATTAGATATATACTGTTGACTGTATGCATTATCATTTAGTGTGTATGTATATATATTATAGTAATTCACTCAGTGAGGTCTGACTCCCCTCCGTTGATTATTTTTCAGGAGAGTCAACATCTTCAGACCTCAGTAGTAGGCCTATACGCCGAATTTCTTCCGCCCCGGCTTCTTTGTGTAAACTATTTACTTGAGTCTTATTTTTATAATCTAGACACTGCAGTAGTTGTGAATTAAAATGTGGGATTTCATGTATTTTATTTAAAGAGATGTATTATATTGAAACTGGATTTGTACTGAAAGATTTTATATATATGTGATGAGTTGAGATTTGATTTAAATCCAGTTATGAAAATGTTATTATTATATTTATGATTTTTATTTCCATTGCATATAATATTGTTATTGTTATTATCGCATGATTTATTTTATTTTTAGGCTTGCTACGGGTTCCGGATTCGAAAGAATTCCCGTTCCCTAGCGCCGGTCATGGCCCCTATTTTGGGTCGTGACAAAGTTGGTATCAGAGCGGAGTTCTGTGTTAGGGCTTAGTATGTGAGTTGTGGCCCTAGTTTTAAAGTTGTGTTTTCTGTTGAACTACTGCAGTGTATTAGGTTTGAGTATGTGTTGATAAGTATTCCTTGCTTTAGTTTTCAGCGTTATTCCTCCATTGTTTGTTTTGTCTGAATCTTTCCATTTGTCTTTTCAGAATGAGGAGGCAAGCGCGTGTCGCTCCACCGATCGTTGAGGCCGAGGATGATGAGTCTTTTCAGGATGAGGTTTTACCTCCTGAGCAGCCAGTTAGATGTAGAGGTCGTGGCAGAGGTAGACCTCGAGGAGCGGCAGGTCGTCGTAGGCAGAGAGAGTTACAGGACGAGGAGCCTGTAGAGCCTGAGTTTGATGTTCCTGTTCCTCCAGTTGTTTAGCCTGTTCAGCCTGCCTATCAGTAGGGTATGTCTGACCCTGAGGCAGTTTTGTTCTATGCCCGAGTTGGCAGGATTGCTTTCGATGGTACTTCCGATCCGTTAGATTTTCTGCATGCGATTGAGACTAGGACTTGGACTGCTCATACCGAGTACCAGCGGATCATGATCGTTGAGTTGTCTATCGAGGGACCAGCTCTAGATTGGTTCATTCAGATGATTTAGCCTTATATGATGACGACGACATGGGCTCAGTTTCGAGAGTGATTTATGAGGAGATTCTATCCAGAGCCTCTTCGTTTGAGCTATCGTCTTTGTTTGACCAGTATTTCTCGTGGAGATCGATCTGTAGAGGAGTATATCGGAGAGTTTCTTCGATTGGGTAGATATGCTGAGGATCTGATGCAAGATCAGTATTTCGCAGTTACTACATACGTTACTGGTTTGGGTTCAGCTTTTGCTGGTATGCCTACAGCAGGTCTTACTCTGGAGTCTGTGATTGAGTTGGCTAAGGAGATTGAGCTGAGACTAGTTAGGCAGGGAGTGATGCCTGATTATTACCAGCTAGGAGTTCAGTCAAGTGGATTGCAGGCTACTCCGTATTCGAGTTTTCACGTTGGTTCGAGTAGTCAGCAGCGAGGTCCGACTCAACAGAGTCAGAGACAGTAGCAGTGAGTGCATCGGAGCAGTAGACATGGCCGTGGAGGTCAGCGTAGATCATTTAGATTCGGATCAGGTGCTTCGAGCAGCAGCAGTGGTCGTAGTTCTGGATCAACGGCCAGTGTTTGCCAGACTTGTGGTAGAGTCCATCAGGGATCATGTTATCTGACACCGCTGACATGCTTCAGATGCGGGCAGATAAGACATTTTTCCAGATCATGTCCTTATTCCGGTTATCAGCAGCAGCAGATTCCGTGATTCCCACAGCAGTCGATTGCTAGTGCTGCACCCATGCCATTTCAGTTACCACCAACCCAGCATCAGAGTTCCACTCAGTTTGTTCCACAGTAGAGTCATGGTAGAGGTACTAGAGGAGGTGCCAGAGGTGTTGGCCAGGCTTCTACCAGTCAGCAGGGAGGTCGAGGTCAGGCCAGAGTTTTTCATCTCACTCAGCAGGATGCTCAAGCATCTAATGCAGTTGTGGCAGGTATTGTTTCTGTTTGTTACTTGGATGCTTGGGTTTTGTTTGATCCGGGTGCCACGCATTCATTTGTTTCTCCTGTTTTTGCTTCTAAATCTTGTTGGTAAGCTTCGAGGATGACTTTTCCTTTATCTGTTGCCACTCCTCTGAGCGATTCCTTGGACGCCGATATTGTTCTTTCTGGTTGTCCAGTTCTCGTGGGAGATAGAGAATTACCCGCTGATTTGATATTGTTAGATGTAATGGAGTTTGATGTTATTTTGGGAATGGATTGGTTATCTCAGCACTACGCCGTGGTAGATTGTAGGAATAAAGAGGTTACTTTCAGAATTCCTGGTGAAGTAGAGTTTAAGTTTGTTGATGATAGGAGTTCAGCACCTCAGAATCTTATTTCTGCTATTACGGCTAGGAAGTTATTGAAGAGAGGTTGTCAGGGATATTTGGCATTAGTCAGGGATACTTCAGTGGAGAAGTTGTCACTCACAGATGTTCCTGTTGCTTGTGAGTTTCCTGATGTTTTTCCCGAGGAGTTGCCAGGTTTACCACCTCATAGAGAGATTGAGTTCTATATAGATGTGGTTCCAGGTACTACTCCTATATCTATGCCGCCCTATCGAATGGCTCCTGCAGAGTTGAAAGAGTTGAAGGAGCAGTTGCAAGAGTTGTTGGATAAAGGTTTTATCAGACCCAGTGTTTCTCCTTGGGGTGCACCAGTCCTGTTTGTGAAGAAGAAGGATGGTACCCTGAGACTGTGCATTGACTACAGAGAGCTGAATAAGGTGACAGTGAAGAATAAGTATCCTCTCCCGAGGATAAATGATTTGTTTGATCAGCTACAGGGTGCACAGTTCTTTTCTAAGGTTGACTTGAGGTCGGGTTATCATCAGTTGCGGATCAGTGAAGCTGATATTCCTAAGACAGCGTTCCACACTCGATATGGCCATTATGAGTTTCTGGTGATGTCTTTTGGTTTGACTAATGCACCAGTAGCTTTTATGGACCTGATGAACAGGGTATTCAGACCGTATGTGGATCAGTTTGTAGTAGTCTTCATTGATGATATACTGGTATATTCAAGGAGTATGGATGAGCATGTATATCATTTGAGTATTGTACTACAGACACTGAGAGATCATCAGCTTTATGCTAAATTCTTAAAGTGTGATTTCTGGATGGAGAGTGTTTCTTTTCTTGGACACGTAGTGTCTAAAGAATGTATTCAGGTTGATCCATAGAAGGTTGAGGCAGTATCTGAATGGCCTAGACCTACTTCTATTACAGAGATTCAAAGTTTTTTGGGTTTAACCGGGTATTATAGGCGGTTTGTGCAGGATTTTTCCAGAATTGCATCCCCTATGACTCGCTTGACTCAGAAGAATGTTAGATTTGAGTGGTCAGAAGCATGTGAGAATAGTTTCCAGTTGTTGAAGGAGAAGTTGACCACAGTGCCAGTGTTAGCTTTGCCTAATAGTGTGGATAAGTTCACAGTTTACTATGATGCCTCTAGAATTGGCCTTGGTTGTGTGTTGATGCAGAATGGAAGGGTGATAGCCTATGCTTTGAGGCAGTTGAAGAAGCATGAGCAGAACTATCCTACACATGACCTTGAGATGGCTGCAATGATCTTTGCTTTGAAGATTTGGAGACATTATTTGTACGGGGTGACTTGGGAGATATTTACTGATCACAAGAGCCTTAAGTACATTTTCTAGCAGCGAGATTTGAATTTGAGGCAGAGAAGATGGTTGGAACTGTTGAAGGATTATGACTGTGAGATTCTATATCATCCGGGTAAAGCTAATGTGGTAGCAGATGCCTTGAGTAGGAAGTCCTCAGGTAGTCTTGCTCACATCGGTGTTGAGAGGAGACCATTGATCCAGGAATTGCATCTGTTGGTGGATCAAGGTCTGATGATGAAGATTAGTAGATCAGGTGGACTGCTAGCTCAGTTTAAAGTACGATCTGTACTGAGGGATAGGATTAAAGCAGCTCAGAGCCAAGATCCTATTCTGGAAGAGCTTGCAGAGAATGTTCGAGCAGGGAAGTTCACTGATTTCACACTCGATGATGATGGTGTGTTGTGGATCAGTGGTAGATTGTGTGTTCCTGATGTGGATGATTTGAGAGAAGAGATCCTAGAGGAAGCACATTCTATTGCCTACAGTGTTCATCCGGGCATTACCAAGATGTACCACAGTATGAGAGATCTATACTGGTAGGATGGATTGAAGAAGGATGTCACTGATTATATTGTGAAGTGTTTGACGTGTCAGCAAGTGAAAGCCGAACATCAGAAGCCTTCTGGGAAGCTTCAGCCTCTTCCTATTCCCGAGTGGAAGTGGGAAAGGATAGCTATGGATTTTATGGTCGGTTTACCCCGTTCGAAGGATGGATATGATTCCATCTAGGTGATCGTAGACAGGTTGACAAAGTCTGCATATTTCTTGCCTGTGAAAGCCACATATTCAGTTGCTAGATTGGCGAAGTTGTATGTGAAGCATATTGTGTGCCTTCATGGAGTACCTGTGTCCATTATGTCAGATAGAGGTTCGGTGTTTACTTCTCGTTTTTGGCAAAAGTTACAGGAAGCGATGGGCACTAGGTTGGATTTTAGTACTGCTTTTCATCCTCAGACAGATGGCCAGTCTGAGAGGACGATCCAGACACTAGAATATATGTTGAGGATGTGTGTCTTGGATTTGGGAGGTAGCTGGGATGATCATTTGCCACTCGTTGAGTTTGCATATAATAATAGCTACCATAGCAGTATTGGCATGGCACCGTATGAGGCGTTGTATGGAAGGAAGTGTAGATCCCCGTTGAGTTGGGATGAGATTGGTGAGAGAGCTTTGACTGGACCTGAGATGGTTCAGGATTCTGTAAAGAAAGTCACCGTGATTAAGCGAAGATTAGAGACTGCAGTTAGCAGACAGAAGAGTTATACGGATCCTAGGCGCAGAGATGTGGAGTTTCAGGTTGGAGATTTCATTTTTCTGAAAGTATCTCCGATGAAGGGTGTGATGAGATTTGGTAGGAAGGGTAAGTTAGCACCGAGATATATTGGACCGTTTGAGATTCTGGAGAGAGTTGGCACTGTTGCATATCAGTTGGATTTGCCTCCGAGTATGTCATAGGAGCATCCAGTATTTCATATCTCGATGTTGAGGAAGTATATCTCAGACCCTTCTCACGTGTTGCAACCTGACAGTGTAGAAGTGAGTGAAGATTTGACGTTTGTGGAAGAACTTGTGGCAATCGTTGATTTTCAAGTTCGACAGTTGCGTTTGAAACAGATTCCGATGGTCAAGGTTCTGTGGCGTAGTGACAGAGTCGAGGAGCATACGTGGGAGACTGAAGCTGAGATGCGAGCTTCTTACCCGTATCTCTTTCTTTCTTGATCTTGTTTTTTTTAGAATTCGAGGACGAATTCTTGTAAGGGGGGAAGACTGTAATATCCCGTGCTTTTAAAATATTTTTACACTGTACCGGGATATGTAGTGTTAATAATTTGTGTATATATATTACGATATTCTTACGAGTTAAGATGTATTTAAAACCTATTTTAATTACTGTGTCTTATTTACAGTACTTTACGTAAAATTTTCCCGGGACTTGCATTTTCGGGGAAATTTTCACATAGGTAATTTATTATTAATTATTTTAAATATATTTTCGGACTTGCATGAACTCATACATATTTTTAAAATACTAAATAAAGCTTATGTGTGTAAATATTTATTTAATTAGGGTTTAATATATATTACCCTAATATTTTATTATTTATTTATTAATTTATTGTTATTTAATAATTTTATTTATTATTAAATTATTAAAATTATTTTATTATTTTATTCTTTTTTCTTTTTCTTTTCTTTTTCTTTTCTTTCTTTTTTCTTTTTCTTCTTCTTCTTCTTCCTTCTTCCCGTGTGCGCCCGACCACCACCCCTCACCGCCGCTGCAACTGCCGTTCCCCTACCATCGGTGTGCCTCCCCGCCTGCCACTGTCGTTGCCAGCCGTCCCCCGCCGCCAGCAGCTTCCTTCCCCGGCGCCGGCGAGCTATTTCTGCCATTTTTGGCCGAAATCTTCTCCTCGCCGTTTCTTCCTCTTTCGGCCATCGTTTTCGACACCGTCGGTCTCTTTCTTCTCCTTGAGCTCCGGTGAGTGTGATTCTAGCTTTGGTTTGAGCTTAAATGGTCTAGAATTGCTTAGGTTTCGAATTTTCAATATCGGTCACATTAGGGTTTTTGATTTTTTTGAGATTTGAATTGATTGATTCATGAAAACTCCCTTCACAAATGTGTTCCTAGTAGCTCAATCTACATGTATAAATTTTTGTGGAATTTTTGGAGATTTTTTGGATTTTTGGGTATTTTTGAATATTTTAATATTATTTTCTAATTTTCGGAAATTAATTATTTAAATTATGAAATTGGGGTTTATAGTTAAATTAGGTGTTGAAATGAATTATAGGAATTTATTTAGAATTTTTATGAATTTCTAAGTATTTATTTTGAATTATTGAAGTTTATGGAATTTTGGAAAATTAGGGTTAAATGTGTTTTTATTTGAATTTAATTGGGCAATTGAGTTTAATTATTGATATTATTGATAAATATGTTGATAAAATTAATTTTGGATAATTTTATAATTTTTGGTGAATTTTTGAAGTAATTTAAGTATATTTATATATATAGGGGTATTTTGGTAATTTTACCCTAAATTGGCTAAAAATGTAATTTAATTGGTTTTAATAGTTATTTAAAGTATAAAAATGATTTCTACAAATTATTTAATAATTTTAACTAATTAAAACTATTTTTCGTGAATTATTTTCAATTATATATATAATATACGATTTTTCTAATAAAATGAGTTTTTATCAGTTTTTACCGTGTTTAAAGGTTAATTATGTAATTCCTACCTATAAAATGTATTTTTAGGTTTTAAGGGTATTTTTGGTATTTCCTGAATTGTTCTGTGTTTGTGGACCCCGATCGGTAGATTGTAGTCTGGAGTCCGACCGAGGGGTTGTGAATGAGATGTGGTGTTTGTTTTTCGAAGTGTATTTCTTTGCAGGGTCGGCTCTACTCTTTTGAGTAGAGAGATGTTCGTTTTACAGGGGAGGTTCTGTCTGATTTTTGGTAGAATTCTCATAAAACGTGATGTCCAGTCGAACCCTAATTCTGTTTCTGTATTTAATATTCTAGATCGAATTCTAGGAATTCTGTTAGGTTTATTCTAATGTCTATTATTTATTGCTTGTTTAGTTGCGCCGAGACCGAGGGCTAGTGGACCAGGCCCGTCGGATCCGTCTCGTGGAGCGCACTAGGTGAGTTACTATATTATATATATATGCTTAGGATGCATGATTTAGAAATATATGTTTTATTTTGATTAAAATGCATAAATAATGTGATTTGTATTTAAGTATATTTTGGTTTATTTTTAGTTTATTTTTGGTATATATTAAATTATATGTATGCTTTATTAATAAATCATATTTAAAATGTTTTTAAATATATTTCTAGTTTAATTTATGATTTGATTGGATTTATTTGACGTATATATATTCGAAATATACCTGGTTTACTTTTGGTATATTTTTAGTATATATATGGTTTATGTTGATATTTTATTGAACTTCATGCGTCATTTATTTTTGTGAATGAATGTTTTATATTATTAATGATGAAGGATATCAATAGAACGTGCTACCTAGTGGGCAACACTAGGACCGAGTACGTACCGGTATGCCTATAGTATTTAGGCTATATTACTAACCATTTGTGGATATTGATTGATTATGATTATTGATATGTGTGAGATATGGTTTGGAGGTATGATTGCTGGAGCTCGGATGACCAAGTGTCTCGGGGCCAATCACACAGGCAGTTAGACTGCTGGAGCTCGGTTGACTTAGTGTCTCGGGGCCAGTCTACTGTTTAAATGGATTAAGTGGATATATTTGGATTAAGTGAGCCTGTATGGGTAGAGTGTTGTCTAACACTATTTCTGAGGTTTCGATATTCTAGGGTTCTATGTGATCCTTCATAAACTATGATTTTCAATAAAATATATAAAAATGATTTTATTGCATCTGTGTGTAATTGCCTGTATATATATATTAGATATATAGTGTTGACTGTATGCATTATCATTTAGTGTGTATGTATATATATTATAGTAATTCACTCAGTGAGGTCTGACTCCCCTCCGTTGACTATTTTTCAGGAGAGGTCAACATCTTCAGACCTCAGTAGCAGGCCTGTATGCCGGATTTCTTCCGCCCCGGCTTCTTTGTGTAAACTATTTACTTGAGTCTTATTTTTATAATCTAGACACTGCAGTAGTTGTGAATTAAAATGTGGGATTTCATGTATTTTATTTAAAGAGATGTATTATATTGAAACTGGATTTGTACTGAAAGATTTTATATATATGTGATGAGTTGAGATTTGATTTAAATCCAGTGATGAAAATGTTATTATTATATTTATGATTTTTATTTCCGCTGAATATAATATTGTTATTGTTATTATCGCATGATTTATTTTATTTTTAGGCTTGCTACGGGTTTCGGATTCGAAAGAATTCTCGTTCCCTAGCGCCGGTCATGGCCCCTGTTTTAGGTCGTGACAATTTTATATATATTTTATTAAAAATCATCTTTTATGAAGCATCACATAGAACCCTAGAATATCGCAACCTCGAAAACAGTGTTAGACAACACTCTAGCCATACAGGCTCACTGAATCCAAATATATCCACTTAATCCATTTAGACAGTAGACTGGCCCTGAGACACTAAGTCAACCAAGCTCCAGCAGTCTGACTACCAGTGTGATTGGCCCCGAGACATTTAGTCAACCGAGCTCCAGCAATCACACCTCCAAACCATATCTCACACATCAAATAATCATATTCCATCAATATCCACAAATGGTTAGTAATATAGCCCTAAATACTATAGGCATACCAGTATGTACTTGGTCCTAGTGCTGCCCACTAGGTAGCACGTTCTATTGATATCCTTCATCATTAATAATATAAAACATTCACTCACAAAAATAAATGATGCATGAAGTTCAATAAAATATCAACGTAAACCATATATATACTAGAAATACACCAAAAGTAAACCATGTATATTTCGAGTATATATATACGTCAAATAAATCCAATCAAATCATAAATTAAACTAGAAATATATTTAAAAACATTTTTAATATAATTTATTAACAAAACATGCATATAATTTAATATATACCAAAAATAAACCAAAAATATACTAAATATAAACTTAAGAAATAATCAAATTATTTATGCATATTTAATCCAAATAAAACATATATTTCTAAATCATGCATCCTAAAGCATATATATATAGTATAGTAACTCACCCTAGTGCGCTCCACGAGATGGGTCCGACGGGCCTGGTCCACTAGCCCTCGGTCTCGGTGCAACTAAACAAGCAATAAATAATCGACATCAGAATAAACCTAACAGAAATCCTAGAATTCGATCTAGAGTATTAAACACAGAATCGATATCAGGGGTTCGACCGGATATTACGTTTTACGAGAATTCTATCAAAAATCCGATAGAACCTCTCCTGTAAAACGGACATCTCTCTACTCAAAAGAGTAGAGCCGACCCTACAAAGAAACACACTTCAAAAAACTACACAGAGCACAATCAAAATCTCATAGTCGGACTCCAAACTACAATCCACCGACCGGGGTCCACAAACACAGAACAATTATAAAAATACCTAAAATATCCTTATAACATAGAAATTCATTTATATATAAAAATTACATAATTAACTTTTAAACACAGTAAAAACCAATAAAAACTCATTTTATTAGTAAAACCGTATATTATATATATATTTGAAAATAATTCACGAAAAATAGTTTTAATTAGTTAAAAATACCAAATAATTTATAGAAATCATTTTTATACCTTAAATAATTATTGAAACCCAATTAAATTACATTTTTAGCCAATTTAGGGTAAAATTACCAAAATGCCCTTATATATATAATTATACTATAATTACTTCAAAAATTCACCAAAAATTATACAATTATCCAAAATTAATTTTCTCAACATATTTATCAATATATCAATAATTAAACTCAATTAACCAATTAAATTTAATTAAAAACACATTTAACCTAGTTTCCCAAAATTTCATAAACTTCAATAATTCAAAATAAATACTTAGAAATTCATAAAAATTCCAAATAAATTCCTATAATTCATTTCAACACCTAATTTAACCATAAAACATAATTTCATAATTTAAATAATTAATTTCTGAAAATTAGAAAATAATATTAAAATATTCAAAAATATCCAAAAATCCAAAAAACCCTCCAAAAATTCCACAAAAATTCATACATTTAGATTAAGTTACTAGGAACAACATTTGTGAAGGGAGTTTCCATGAATCAATCAATTCGAAGCTCAAAAAAATCAAAAACCCTAATATGGCTGAATTGGAAAAATTCAAAACTAAGCAAATCTAGACCATTTTAGCTCAAACCAAAGCTAGAATTACACTCACCGGAGCTCAAGGAGAAGAAAGAGACCGGCGGTGTCGAAAACGGTGGTCGAAATCGTCGTTGACGGCGAGGAGAAGAAATTTTGGCCAAAAGAAGAAAAGAGGCTGCCGGGCACCGGGGAAGAAGGTTGCTGGCGGCGGGGGGACGGCTAGGAACGACGATGGCAAGCCGAGAGGCACACCGACGGTAGGTGGTCAGGATTTACAGCAGTGAGGGGAAGGGTGGTCGGGCGCGGGAGGGAGAGGAAGAAGAAGAAGAAAAAGAAAAAAGAAAAGAAAAGAAAAAGAAAAGAAAAAGAAAAAGAAAAAGAAAAAGAAAAAAGAAAAAAAAATAAAAATTTTAATAAAATATTTGAAAAATTTCACATCCACACATATAATTTAATATTTTAATAATTTAATAATAAATAAAAATAATTAAATAACAATAAATTAATAAATAAATAATAAAATATTAGGGTAATATATTAAACCCTAATTAAATAAATATATACACACATAGGCTTTATTTAGTAATTTAAAAATACGTATGAGTTCATGCAAGTCCGAAAATATATTTAAAATAATTAATAATAAATTATTTACGTGAAAATTTCCCCGAAAATGCAGGTCCCGAAAAAATTTTATGTAAAACACTGTAAATAATATACAATAATTAAAATAGGTTTTAAATACACATCAACTAGTAAAAATATCATAGTATATATATAAAAATTATTAACACTGCATATCCCGGTACAGTGTAAAAATATTTTAAAAACACAGGATATTACAAGAAATTTGTCTGCTGATTTGGTTGTGGTGTTTTGGTATGTCCAGATTCTTCTTCTGGATCATCAACTTCTTCAACTTAAGGTCCTCTAGAAGATGTAGCATCATCAACCATCAATTGGTAAGGTATTTCATAATCTGAATTAGAGTCACTTTCTAAAGATTCAGAAGATGAACCTTCCTTTGAGACAGATCCAATTGAAAAGCTGGGTATGACATTTTTAGCACACTTTTCTAAGAAGGAAGAGATGGGATTCATCATCATCTGAGGGTGTTTTGACTCTTCTAAGGATGAGGTTGGCGAGGCCTTTTTGGGTGATGACTCAAAGGATGTTTTTTTTTTGTTTTTCAGTTTGAGAGAAATGAACTATTTTTCCTTTTTTTGCTGTTGTTTCATCAGAGGACTGCATTTGTGAGGGGATCTTTGATGAAGATTTGAATCCTTGAAAATTTAGAGGAATATTCAAGGGAGCTGTTGGTGTAGGAAATAAAGGTTGAGTGGAAGAGGCTGTGTATGGAGAACTAAGAATTGAATAAGGCTTGTATAAAAGACCTAAAGGATCTGAAGAGAAAGATTTCGAAGAAATTTGTGAGGACAATTCTTCTTTCTTCCTTTTAAGATCATTTTCAAGTTGGTCAACCTGGGCTTTTAAGTTTAAAATTTCTATTTCTTTCATTTGATTGCTATTCAATGTGCCTTTGTTGCTGATAATTTGCATAAGTTCTTGGTGCTTCATTTCTATTTGCCTTTGTAATTCTACATGAACCGCTTCCATTCTTTTCTCAAAGGCCTGGAACTTTTTATTTGCCACATTCATATGTTCATCAACTCCATCAATCTTTTCTTCAATAAGCTTCAGTTTTTGATTTTTGAGCACAAGCATTCTAAGTCTGCCAGTTGACTACTGCTTCTCCAGGAGTTGTTTGTTTAGGTCTGTCATCTGCATCAACAATGTTTGACTCCAGGATAAAAGGTTGCATGGTAATTTGGTTCTTTATTTCTTTGGTTAAAGGAGGAAAGTCTGTGGGTTGGAACATACAGATTTGGGGTAAAGGCTTTGACTTTTGAATTTCGGCTGAATTTTCTTTTCTTATCGATTTCAAAGTTTGTTTATAACATGGGAGAGGAGTTGACTTAGGTTTTGATTAGGAAGGAGGTTTTTGAGGTTTGCAAGGTTCAGGAGGAATATTTTGAGTAGGTGGTGGTTTGTACCAAGCAGGAGGAGAATATGATACAACATAATCATATTTTCCTGAAGGTTGTCCCAGAGTGCAGATGCTTGAATCTCCATCTTCATATCTCCTTTTGAATTCTTTTTCACCATATTTTCTTGGAGATTTCTTCTTTTTCTTTTTCTTCTCATCATCATCAAAGTAGGATTCAGCATAGCAATCATCACAATCACAATAATCAAAATAACAGTGACCATTACGCTTAAAAGCATAAATTGGTCTCCCAAAATTATCAAAAGAGGCTATAGGAATATTATCTTCTGGATCCCAAGAATTGATTATGAACTGGGTATTAAAAACTATAGGAGTCTCTTATTTTCGCCTAAAGATCGTATCAACTAATCCATCAGATCTTTTGATATGCACTGGGTCTGTACCTTGAATTGGCTTTACTGTCTCATGCAACTTCTCATAATTGGTGATCCATTTTTTTGGGAATAATTTTAACAAATCATTCCTAGAGAGTTGTTTAGGAGTGTGGATACACGTGGGAGTATTATGAGAGTCTACTTTTATGAACAAAACATCATTTTGGACATAGGGTAGTGACAGGTTTATAGCATGGTTTTGGAGACGGTAGACAATTTAGTAGTGAAGGGTGGCTACTTTGGCTGTGGAAATTTGTTCAGCACCAAGGATCTGGAGTTGGACTTTTAAAGCTGTCAAGCCATGAGGATTAGAAAGGGCAAGATTATAATTTGGGAAAAATGTAAAGAATACTGAGCCAGCATTTAAGGATGTTTCTACAGTCCTAATTACAGCATGTTGATACTTCTTATATCTAGAATCCAAAAGAGCGATCCTAGAGAAGATAGGTTGCCCTGCTTTACCATGGTAGGAGAGTCCTAACCTTATAGCTCCAAAGTGGATGTGAGTGCATCCCTGGTTAAGCCAAGTTCTTAAAAATTCTGGAGGAATTTCTAAGGTCACAAACTGTTCTATCTGAGAGGCTGGTATGTGATGTTGATCAAAACTGGAGGCTTGAACATATTCTTTTATAGAAGAAGTGGGTCTGTTTATAAGAGCTTTGAAACATTGTTTCCAGTTTATTTTGGTTTTTGAAAAGGCATCATAAGGGTTCAATAGGGGAAACTTTGATTCCTCTATCTTTTGGTCTTCAAGAAGGTAGGTAATCTCATACAAGTAATCGGTCTTTTTCTAGGTGGTTTGGTTGATAGGAGGTGATAGGGTAACAACAACAAACTTAGTTGGCACGTATTTATAATCACATATTATAGAGGGAGTGGAAGAGGGAATAGAAGAGCTTTCTAGTTCAGTCATGTTTAAGAATTCCTTCTCCTTTAGTCTTCATATTAATTATAACAATTCCACCTTATGCAAAAACAAGGCTATAATAGCAATTTGTCACAAGTGGCTGTAATTTAAAGGTGTTTAATCTTTGTATTTACTTTTATCAGTGGACGTATATCCACATTTGTCTGTTTTAGTGTTAAGGCCTTCTTGTATCTCAGCTCCTTCTCTATATAAGGAGCCTTCTGTCTCAATTTGTAGGCAGAACCCCTCTTGTAAAATTTTTAAAGCTAAATAAACAATGGCCTTCTAAAAATCTTTCTCTTATTCTCTAATAGTCAGATTATGAATTATAATCGTTTCCACCTATTCTAAATTAAGGAGTATGCTCTGTACTTGCCTCCATGAAGGATCTGGTACATCAAAAACTTAATTAGAATTGATCCAGTTACCAACTCTATTAAGATTATAATTTATGGTTATATAGATTATAAAAAGGGGATAAGCTTTCTGGCCAGAAATTGGTTATGTGATGCTGTAAGTACGGCTTGGCTAGTCCATGATATAATATGTATAGCTATGAAATATAATTTTAATGGAGCTCTGGAAAATTGGTATCATAGCCTTGTTTTATATATATATATATATATTCATTTCATACATATGATAAAATCCACTTTTATATAATAATAGATGAAGAAAAGTTCCTGGATAAAGGATTGGAACATAACCCTAAAATATTCTGCAACCTTGATCACTGAACCTCACTAGCCAACACTCTCACTATATTCCAAAATGTTTCTCTTTTTTCATTTTTGGACAGTAGACTAGCCCTGAGACACTAAGTCAATTAAGCACCTGAAGTCTCACTGTCTATGTGATTGGCCCAAGACACTAGGTCAACCGAGCTCCTACAATCACACCACTCACTTACCACGAATCTCAATAATCAATTATTTAAAACTCACATAATATTTCAAATATCAACCCTAAAATCTAACTCACTAGTGTGCACACTGTCCTAGTGTAGCCTACTAGGTAGCACGTTCTATCGCTATCCTTCAAAATAATTTTTTTTCAAAATCTAATAATGAATACTCAATATAAAAATATAACAACATATAATATCAAAAATGAATATTCTCAATATATCTATGGAAAAGCATAAATATGAAAATTAACATATAAATATAATTTAATGAAAAGAGCATAATTAAATTCATATTTATTAACATATATGAATGCTCAAAATATTAATCTACATGCAATGCATATATATGATAATAACTCACAGTTGTGCACTTCTCTAAAAGAACTAGACTGGCCTTGTCCGGTAGGTCTCGGTCTTGGTGCAACTATGGAAAAATAAATAAATATTATTATTATTATTAGAATTGAAATCCTAATTTATATTTCTAGAAATTCTAAAGAATGACTCAATCTAGGACATGACTCGACCAAAATTAAAAACTCGAGGATCGACCCGATGTCACATTTTACGAGAATTTTATCGAACATTCGACAGAATCTCCTGTGTAAACGGACATCCTCTCCACTAAAAGTAGAGCCGATCCTATAAGCAAACACACTTCAATATTCACAAGATGCTCAACGTTTGGAGTTGGGCCCTCGAACTACACAATTTGTCCAACTGAGAACCAATATACACAAAAATTCATAATCTAATAATTAATATTAAAAATCACTAAATCCATAAAAATCAATAAAATACCACAATACAATTTATTTAAATAATAAAAACATTAAAGATAATTTAATTTCAAATTAATTAATAAAATCTCAAATAGAATTAAATAATAATAATAATAATAATCCATTTTTCAAATATTCAAAATAAATAGCATAAAGCACAACTAATTATTTAAATTACCCAATTATATAATAAAAATAGTTAAAAATCCATTTAATCAAAAAAATAATAAATAAGCTATTATTTAAGTATAATTTCGGTAATTATTATTAATTAGCTAAGATAGCAAATAATTCATAAAAATTATTTTAATATATTTATTACTCCAAAATTATCCAAAACATTCTAATTAACAATAATTTCAATTAAAATACAAAATTTACTAATTATACTAATTTTTCCAAAATTCAATTTTTACATAAACTTTCAAAAATTTCAATAAATAATCAAAACACAATTTCAATAAATTTTCTACACAAAACATGCTTAAAATAATTAGTAGAATCTATTAAAAATAAAAAGCATTTTTCGAGCCGGGATAGTCCCGGTGAATAGTATCTGAGCCGGAATAGTGCTCAAAATTAACTATCTGGCAAAATCAATTTTAAACACATTTTTGGAAAGCTTATAGCTTCAATTTAAATAATCTAAAGTCAATTTCACATAATTCAAACCAATTGAACTTAAAATCAACAAAATACAATATGAACCCTATAATGAATTTAGATAAAATTGAAGATCAATATGAAGTTCATAGGATTAGGGGAAACGAAGCCTAAGGAATGAGCTTTGAATGAGTTTAGTCTCAACCCATGACACAATCAGAATTGATGCAAGTGAGCTCCAAAAGGTGATGGTGCCAAAGAGAAAATAAGGGGGAAGGAGGGGAAACGGGTTGCGACGGAAAGGAAGAGGAAGGGAGGAAGGAAAAGTGGGCAGCAACATCGATATGAGGAGGGGTGGCAAGCGACGGTCTTGTCTTGTAAGCACCCTAATATTTTGGGATGAAATTATGCACGTATACAACAAAAGCCCCTATGATGAATATCTAATTGAGAATTGATCTCTGGTATTGAGTTTCGCGATTTAAAGGACTAAATTGCAATGTTTTGTAGACTTAATTGCAAAATTAGTTTTTTAATGATTTAATTACAAAAATTAGAAAATTTTTAGGACCTTTTTTTAAATAAAAAATCATTTTTAATTTTATTCTTTCGGCATTTAATGCCTGCCAGTCAGCATTAGGCAATGATAGTCAGCATTACGGGTGAAAATTGGCATTCTGCAATGCCGATTCTCACTAAAAAGTGTTTTTATGTGATTTTTTTACACTGATTTTGTCAGTTTTCAATTTTTATTAGTCCAGGACTATGTGTGAGTCTTTAATTTTTCAAAATCCTATTACTTATCATCTCGTTATCCTGATTTTTCAAATATTTTTTGTATGTGTTAATAATTTCAAGATTTATAATTAAATTCCTTATAATATGGTATTCAACTTGATTATAAAAATTAATTATTGATCGTAAAGTAATATTGAGGCTTATTGGACTAGCTGATCTAATGGAATTCATCGCCATAGTAATCCATGTCTCCTCTTTGTTTTTCGCCTCTTCTTTCTATGATAACTCAAAAAAGTAATTTATTTAGGTAAATTACAATTATGATATTATTAAAAAAATGTTATATATATATACACACACAAATCAATTTAATTACAAAGTTAAGTAACCAGCAAAAACTGCCTTTAAGACATAAAAAGTCATAAATTAAATTATTAATAATATAAACCATGAAAAGAAAATATGCACCTTTAAGTGGGATCCATGGGACGAGTTTTCACATGACAAGTTGACAAATTTAGACCGAAGAGCGAAATACTTATTTGAAAGACCAATTAAAAGTAACTAAAATTATGATAAATTTTTAATACAAATAGAGAAATTAATTGATAAATATCATAAAATTTTGGGGCTAATATTATTCTTTTTATGGAACATTTGAAATTTATAGGTAATTTTTTAGTCTTTAAAAAACTTTGGGGGCATTACCCCTTAAGCAAGCCTAAGTTTTCTTTAAGAAAGCTAAATTAAGAGAAAAGAATAAAATAAAAAAATAATTATTTAGTAAGTATTTTGCTATAATAAAGTACTGTATAAAATACTTACAAGAGCAATTAAGATTTATTCAACCGTATCTTTGGAGAAACATTTATTGATCATCTCCAGCCTAATTAACATCATAAAATAACCCAGATTCGCACTAAATAAAGCATAGTAGGTTCTAAAGAAACACATAACAAATTAATAAATTTAATCATATCAAGAAGTAATATTTTCAGTAGATCATGGATGAGAGAGATAGGATTAAATATTTTTAGGTCACTCAACTATACTCTTATTATAGTTTGGTTACCAAATTTTAATTTGTTTTCTTTTGATTACTCAACTTTGATTTCGTTTCAAAAAAGTACCATTTAAAATTTTTAGTCCTTCAATTTTATCTTTTTCAATTTAGTTTAGAATTACAAAAAATCTTAGAAATTCCTTCTCTCACCTTTTTCCACGACTCTTATGCCAACAATGGTAAGTTTGCTAGTATTAAGTGGAATCAAGGAGTTACTCATATGAGATTTGGAATTTCTTAATTCTTAACTTCATCTACCATATCTAAGGATTTTCTAAGATCTTGAGTTAAATTGATGTTGTTCATATTTGCTGCTTTAATGGAAGGGTTAGCAATACAGGGCCATTTTTTCTTTTCTTAATTGTTGTTCTCTTTTCTCTGTCATAGGTGCTTTTAGAGTTTTTTTCCAAAACATTCTAATTAACAATAATTTCAATTAAAAATACAAAATTTACTAATTTATACTAATTTTTCTAAAAATTCAATTTTTACATAAACTTCAAAAATTTACAATAAATAATCAAAACACAATTTCAGTAAATTTTTCTACACAAAACATGCTCAAAATAATTAGTAGAATCTATTAAAAATAAAAAGCATTTTTTGAGCCAGGATAGTCCCGTGAACAATATTTGAGCCGGAATAGTGCTCAAAATTCAACTATCTACAAAAATCAATTTTAAACATATTTTTGGAAAGCCTATAGCTTCAATTTAAATAATCTAAAGTCAATTTCACATAATTCAAACCAATTGAACTTAAAATCAACAAAATACAATATGAACCCTATAATGAATTTGATAAAATTGAAGATCAATACGAAGTTCATAGGATTAGGGGAAACGAAGCCTAAGGAATGAGCTTTTGAATGAGTTTAGTCTCAACCCTTGACACTATTGGAATTGACGCAAGTCAGCTCCAAAAGGTGACTATACCAAAGAGAAAATGAGGGGGAAGGAGGGGAAATGGGTTGCAATAGAAAGGAAGAGGAAGGGAGGAAGGAAGAGTGGCAGCAACGACGATATGAGGAGGTGGCAAGCGGGGGTCTTATAAGCACCCAATTTTGGGATGCAATTATGCACGTTATGCGACAAAAGCCCCTTATGATGAAAATCTAATTGAGAATTGATCTCTGGTATCGAGTTTCGCGATTTAAAGGACTAAATTGCAACTTTTTATAGACTTAATTGCAAAATTAGTTTTTTTAGGGATTTGATTACAAAAATTAGAAAATTTTGAGGACATTTTTTTAAATAAAAATAAAATAAAAAATCATTTTTAATTTTATTATGTCGGCATTTAATGCCGACCGACATTATGTAATGCCAATTGGCATTAGGCAATGCTAGTCAGCATTACGGGTGAAAATTGGCATTCTGCAATGCCAATTCTCACTAAAAAGTGCTTTTATGTGATTTTTTTACACTGATTTTGTCATTTTTCAATTTTTATTAGTCCAGGACTATGTGTGAGTCTTTAATTTTTTCAAAATCCTATTACTTATCATCTCGTTATCCTAATTTTGAAAATTCAAAAAAATAAAATGCTCCTAATCTCGCTCCTAGCTATCACGCAACTTCCTATGTGATCACAAGAACTGAAGTGGTTGGGTCTAGCTTTAAAAGCTAGAAGGGAAGGTCATGAAGGGGGCTAAAGAGCAAGAGAGGCGAGAAAGAGTTGAAAGGCCGAGAGAAAGTTTGTGAAGAAAAGAAAAAAGATCTGTAAAAAAACCAGAGAGAATAAAAAATCCTAATTAGCTGCTGTAAAAAGATACATTCTTTGCTTTTAGTCTAGAGAATCAAGAAAAAAAAACAACAAAGTTAATCTGAAAACGGTGACAATCCAAATTTTAGGGGCATTCAAATAGCATTTGCACAACATCTTCTACCCTTCATTTTCCTCTTTTATTTTGATTTGATTTCTTTATTTTATTTTTTATTTGATTCCTAACTGATTAATTTTTTTTTGATTGATGTTCTGTGAGAATTTGGAAATAAAAGTGGTGATATGAAATTTTGATAGTGATTATTGGAAGAATCCATGGAATGTCATGGACTAAGATCTAAAAAACCCCCAGAGGATTTAGGATTTGTGATTTCTGCATTTTTTAATTTTCTTTTATTTTAGGTTGTAATTAATTTGATTTTAATTTCTACATAGTAGTTTGTAATAGCCCCAATAGTGGGAAATAATAGAATTTTATATTTTCTGCACAAAAAATGAGTAGTAATTTAGGTTCAATTGGATAAAAATCAATTAAAATTAATGGTAACTTTAAATTAATTTAGGGTTACATGTAAATTGATTTAGGGTTTTTTTTTCAAAAAATCACATAAATCCTATGCTTGATATGATTTTGTTATGATTTGCTGTTTGGGTTTTGTTTTTGGATCTTTTAGTTCTTTGGGCCCCAAGCCCACGATAGGTTTAAACCCATTAAATAAGTAGGCTTAAAAATGGTTTTTAGTTTTCAATTAATTTAGAATTAAATTTAGGGTCACTTTTAATTAATAAAATTAACTTAGACTTTAGCACACTAATTTATTTTATTTCTTTTTTTAAAATTAATTAGACTTTAGGCCCATTTCTAGTAATGAAAATTAATTTAGATTTAGCTCAACCTATTAATTTCATTTCTTTTAAAATAAATAGATTTAGGATCACACCACTTAATTTAAAATTAAGTAGAATTAAGCCCACTAATTAATTTTTATTTTATTTCTTAAAATTAACAGATTTAGGCCCACTTTTTAGAATTAAAATAAGTAGATTTAGACTCTTTAATTTTCTTAAAATGTAGGCCTATCTCTAGTCCTATTCACTTGTAAATAAAAAAATAGAATTAGCTAACTTTAATAAAATTAATCTAGTTTAGACATAGGGATGTTGCCTTTTGTATACATTTTTACATGTAATTTTATGACTTGTTGCCTTTTTAGGCTGGATGGATGTTTAATTAGGGTTTAAATAAAATTCCATGTAATTAGAGAATAAAATAGTAATTCATTAAATAATTCTAAATGAACACAAGACTGAAAGAAGTTAGTAGTTCATTCTTCGAATCTCTTAGTTGTGGTGCTAGCTTTCTTTTAGAGAATCAAGTACCTCCTTTTGATTTGTCCCATTTATTACCTTAAGTGGTGACTCCTCATCTCCACGTTATGTCTTTGTGACATAGCAACGTGTTCCCTAGGGCCCTGAGCCCAAACAGTGTTACTAAAATCTTAGGCACACATTAAACCCTACCATCTACAATGGAAACTCCATTAGGGATAATAGTTACTAATTATACTTGTGTTCTTTAGAATTATTTTATTCTTGAATTTATTTTGCATGTCCCTATTAAACTGATGGTGTTGGTTTTATGATTCCATGATTCCACTAGCTTCATGGGATTGTAAATTGGCTAACCATCACTCTTAGCCTTAACTCAATTTGAGAGAGATTACCGGGCTCATCTGACTAGAGTCTGTAACCCAAGTCCTAAAGGGGGGTAGTCTTCTCTTGAGTTTGCAAAGGATGTCAGGCCCCTCTAACCTTGGCCTATAACTCAAGTTCTAAAGGAGGGCAACTTGCTAAGGGAACCTTGAGTTTTCACAAAACTCCAATCACATATAATGGCTTAGCTACTTCCCCTTAGATCTACCAAAAATTGCTTGTATGATTTTTGCCATGAGGTATTTCTATCTATAAAAGCCCAGGCCCATACTTTTGAAACCCCTTAGGGTAATGAAGATTAGGCTAGACCTTTATACTTAGAAATATTTTTTCTATGCTTATTACCATAAGGTATTTCTATTTATAAAAGCTTAGACCCATACTTTTGAAGCCCCTTGGGGTAATGAAGATTGGGCTAAACCTTTATACCTAGAAATGTTGTTTCTATGCTTTGTTGCTTTAAGAGAGATCTGGCATGCACGTTGGTCCTTAATATCCCCTGTTGATATTAAGACCAAGACAAAAAATCCTAGGACAAGAGACTTGCCATTAAACACATGTGTGGGAGGAATAAGGTTGGAAGGATGTATGTTGTACACTTGATTGATACTTGTTACTTGTTACATAGCACTTGCATCACACATACATGCATCTCATTCATCATACTAACACCTTGTTTTGTAGCCATTATAGATATATCGAGGTCTTCTCGTATTTGGGGATGGAAAGGTGGCAGACTAAGAAGAACGAGTCAGAGTTTTAAAATCTTAGCAAAGGAAATCCTGAACAGACTGGATAAACTGGAAAGAAGCCCTATCAACCCACTGTACTTGGAAACTGAACCAACTTCACTTGAATATGAACAAATGGAACAACAATAAGGGAACTGGACCTTAGAAGACATCAAGGGAGCTCTGATGGATGACATGATGGCTATGATGCAAGATGAGATAAGATAAGCATTATCTGGATTGATGCAACCTACTGATGTCATACCACCACCTACAATTGAATAACCACCTACTACTACTATTGTCCCACTTGTTGTGGATGCTCCACCTGTTGTTAATAATATTGGGGGCAACCTGTTTCTAGAAACCCACCTGTTATCGATGTGCAACCTGAGGATGTTGAGAACTACACGATAGAAAAGGCAAAGAGAGAATCACTTGAACTGGTACAAGACCATAAGTCCAAGCAAATGTGAGCACTAACCTAGAAGATGTCTAAGATGGAAGAGCTAATCAAGGGACAAGGCATGGGGTATTCATTTGACTTTGATGACATACTGCAGATAGAAGATGATAGGCTGCCTGACAAGTTCAAGTTGCCACAGCTACAAAAATTTGATAGGAGAGGAGATTCGAGGATTCATGTCAGCCATTACACAACAACTATAAGCACTACTAAAGCACCATTAGAAGTGATCACTAGGTTATTTGTACTATCTTTAGAGGGAATGACTGTAAACTAGTATCATAGGCTAGAAAAATCTCTTAGAGCTAACTAGAAAGAATTATGTACTACCTTTTTGAAATAGTATGATTATAACACCAGATTAGAAGTGTCGATCAGAGATCTAGAATTGACAAAGAAGAAACCTAATGAATATTTCTTTGATTTCCTTGCCAGATTCATGAATAAAGCAAGGTTTATAAAGAATAAGCTAGCTAAGAAGGATAAGGTTGGTAAAGCGGGTTAGAATTGTTTACCCTAGTCTCTAGGACTTAGATAGAGTAAGTAGGGTGTCGAACACTAGGATTTTTAAATTTTATATTAACTGAATAGATACTAAGATGGATAGGAAATATATTAATAATAAAAATTGTTAGATTATGTTAATTATACTAATTAACTATTAACTATACTAAAAATTCTAATTATTCTAAATATCAAATTAAGTATGGTTTATTAGAAATACAATTATGAATTAGTCAAAGAATTATAATAAATAATGAACACATGCAATGAATGGAGAATATGACCTAAAATCCTTAAGAGCAACTGTTGTTATCAAATAAGGGTATTTCCATCTAGAGTCTATAAGTACCGTCTTATCATTATAGAGATAAACAAAAACCATGAAGTTCCTTGCCAATTCTTTGACCCTTTAAAGTGGATATCTTGTCTTCAAGTACTTTCCTAATGTTTAAGTGAATTCAATTGCTTTTCCACCAAATTGTCCCAACTGTCATTGTAAAAAATTTGATTAACACATCAAATATAGAGAACAAGAATATACAACTCAATTAAACACTCAATTGAAAGCAATTAATTCATGCACTATAAAAAGATATAATTTATTGATTCATTCTTCCTTACAATTCTAACAAACAAAGGCTTAGCTATGATACATGATCAAGCAATAACAAAAGAAAACTAAATATAAAATAGAAAGGGAAAAGAATAGAAAAGACAAAACCCCTTTACTAAGTCTTGATACTTGATGTAGAATCTTTCTTCTTATTGGCTTCGTCTTTTATAATAACTCTAATACAAACTAAATAATTTTGTAATGTCTATTTTTCTGAAAGAAAGAAACCTATCTATTATTTTTTCTTCTCTTTTTTTTCCTATCTTTAATAATCTATTTATAGGTCTAACAAGTGACTAGAAAGGACTAGAATCTTTAGAGTTGGAAAGGCACCACTTCATGAAAGGTCACCTTCTTTTGCAGAAATTGTAACTTCAAGTGAAAATTCGTCCATTCAAATGACTTTAACTCTTAAATATTCCTTCATAAAAGTTCTAGATCTCTGAGTTATTTTTCTAGAGCAAATTAAATCATCAAATTTTGATATCTTTAGAAGACGTTATGATCAAAATACTAAAACTTCTCAAATCAAAATGTTCTAGATCATTAGTCTTTGTGTCGAGTCGTGACATGGTACCAAGTCATCACAACAGCTCTCTGTGTCGAGTTGTGCTAATGGTAACGAGTCGTGACAGTCTTCAATGTCCAAACTTAAGTCCTTTTGCTCCCTAACTTATTCTAATCAACTCCAAGTCTTTTCTAAGCATGAATTGAGCTTAAAACATGTATATAACCTATATAATAAACCATAAAGATAAAAGAAGTGAAAATAATAGCTTTATAGCCAAATAAACACACTAATCATAAGAAAACTAAATGAAATTAAGACTAAAATACCTTAAAATACTAAACATATTTGCATTATATCAAACTCCCCCGCACTTAGATCTTGCTAGCCCTCAAGCAAATAAAAATTCGAGATGAAAAAGTTAACAAAATGTTCATGTACTTCCCAAAAAGTGTAGCATCCTTATCAAGTCATTTTAATCATGAATGAAGTTAGAAAAAAGGAATAGCTCAATAATTGAACTTCCAATGCTCAACAATGGTAAAATAGACAAGTCTCATAGCATAAGCAATAAATTTACCAATTTATCTCAATCTACTAAGAATAAAATAAAAAATGTAAAGTCAAAGTTCTAACCAAGCTATTTAGCCAAAATAGTCATGCTTCAAACTTAGGAATTCTAGAGGCAAAAGCAATGTTGAGGCATTGTAAAACACACACATCGACTCACTCTTCTCATGGCATTTTTAGATATTTTATCGATAAGCATATTTGCTAGATGTACTCTTTTCGAATGAATGCAAATGAGGAGCAAACACAAATGCACATAACTTACTCGAGATACATCTACTTGTGACATTATACATTTCTTTATGAATGAATGCAATTAAGGAGCATACTCAATTACACACAAATTACTCAAAATGCATCATATCACAAGCATTATTTACTTATTATTATTTTTTTAATTTTTCTTCTATTTTTAAGTCCTTATCCATTATTAAAAAGTAAGTGTTTTGGTATTACAGCTATAGTTTCTCTAAAATTACCTAAGTCTCTAAGATAACCTAGGCTTAAATCATTACCACCTAGCCTTAAGCATAGTTAGCAAGTTGACTAATACATTAATTAGACTTTAGAAATAATAAAAAGAGATAAAAACATAAACTTACTCCTTATACTACATAAAACTTAAACTTCTACCAATTAAGCAATAAAAGTTTAAAAGTAATTGAGCAATAGAACATATTAACTTTAATCAAAATCAAAAAGACTATTAAGGATAACTACTTATTAAATATGGGAGCAAAATGAAAAGTAATGCAAATGCATAAAAATGTAGAACAAAACAAATAAACATATATAGAATACTAATAAACTAATATACTAATACTAATACTAATACTAATATCCATATTAATATCCCTTCCCCCACATTTAAAAGCATGCATTGTCCTTAATGTAATGAAAAAGAAAGCAAGGGAAAGGATAGAAATACTCCCTTAGTCATCTGTTGGAGTGGTGGGTGGAGATTCAATGGAATATTCAGTTTGAGCAAAGTATCGATTCAAATTGTACTCCATTTTCCTTTGACGATGAGCAAATTGCTTTTGCTGAAATGCCATCTCATTCAATTGCCCTTGCATGGCAATTTGATTGTTCAGAATTTGATCCTAAATTAAAGGGTGTTCACTTAAAGAACTTGGTGCACTTTGGAGAGGGTAGGTCAATAAAGGTACATCTCCACGCCAACATGAATGAGAGCGGGCAGGAATTAATTGAAATCCTACATCACATACTTCTCCTCTTACATGAGCATGGTTAGTAAAATAAGGGCATTCAACTTTTCTAGTGTATTTGGCAAGATCAACTTTCAAAGCCTTAGCAATAATTGTGATCACATGTCCATGTGTTAAGGGTGAATCTTTACATGGAGCACAATTCAATAACTAATTGAATATCCAATAAGTCCAACAAACTTGCTTTTTGTTATAAATGCACCATATAAGAAATATTTCTTGTGCCAAAACCCTATTAAATTCAGACTTGTGAAAAACCATACATGTTAGGACTTTATGCAACAACCAATATTTCATATCTTTGATGAACATAGCCTTAGCTTTTTTAGGTTGAAATGGGGTCTAAAAATTAGTTAAGAATGCCCATAATTCATTCAACTTAAAGTTAGATTGGGGATCACATAACCCATCTTTCTTAAAACCAAACACACAGTTCATGAAAGCATAAGTTAGTTGGTGTTTCTTTCCTTCCATCCTAAATTCTAGAATTTATGAATTATTCTCATTAACATCCAAAGTAGTATAAAACTCAGCAACAAAATCAACACTGCCATTGAAGTTCCTTAAACCTCTCCTATCCCGAATAAATAGTCTTACTTCCATTTTGCTTGAAAGTAGTGATCTCATTACAAAACTTAGCTGTCTTGTGTGGTGGAAAATATTTATGCAAAAATTCTTACTTTAATTGATCCCATGTTGTGATTAATTCATTTAGAAAACTTACAAGCCAAAGTTGTGCTTTGTCCCTGATCGAAAATGGGAAGAGTCTCAACTTGATTGCATCATCCGTCACACCATTGATCTTGAAGGTTGCACACACATTAAGGAAAGTCAATATGTGAGCATAAGGATCTTCTCCTTAGAAGCCTCCAAACTGATTATTTTACACCATTTGGATAATATTTAGCTTGATCTCAAAATTGTTGTTGGCAATGGCCAGTGCCATGATTCCTCCAAAACTACCCGAGATGTCAGGCATTACAAAATTACCTAATGTTCTTCTCTCTGGTTAAGCCATTTTATTCAAATTCTGTTGATTTTCTCTTTTTTGCCTTTGTTCCCTATGCAAATTTTGTATAAGTAAATCAATTTTGGGATTAAAGTACAAATTATTATCACTAATACTTCTAGTAAGCATGTAAATTCATAAATAAACAAGTAATAAAAAATAAAACAAAATTAAAAAAACAAAAACAAACAAAAATAAACAAAATTAAAAATTAAAACAAGGCCTAAAATAACCTTTTTCTACCCCAAGTTAATAAAAATTATAAAAAAGTCCCCGACAACAGTGCCAAATTTTGAAGCAAGTTAGAATTGTTTACCCTAGTCTCTAGGACTTAGATAGAGAAAGTAGGGTGTCGAACACTGGGATTTGTAAATTTTATATTAACTGAATAGATACTAAGATGGATATGTAATATATTAATAGTAAAAATTATTGGATTACTCTAATTATACTAATTAACTACTAACTATAATAACAATTCTAATTATTATAAATATCAAATTAAATATGGTTTATTAGAAATACAATTCTAAATTAGTCAAAGAATTATAATAAATAATGAACACATGCAATGAATGGAGAACATGACCTAAAATCCTTAAGAGCAACTGTCGTTGTCAAATAAGGGTATTTCCATCTAGAGTCTATAAATACCATCATATCATTATAGAGATCAACAAAAACCATGAAGTTCCTTGCCAATTCTTTGACCCCTCAAAGTGGATTTCTGGTCTCCAGGTACTTTCCTAACCTTTAAGTGAATTCAATTACTTTTCCACCAAATTGTCCTAACTGTCATTATAAACAATTTGATTAACATATCATATATGGTGATCAAGCATATACAACTCAATTCAACACTCAATTGAAAGCAATTCATTCATATGCTATAAAAAGATATAATTCATTGATTCATTCTTCCTTGCAATTCTAACAAACAAAGGCTTAGCCAAGATACATTATCAAGCAACAACAAAAGAAAACTATATATAAAATAGAAAAGGGAAAAGAATAGAGAAGATAAAACCCTTTTACTAATTCTTGATACTTGATGTAGAATCTTTCTTCTTCTTGGCTTTGTCTTTTATAATAACTCTAATACAAACTAAATAATTTTATAATGTCTATTTTTCTAAAAGAAAGAAACCTTTATATTATTTGTTCTTCTCTTTTTTTTTATATCTTTAATCATCTATTTATAAGTCTCATAAGTGACTAGAAAGGACTAGAATCTTTAGAGTTGGAAAGGTAGCACTTCATGAAAGGTCACCTTCTTTTGCAGAAGTTGTAACTTCAAGGGCAAATTCGTCCATTAAAATTACTTTAACTCTCAAATGTTCCTTCATAAAAGTTCTAGATCTTTGAGTTATCTTTCTCAAAAAACTTAAATAATTAATTTTGGATATCTTTAGAAGAAGTTATGACCAAAATACTAAAAATTCCCAAATTAGAATGTTCTAGATCATTAGTCTTTGTGCTAAGTTGTGACATGGTACCGAGTCATCACTATAGCTCTCTGTGCTAAGTTGTGCCAATTTTAATGAGTCATAATAGTCTTCAAGTGTCAAAACTTGAGTCCTTTTGCTCCCCAACTTGTTATAATCAACTCCAAGTCTTTTCCAAGCATGAATTGAGCTTAAAACATGTATATGACCTATATAATAAACCATAAAGATAAAAGAAGTGAAAATAATAGCTTTCTAACCAAATAAACACACTAATCATAAGAAAACTAAATGAAATTAAGACTAAAGTACCCTAAAATACTAAAATATTTGTATTATATTAGTTAGGATGATAGTTCAAAACGTGTCACCTAATCTGGTCAAGAGGTTGCAGATGATGAACCCCAAAACTTTCATAGACTTGTATGATGATGGTCTACAAGCAGAAGAGATTGAGAATGACAAGAAAAGAAGCTCTAGAGGCATTGGAACCCAAACCTACCCAACCAAGAGCATGCAATAAGGAAGTATTAACCGAGTTGTGGAGGTGTGCGCAATTCAACAAACCCAAAGAGTCTCTAACTTTAACCAACCAATCTCTAAAGTCTTAAAATGATTAATCTAGAGAGGCTTACTCTAACCGAAACACCAGAAATAATTCTTTCCCAATCTACCAAAATGCACCACCCTGAGCTACCATGATGATCAACTCAAGAGTTAATAAGGAAGAAGTGCTAAGCTCCTTTAAGGACCTAGACCTTAAAACCAAAAAGAAATATCCTAATGCCCCTAAAGATATGGAAAGAGCAGAGACTTATTGGGTCAACCCTCATGTAAGTTTGATTATAAGGTGTTTTACACTAAACCATTTTCTTTTAATATACCCTTTGAGTCAATTATGTCTATAGGCTGGGGTAATGAGTTTAATGATGAGAAGCTACCAGACAAGAAAGAAAAATGCACATTTGAGGTACATAAAGATAAAGTCATGGAGACAGTTGGTAAGAAGATACAAGAATAGTTATTATATCAGCCACCTGAAGGACAACCATCCCTAGCATCTAAAATAGGAAATAAATTTTCTTATTGTCTTCTTTGAATAAAATTTTAGTTTTTTTTTTGTTTTAGTGATCGATGATATGAATTTTGATCATGCTTACTTATGTATTGTCATCCTAATGGTATTATATATTATGATATTGATAGTATATGCATGTTTGACATAAATTTAATTCAATTATATTCATTTTTCATGGGCACAAATGCAAATTCAAAGAACATTCATATATCACATGATATAACTTTTAAAGATAGGAAATTTGAGGAAAAAAATAAAAAGAATGATAAAAAAAGGGAGAAAAACAAGAAGAGAGAAAAAAAAAAGAACAGTAAGGTAAAAATTAAAGAGAAAAATTAGGACTGGCTAGTAACAGAAGTTGTATCATGTGATGTAATGAATGTTCTCATTTTTTTCCTTAATGAATGATTAAAATTGAATTTTAATTTTTTGTTCAAATATCGCATATTTGTTTTTATCATGCTGCATAAGTATCTGAATGGAAAGATAATACATAATGAAAGTTAAATTAGAGCTATGAGATCACTATTTTAGTTATGTTTTCTTTTTTTTGTTACCCTTTTGTGATTTTCTTTGTAAGCCTAGCATCCCATTGTACCTTGGGAATTTAGGTGGCTTAATAACTTGCATTGCAACCCATACCTTGTAACTATCATTAATTATTACATCAGCATCAAGCCTCATATTCTGCTCAAGAATTCTTTAAAGTATAGGTCTAGTTGATTTCACCATCAAGAACTCACTTTAACAAGTTCGCCCACTCCTCTACATCTTTAATACATAAGATTACAACTAATAGGATTAGTAAGACAAAGGGTCAACAACAGTAGTGACCAAACCAAGTCTCTTATACATATGAAGAAAAAGACTGCTAGAATGAATTCAAAATGAAGCTGGGGGAAAAATGTAACTCTAGGGTAGCTTAGGGGAAAAATAGTAAATATAACATTAGAACTTCAAAGTTAGTGAAAAAGATCTCAGGGCAGATAGGAGTAAACTACAAGCATACAAATACATAAGTTATTATACAGTAAATGTAATAGCAAAAAGTTCCAGAGTGCATCGGTTAATCATAAGCTCCAATGTTAAGCCATGGACCCCATATGCTAACATGGTCATCTATGTGGCAAATTGTATCAAACACTCTGACATTAAAAGTACCAATAGCAAGACATTCAGTGCTCAAACCTATAGGCTATTAATGGGCACCTCATTCTCACACTCTAAGCTACAAACATAGCTCTGTTCCAAACTAGAGACTCATGCATGTCATATAGGTTATTGATAAGGCACCTCATTCTCATACTCCAAATAAACAGGAGACCCATTAGGATCATGCATGTCATACATAACATGCATACACCTACATACATTTATTGTGAAAACTTGCTTTCTATAATAAAGTCTTTGAGCTTAGGCAAGATTGTGTAAATACTTTGCTACTAACATTCAAACTTAGTATTGCAAAAGTGCAAAAAGGTAGTTAGAATGCTCACATTTAAAGAAAGAACAACACTATCAAGGTGAACTTGATGCTTAATGGGACTTTAGACTGCAGGAGCTTGATAAACTATAGACCCATATAGTAAAGGAATATCACTGACAATGATACTTGTAAAAGTGTCATCTTGACGAACTTAAAATGCTGGATAGGACATTTAGGTTCCTCAAACTCAGTATCCATCTTCATAGCCTCATCGAGAGCATTATGTCGAATATCTCTCCATAATAGTTAGACAAGTATAGGGTATGGAATACGGTGATGAGAAGGTCCAACATGTTAGCAATACATTTGTCGGCCTTATAAAAGGGAAGAACGCACTTAAAACTTAAAATGAATGCACTCTGGAAAATTATTTGATCATGAAATAAGATCTTTAACTCATTAACCTTTTTTGCAGGAGATGTTAAGAAGAGGAATGAAGCTCTCTACCATAATATTAATGGAAAAGGCAAATTTAACCCTAGGCCATGACATCAATGATGGAGTATCATGACCTTGTGATCAGAGACATCATCATCATAATCACAAGGGATGAATACAAAAAAATAACATTGCATTTTGACTAAATCTCTTCACTTAAAAATAAACCATACTAACTTATGGTATTTTGAACAAGGAAAAAACAAAAGAATGAAGTAGGGGAAAGGAATCGATACATTAATAAGAATGGGCAAGATAACAAATGCTAAACCCTCATCAAGATAATAAAGGGAAGTAATAGAACTCTATTCTGTAATAAAGTACCATCTCAATCATAAAATTCATAAATTGAAATTAAATTCATCAACTTCACAAGATCGTGTGTGAAAAGCCTATCTCATGACCTTTGATTATAATGGCTCTTTTTTATTAGCCTCGTGGAATTAAGATGATTAGTTAGTGGCTTTATGTTGAGAATTTATAAACTGTAATCAATCTAATGCTTGCTTTGCACCTAAATGAGGGGAAAATATGCAAAGACAAAATCTATGGACTTACAATATAAATTGCTTGAATTTTAAAGTATCATTTTAGCCTTTTGAATATTAAATGTGCATATAATCTACTCCAATGCTTAGAAATGAGTATGAGTACAAATCCCTTAATAGTATCCATACTAAGTAATACGAGAAAGGCAGGGGAACACTAAAAGGAGAATCAAAATAAAAGCAAGCATAATTTACTCTAATGCTAAAAAATGAGCAAGAGTATCAATATGAACCTCTAGCGGTATCCACACTGAGTAATACAAGAAAGGTGGGGGAATACTAAAAGAAGACCCACATAAAAAAAACCACTCTATTTACTCCAATGCTACATAAGAGTATGAGTATCCAAAGGACCTTTCGAATGGTATCCATGCTGAGTAATATGAGAAAGGTGAGGGAATACTCGAATAAGGAAGAAAAGTACAAAAATAATTCAAAGACTATTTTGATACTAAGAATTTAATCTTTTTATACTTAATTTCCATAAGTTTTGTTTAGAAAATTTTTCCTAAAATTAGGTGTGGAAGTAAGCTCTTCACTTGGTAAAAGATATGCTCTTAACATAAGATATTTAATAATGCCTCTGACCTTTGAAAATGGCAAATGAATGACAGTCATAAAAATAAAATATAGTAAGATTCAATGAGTGCATGCTATCTTATGATAAAGTGATGAATTTTCTCATAAATTTTCAACATTATAATGTACTTTTATACATTCATCATGATTGAAACTAACTTTAACAAGTTTAAAGGAATCATAAATCTAGAAGGAAGTGCACCCAACATATAGAGTTGGTTAACACAGTGAAATTAAAATTAGTTAGCAGAGAAATTCTAATTAGTTAACACAATAAAATTTAAAGCTAGTCAGCAAAAATGCTAATCAGTCAACATAAAGAATTCAAAGCATTCAACTCAAACACCAAAACATAAAAATCATGAGCAGTTATAGACTGTAGCATCAAAGGCAAGCAATGAAAGCATTGTAGTTAATTTGCGAGCAATGAAAGGATTGTAGCATCATCAGTGAGCAATGAAAGGGTTGTAGCTAATCATGAGCAATTATGGATTGCAGCATCATCAGTGAGCAATGAAAGGGTTGCAGCTAATTGTGAACAATTATGGGTTACAGCATCATCAGTAAGCAATGAAAGGGTTACAACCAATCATGAGCAATTATGGATTGCAACATCATCAGTGATCAACGAAAGGGTTGCAGCTAATCGCGAGCAATTATGGATTGCAGCATAATCACATAAAAGAAACTAACACTACACAACCGAGTGTAGTGTATTTTAATTCAGACTATACGACCGGGTATAGTCGACATTGTATGATCAAGTACAATGCACTTCTTTCATTAAAATCATTCTAACATGACCTTTTTCAGAATTTTTACCACTAAACACTACACAGTAGTTATAGTAATGTTGTTAGACATCCCACAGGGTTTATAGTGGATTTTAAATCACTAGACATTCCATGGGAACTATAACACTTCTTTTATATTAAGGCTCACTAAACATCCCACAGGGAATATAACAAGAGTCATCGCATTCATTTCGTTAAACATCCCAAAGGGAATATAGTGCAGTCTACTAGACATAACACAGTAGTTATAGTATCATTACTAGATGTTCAATGGGAACTATAGCACATTTTTCAAATCATGAATCGCTAAACGTCCCGCAGGGAATATAGCAAAATTTTAAATCACCAAATTACTAGACGTTCGTAGGAACTATAACACTTCTTTCAAATTAAGGCTCACTAGATGTCTTATAGGGAATATAGTGAGAATCATTGCACTCATTTCGTTAAAATGTTCTACATGGAATATAATAAAATTCATTGTCACTAAACATCCTAAAAGGAATATAGTGTAGTCCACTAGACACTACACAATAGTTATGGTATTATTGTTAGACGTTCCATAAGAACTATGATATGTTTTCAAATCATGAGTCACCAAACATCCAAAAGAGAATATAGCGAAATGCATAAATTTCACTAGATGTTCCATAGGTAATATAATGAAATGTCACGACCAAAAACAGGGGCCATGATCGGCGCTAGGGAATAGGAATTCTTTCGAATCCGAAACCCGTAGCAAGCCTAAAATAAAATAAAACATGCAATAATAATAATAATAACAATATCAAATGCAGCGGAAATGAAAATCATAAATATCACAATATCATTTTTCCCAACTGGATTTAAATCAAATCTCATCTCATATATATAAATCTTTTAATACAAATCCAGTTTCAAATATAATACAATATCTCACATAAATAAAATACATAAAATCCCACAAAATTAATTTATAACTACTGCAGTGTCTAGACTATAAAAATAAGACTCAAGTAAGCAATTTACACAAAGAAACCGGGGCGGAAGAAATCTGGCGTATCGGCCTGCTACTGAGGACTGAAGATGTTGACTCTCCTGAAAAATTGTCAACGGAGGGGAGTCATACCTCACTGAGTGAATTACTATAATATATATACATACACACTAAATGACAATGCATACAATCAACAATATATATATATATCTAATATATATACAGGCAAATACACACAAATGCAATAAAATCATTTTATACATATTTTATTGAAAATCATCTTTTATGAAGGATCACATAGAACCCTAGAATATCGCAACCTTAGAAATAGTGTTAGACAGCACTCTAGCCACACAGGCTCACTTAATCCAAAGATATCCACTTAATCCATTTAGACAGTAGACTGGCCCCGAGACACTAAGTCAACCGAGCTCCAGCAGTCTGATTGCCAGTGTGATTGGCCCTGAGACACTTGGTCAACCGAGCTCCAGCAATCACACCCAAATCACATCTCATACATCAGATAATCATAACCAATCAATATCCACAAATAGGTTAGTAGTATAGCCTAAATACTATAGGCGTACTGGTATGTACTCGGTCCTAGTGCTGCCCACTAGGTAGCACGTTCTATCGATATCCTTCATCATTAATAATATAAAACATTCATTCACAAAAATAAATGATGCATGAAGTTCAATAAAATATCAACATAAACCATATATATACTAGAAATATACCAAGAATAAACCAGGCATATTTCGAGTATATATACGTCAAATAAATCCAATCAAATTATAAATTAAACTAGAAATATATTTAAAAACATTTTAAATATAATTTATTCATAAAACATGCATATAATTTAATATATACCAAAAATATACCAAAAATATACTTAAATACAAATCACGTTATTTATGCATATTTAGTCAAAATGAAACATGTATTTCTAAAATCATGCATCTTAAAGCACATATATATATATATATATAGTATAGTAACTCACCCTAGTGCGCTCCACGAGATGGATCCGACGGGCCTAGTCCACTAGCCCTCGGTCTCGGCACAACTAAACAAATAATAAATAACCGACATTAGAATAAACCTAACAGAAAATCCTAGAATTCGATCTAGAGTATTAAACATAGAATCGATATCAGGGTTCGACCGAACATCACGTTTTACAAGAATTCTACTAAAAATTCGACAGAACCTCTCCTGTAAAATGGACATCTCTCTACTCAAAGAGTAGAGCCGACCCTGCAAAGAAACACACTTCAAAAAACAAGCTCAACACTCAACCGCAACCCCTCAGTCGGACTCCAGACTATAATCTACCGATCGGGGTTCACAATTACAGAATAATTTTAGAAATACCAAAAATACCCTTATATCACAGAAATACATTTTATAGGTAGAAATTACATAATTAACCTTAAAACACTGTAAAAACCGATAAAAACTCATTTTATTAGAAAAATCATATATTATATATATAATTGAAAATAATTCACGAAAAATAGTTTTAATTAGTTAAAAATACTAAATAATTTGTAGAAATCATTTTTATACTTTAAATAACTATTAAAATCAATTAAATTACATTTTTAGCCAATTTAGGGTAAAATTCCCAAAATGCCCTTATATATATAAATATACTATAATTACTTCAAAAATTCACCAAAAATTATACAATTATCCAAAATTAATTTTCTCAACATATTTATCAATAATATTAATAATTAAACTCAATTATCCAATTAAATTCAATTAAAAACATAATTAACCCTAATTTCCCAAAATTACATAAACTTCAATAATTCAAAATAAATACTTAGAAATTCATAAAAATTCCAAATAAATTCCTATAATTCATTTCAACACCTAATTTAACCATAAAACACAATTTCATAATTTAAATAATTAATTTCCGAAAATTAGAAAATAATATTAAAATATTCAAAAATACCCAAAAATCCAAAAAATCTCCAAAAATTACACAAAAATTCATACATGTAGATTAAGCTACTAGGTCTAGATTAAGGGAGTTTTCATGAATCAATCAATTCGAAGCTCAAAAAATTCAAAAACCCTAATATGGCCGAATTGGAAAAATTCAAAACTAAGAAAATCTAAACCATTTAAGCTCAAACCAAAGCTAGAATCACACTCATCGGAGCTCAAGGAGAAGAAAGAGACCGGCGATGTCGAAAACGGTGGCCGAAATCGTCGTCGACGGCGAGGAGAAGGATTTCGGCCAAAAGAAGAAAAATAGCTCGTCGGCGCCGGGGAAGGAGGCTGCTGGCGGCGGGGGACAGCTGGGAACGGCGGTGGCAAGCCGGGAGGCACACCAATGGTAGGTGGTCGGGATTTGCAGCGGTGAGGGGAAGGTTGGTCGGGCACGGGAGGGAGAGGAAGAAGAAGAAGAAGAAGAAGAAGAAAAAAGAAAAGAAAAGAAAAAGAAAAGAAAAAAGAAAAAAGAAAAAAAAATAAAAATTTTAGTAAAATATTTGAAAAATTTAACATCCACACATATAATTTAATATTTTAATAATTTAATAATAAATAAAATAATTAAATAACAATAAATTAATAAATAAATAATAAAATATTAGGGTAATATATATTAAACCCTAATTAAATAAATATTGCACACATACACGGTGTTTAGTAATTACGTATGAGTTCATGCAAGTCCGAAAATATATTTAAAATAATTAATAATAAATTATTTACGTGAAAATTTCCCCAAAAATGCAAGTCCCGGAAAAATTTTACGTAAAGCACTGTAAATAATACACAATAATAAAAATAGGTTTTAAATACATATCAACTCATAAAAATATCATTAACACTGCATATCCCGGTACAGTGTAAAAATATTTAAAAACACAGGATATTACAGTCTTCCCCCCTTACAAGAATTCGTCCCCGAATTCCAAAAAGAAAAGATTTCAGGATCAAGAAGGAAAGAGATACAGGTAAGAAGCTCGCATCTCAGCTTCAGTCTGCCAAGTATGCTCCTCGACTCTATCGCTATGCCACAGAACCTTGACCATCGGAATCTGCTTCGATCGCAACTGTCGAACTTGAAAATCAACGATTGCCATAGGTTCTTCCACAAACGTCAAATCTTCACTCACTTCTACACTTTCGGGCTGCAACACGTGTGAAGGGTCTGAGATATACTTCCTCAACATCGAGATATGAAATACTGGATGCACTTGTGACATACTCGGAGGCAAATCCAACTGATATGCAACAGTGTCAACTCTCTCCAGAATCTCAAACGGTCCGATATATCTCGGTGCTAACTTACCCTTCCTGCCAAATCTCATCACACCCTTCATTGGAGATACCTTCAGAAAAATGAAATCTCCGACCTGAAACTCCACATCTCTGTGCCTAGGATCCGCATAACTCTTCTGTCTGCTAACTATGGTCTTTAATCTGCGCTTAATCATGGTAACCTTCTCTGCAGCATCCTAAACCATCTCAGGTCCAGTCAAAGCTCTCTCACCAATCTCATCCCAACTCAAAGGGGATCTACACTTCCTTCCATACAATGACTCATACGGTGCCATACCAATACTGCTATGGTAGCTATTATTATATGCAAACTCAATAAGTGACAAATGATCATCCCAGCTACCTCCCAAATCCAGGACACACATCCTCAACATATCTTCCAGTGTCTGGATTGTCCTCTCAGACTGACCATCTGTTTGAGGATGGAAAGCAGTACTGAAATCCAACCTAGTGCCCATCGTTTCCTGCAACTTCTGCCAAAAATGAGAAGTAAACACCAAACCTCTATCTGACACAATGGACACAGGTACTCCATGAAGGCATACGATATGCTTCACATACAACTTCGCCAATCTAGCAACTGAATATATGGCTTTCACAGGCAAGAAATGTGCAGAGTTCGTCAACCTGTCTACAATCACCCAGATGGAATTGTATCCATCCTTAGAACGAGGTAAACCGACCACAAAATCCATAGCTATCCTTTCCCACTTCCACTCGGGAATAGGAAGAGGCTGAAGCTTCCCAGAAGGCTTATGATGTTCAGCTTTCACTTGTTGACACGTCAAGCACTTCGCAACATAATCAGCGACATCCTTCTTCAATCCATCCCACCAGTTTAGATATCTGATACTATGGTACATCTTAGTAACACTTGGATGTACGCTATAAGCTGTAGAATGTGCTTCCTCTAGGATCTCTTCTCTCAAATCATCCACATCAGGAACACACAATCTACCACTGATCCACAACACACCGTCACCATCGAGTGTGAAATCAGTGAACTTCCCTGCTCTAACATTCTCTGCAAGCTCTTCCAGAATAGGATCTCGGCTCTGAGCTACTTTAATCCTATCCCTCAGTATAGATCACACTTTAAATTGAGCTAGAAGTCCACCTGATCTACTAATCTTCATCATCAGACCTTGATCCACCAACAAATGCAACTCCTGGATCAATGGTCTCCTCTCAACACCGATGTGAGCAAGACTACCTAAGGACTTCCTACTCAAGGCATCTGCTACCACATTAGCTTTACCCGGATGATATAGAATCTCACAGTCATAGTCCTTCAACAATTCCAACCATCTCTTATGCCTTAGATTCAGATCTCGGTGCTGGAAAATGTACTTAAGGCTCTTGTGATCGGTAAATATCTCACAAGTCACCCCGTACAAATAATGTCTCTAAATCTTCAAAGCAAAGATCATTGCAGCCATCTCAAGGTCATGTGTGGGATAGTTCTGATCATGCTTCTTCAACTGCCTCGAAGCATAGGCTATCACCCTTCCATTCTGCATCAACACACAACCAAGACCAATTCTAGAGGCATCACAGTAAACTGTGAACTTATCCACACTATTAGGCAAAGCTAATACTGGCACTGTGGTCAATTTCTCCTTTAAAAATTGGAAACTATTCTCACAAGCTTCTGACCACTCGAATCTAACATTCTTCTGAGTCAAGTGAGTCATAGGGGCTGCAATTCTGGAAAAATCCTGCACAAACCGCCTATAATACCCGGCTAAACCCAGAAAACTTCGAATCTCTGTTACAGAATTCGGTTTAGGCCAATCAGATACTGCCTCAACCTTCTGTGGATCAACCTGAATACCTTCTTTAGACACTACATGTCCAAGAAAAGAAACACTCTCCATCCAAAAATCACACTTTGAGAATTTAGCATAAAGCTGATGATCTCTCAGTGTTTGTAGTACAATCCTCAAGTGATATACATGCTCCTCCATACTCCTTGAATAAACCAGTATATCATCAATGAAGACTACCATAAACTGATCCACATAAGGTTTAAATACCCTATTCATCAGGTCCATAAAAGCTGCTGGTGCATTATTCAAACCAAAAGACATCACCAGAAACTCATAATGGCCATATCGAGTGCGGAATGCTGTCTTAGGAATATCAGTTTCACTAATTCGTAGCTGATGATAACTCGACCTCAAGTCAACCTTAGAAAAGAACTGTGCACCCTGTAACTGATCAAACAAGTCATCTATCCTCGGGAGAGGATACTTGTTCTTTACTGTCACTTTATTCAACTCTCTGTAGTTAATGCACAGTCTTAGGGTACCATCCTTCTTCTTCACAAACAGGACTGGGGAGAAACACTAGGTCTGATGAAACCTTTATCCAATAACTCTTGCAACTGCTCCTTCAACTCTCTCAACTCTACAGGAGCCATTCGATAGGGTGGCATAGATATAGGAGTAGTACCTGGAACCACATCTATACAGAACTCAATCTCTCTGTGAGGTCATAAACCTGGAAACTCCTCGGGAAAAACATCAGGAAACTCACAAGCAACAGGAACATCTGTGAGTGACAACTTCTCCACTGAAGTATCCCTGACCAATGCCAAATATCTCTGACAACCTTTCTTCAATAACTTCCTAGCCGTAATAGTAGAAATAAGATTCTGAGGTGCTGAACTCCTATCACCAACAAACTTAAATTCTACTTCATCAGGAATTCTGAAAGTCACCTCTTTATTCCTATAATCTACCATGGCATAGTGCTGAGATAACCAATCCATTCCCAAAATAACATCAAACTCCATCACATCCAACAAAATCAAGTCAGCGGGTAATTCTCTACCTCCCACGAGAACTGGACAACCAGAAAGAACAATATCGGCGTCCAAAGAATCGCTCAAAGGAGTGGCAACAGACAAAGGAAAAGCCATCCTCGAAGCTTGCCAACAAGATTTAGAAGCAAAAACAGGAGAAACAAACGAATGCGTGGCACCCGGATCAAACAAAACCCAAGCATTCAGGTAACAAACAGAAACAATACCTGCCACGACTGCATTAGATGCCTGAGCATCCTGCTGAGTGAGATGAAAAACTCTGGCCTGACCTCGACCTCCCTGCTGACTGGTAGAAGACTGGCCAACACCTCTGGCACCTCCTCTAGTACCTCTACCACGACTTTATTGTGGAACAAACTGAGTGGAACTCTGATGCTGAATTAGAGGTAACTGAAATGGCACAGGTGCAGCACTAGCAATTGACTACTGTGGGAATCATAAAATCTATGGCTACTGATACCCCGAGTAAGGACACGATCTGGCAAAATGTCCTGTCTGCTTGCATCTAAAGCATGTCAGTGGTGTCAGATAACACGGTCCCTGATGGACTCTACCACAAGTCTGACAAACACTGGCCGCTGATCCAGAACTACGACCACTGCTGCTGCTCGAAGCACCTAATCCGAATCTGAATGATCTATGCTGAGCTCCACGGCCATGTCTACTACTCCGATGCACTCGCTGCTGCTGTCTCTGACTCTGTTGAGTTGGACCTCGCTACTGACTACTCGAACCAACATGAAAACTCGAATATGGAGTAGCCTGCAATCCACTCGACTGAACTCCCAATTGGTAATAATCAGGCATCGCTCCCTGCTTGACTAGTCTCAACTCAATCTCCTTAGCCAACTCAATCACAGACTCCAGAGTAAGGCCTGCTGTAGGCATACCAGCAAAAGCTGAACCTAAACCAGTAACGTATGTAGTAATCGTGAAATACTGATCTTGCATCAAGTCCTCTGCATATCTACCCAGACGAAGAAACTCTCGGGTATACTCCTCTATAAATCGATCTCCACGAGAAATACTGGTCAGACGGAGACGATAACTCAAACGAAGAGGCTCTGGACAAAATCTCCTCATAAATTGCTCTCGAAATTGAGCCCATGTCATCGTCATCATATAAGGCTGGATCATTTTAACGAACCAATCTAGGGCTGGTCCCTTGATAGACAACTCGACAATCATGATCCGCTGGTACTCGGTATGAGCAGTCTGAGTCCTAGTCTCAATCGCATGCAGAAAGTCTAACGAATCAGAAGTACCATCAAAAGCAATCCTGCCAACTCGGGCATAGAACAAAGCTGCCTCAGGGTCAGACATACCCTGCTGATAGGCAGGCTGAACAGGCTGAACAACTGGAGGCACAGGAACATCAAACTCAGGCTCTACGGGCTCCTCGTCCTGTAACTCTCTCTGCCTACAGCGACCTACCGCTCCTTGAGGTCTACCTCTGCCATGACCTCTACGTCTAACTGGCTGCTCAGGAGGTAAAACCTCGTCCTGAAAAGACTCATCATCCTCGACCTCAATGATCGGTGGAGCGACATGCGCTCGCCTCCTCATACTGAAAAGACAAATGGAAAGATTCAAACAAAACAGACAATGGAGGAATAACGCAGAAAACTAAAGCAAGGAATACTTATCAAGACGTACTCGAACCTAATACACTGCAGTAGTTCAACAGAAAACACAACTCTAAAAACTAGGGCCACAACTCACATAACTAAGCCCTGACATAGAACTCCGCTTTGATACCAACTTTGTCACGACCCAAAACAGGGGCCATGACCGGCGCTAGGGAACGGGAATTCTTTCGAATCCGGAACCCGTAGCAAGCCTAAAATAAAATAAAACATGCAATAATAATAATAATAACAATATCAAATGCAGCAGAAATGAAAATCATAAATATCACAATATCATTTTTCCCAACTGGATTTAAATCAAATCTCATCTCATATATATAAATCTTTTAATACAAATCCAGTTTTAAATATAATACAATATCTCACATAAATAAAATACATAAAATCTCACAAAATTAATTTATAACTACTGCAATGTCTAGATTATAAAAATAAGACTCAAGTAAGCAGTTTACACAAAGAAGCCGGGGCGAAAGAAATCCGGCATATCGGCCTGCTACTGAGGTCTGAAGATGTTGACTCTCCTGAAAAATTATCAACGGAGGGGAGTCAGACCTCACTGAGTGAATTACTATAATATATATACATACACACTAAATGACAATGCATACAATCAATAGTATATATATATCTAATATATATACATGTAAATACATATAGATGCAATAAAATCATTTTATACATATTTTATTGAAAATCATCTTTTATGAAGGATCACATAGAACCCTAGAATATCACAACCTCAGAAATAGTGTTAGACAACACTCTAGCCACACAGGCTCACTTAATCCAAAGATATCCACTTAATCCATTTAGACAGTAGACTGGCCCCGAGACACTAAGTCAACCGAGCTCCAGCAGTCTGATTGCCAGTGTGATTGGCCCCGAGACACTTGGTCAACCGAGCTCCAGCAATCACACCCAAATCACATCTCACACATCAAATAATCATAACCAATCAATATCCACAAATAGGTTAGTAGTATAGCCTAAATACTATAGGCGTACCGGTACGTACTCGGTCCTAGTGCTGCCCACTAGGTAGCACGTTCTATCGATATCCTTCATCATTAATAATATAAAACATTCATTCACAAAAATAAATGATGCATGAAGTTCAATAAAATATCAACATAAACCATATATATACTAGAAATATACCAAGAATAAACCAGGTATATTTCGAGTATATATACGTCAAATAAATCCAATCAAATTATAAATTAAACTAGAAATATATTTAAAAACATTTTAAATATAATTTATTCATAAAACATGCATATAATTTAATATATACCAAAAATATACTTAAATACAAATCACGTTATTTATGCATATTTAGTCAAAATGAAACATGTATTTCTAAAATCATGCATCCTAAAGCACATATATATATAGTATAGTAACTCACCCTAGTGCGCTCCACGAGATGGATCTGACGGGCCTGGTCCACTAGCCCTCGGTCTCGGCACAACTAAATAAATAATAAATAACTGACATTAGAATAAACCTAACAGAAAATCCTAGAATTCGATCTAGAGTATTAAACATAGAATTGATATCAGGGTTCGACCGGACATCACGTTTTACGAGAATTCTACCAAAATTTTGACAGAACCTCCCCTGTAAAATGGACATCTCTCTACTCAAAGAGTAGAGCCGACCCTGTAAAGAAACACACTTCGAAAAACAAGCTCAACACTCAACCGCAACCCCTCGGTTGGACTCCAGACTACAATCTACCAACCGGGGTTCACAAACACAGAACAATTTCAGAAATACCAAAAATACCCTTATATCACAGAAATACATTTTATAGGTAGAAATTACATAATTAACCTTAAAACACTATAAAAACCGATAAAAACTCATTTTATTAGAAAAACCGTATATTATATATATAATTGAAAATAATTCACGAAAAATAGTTTTAATTAGTTAAAAATCCTAAATATTTTGTAGAAATCATTTTTATACTTTAAATAACTATTAAAATCAATTAAATTACATTTTTAGCCAATTTAGGGTAAAATTACCAAAATGCCCTTATATATATAAATATACTATAATTACTTCAAAAATTCACCAAAAATTATAAAATTATCCAAAATTAATTTTATCAACATATTTATCAATAATATTAATAATTAAATTCAATTATCCAACTAAATTCAATTAGAAACATAATTAACCCTAATTTCCCAAAATTACATAAACTTCAATAATTCAAAATAAATACTTAGAAATTCATAAAAATTCCAAATAAATTCCTATAATTCATTTAAACACCTAATTTAACCATAAAACACAATTTCATAATTTAAATAATTAATTTCCGAAAATTAGAAAATAATATTAAAATATTCAAAAATACCCAAAAATCCAAAAAATCTCTAAAAATTCCACAAAAATTCATACATTTAGATTAAGCTACTAGGATCAACATTTGTGAAGGGATTTTTCATGAATCAATCAATTCAAAGCTCAAAAAATTCAAAAACCCTAATATGGCTGAATTGGAAAAAATCAAAACTAAGCAAATCTAGACCATTTAAGCTCAAAAAAAAGCTAGAATCACACTCACCGGAGCTCAAGGAGAAGAAAGAGACCGACGGTGTCAAAAACGGTGGCCGAAATCGTCATCAACGGCGAGGAGAAGGATTTCGGCCAAAAGAAGAAAAATAGCTCGCCGGCACCGGGAAGGAGGCTGCTGGCGACGGGGGACAGCTGGGAACAGCGGTGGCAAACCGGGAGGCACACCAACGGTAGGTGGTCGGGATTTACAGCAGTGAGGGGAAGGTTGGTCGGGCGCGGGAGGGAGAGGAAGAAGAAGAAGAAAAAGAAAAAAGAAAAGAAAAGAAAAGGAAAAGAAAAAGAAAAAGAAAAAAAATTTTAATAAAATATTTGAAAAATTTCACATCCACACATATAATTTAATATTTTAATAATTTAATAATAAATAAAATAATTAAATAACAATAAATTAATAAATAAATAATAAAATATTAGGGTAATATATATTAAACCCTAATTAAATAAATATTGCACACATACACGGTGTTTAGTAATTTAAAAATACGTATGAGTTCATGCAAGTCCGAAAATATATTTAAAATAATTAATAATAAATTATTTACGTGAAAATTTCCCCGAAAATGCAAGTCCCGGGAAAATTTTATGTAAAGCATTGTGAATAATACACAATAATAAAAATAGGTTTTAAATACATATCAACTCATAAAAATATCATATAATATACAAAAATTATTAACACTGCATATCCCGTTACAGTGTAAAAATATTTAAAAACACGAGATATTACATAAAACATATTAAATATAGCATCTTGCTTAAAATTGCTCAGCAATTTAAGCATCAATAGGTCAATTAGGATAAAATGAAGTACCCTAATTATTTCTTTCAAAATTGTGTGCTACTATTTCTTTGCCATAATTTATCAAGAAAATAGCGACAAAAGGGCGCAACTGTAAGCACCTAATTTCAGGATGTAATTGTGCACGTATGTGACGAAAGCCCCTATGATGAAAATCTAATTTAGAATTGATCTCTGGTGTCGTGTTTCGCGATTTAAAAGACTAAATTGCAATATTTTGTAGACTTAATTGTAAAATTGGTTTTTTTAAGGATTTAATTACAAAAATTAAAAAATTTAGAGGACCTTTTTTTAAATAAAAATTAAAAAAAATTAATTTTGGTTGGCCGGCATTTAATGCCAACCGGCATTGTGTAATGGTGATTGGCATTACATAATACCGACCGACACTACGTAATGCTAGTCTGCAATATGGGTGAAAATTGGCATTTTGTAATGCTGATTCTTACTAAAAAGTGTTTTTTATAATGATTTTGTCATTTATCATTTTTATTGGTCCAGGATAGTGTGTGAGTCTTTAATTTTTCAAAATCCTATAGCTTATCATCTCATTATCCTAATTTTGAAAATTCAAAAAAATACAATGCTCCTAATCTTGCTCCCAGCTATCACGCAACTTCCTATGTGATAATAGGAACTAAAGTGGTTGGGTGTGGCATTAAAAGCTAAAAGGGAAGGCTATGAAGGGGCCTAGCGAGTGAGATGGGCGAGAAAGATCTAAAATGCCAAGAGAAAGTCTATGAAAAAAAAAGAAAAAAGAGCTGTGAAAAAACCAGAGAGAATACAAAATCCTAATTAGCTGCTGTAAAAAGATACATTCTTTGCTTTTAGTCTAGAGAATCAAGAAAAAGAAACAATAAAGTCAATCTCAAAATGGTGACAATCCAAATTTGAGGGGCATTCAAATAGCATTTGTGCAGCATCTTCTACCCTTCTTTTTCCTCTTTTATTTTAATTTGATTTCTTTATTTTATTTTTTATTTGATTCCTTACCTATTAATTTTTTTATTTTTTTTGTTTTTATTGATGTTCTGTGACAATTTGGAGATGAAAGTGGTGATATGAAACTTGGCAATGATCACTAGAAGAATCCATGGAATGCCATGGACTAAGATATGAAAAACCCCCATAAGATTTAGGATCTATGATTTCTGCATTCTTTTAATTTGCTTTTATTTTAGGTTGTAATTAATTTGATTTTAATTTCTTCACAATAGTTTATAATAGCCCTAATAATAGGAAATAGTAGAATTTTATATTTTCTGCACTAAAATTGATTAATAATTTAGGTTCAATTAGGTGAAAATCAATTAAAATTTGTCACGACCCAAAATAGGGGCCATGACCGGCGCTAGGGAACGGGAATTCTTTCGAATCCGAAACCCATAGCAAGCCTAAAAATAAAATAAAACATGCAATAGTAATAACAATATATAAGGCAGCTGGAAATAAAAATCATAAGTATCATAATAACACTTCCACCAACTGGATTTAAATCAAATCCTCATCTCATATATATATATAAAATCTTTTAATAAAAATCCAGTTCAAATATAATACAACATCTCTTTAAATATTTAATGACTACTGCAGTGTCTAGATAAAATAAAACTCAAGACTCAGGGAAGCAGTTTACATAAAGAAGCCGGGGCGGAAGAAATCCGGCATACAGGCCTGCTACTGAGGTCTAAAGATGATGACTCTCCTGAAAAATAGTCAACGGAGGGGAGTCAGACCTCACTGAGTGAATTACTATAATATATATACATGCATACTAAATGATAATGCATACAATCAACAATATATATCTAATATGTATATATACAGACAAATACATACAGATGCTGTAAAATCATTTTATATATATTTTACTGAAAATCATCGTTTATGAAGGATCAAATAGAACCCTATAATATCGCAACCTCAAAACAGTGTTAGACAACACTCTAGCTATATAGGCTCACTTATTCCAATATATTCACTTGTTCCATTTAGACAGTAGACTGGCCCCGAGACACTAAGTCAACCAAGCTCCAGCAGTTTGACTGCCAGTGTGATTGGCCCCGAGACACTTGGTCAACCAAGCTCCAGCAATCACACTCCCAAATCCTTTCTCACACATCAAATAATCAAATCCAATCAATATCCACAAATGGTTAGTAATATAGCCTAAATGTTATAAGCGCACTGGTACGTACTCGGTCCTAGTGCTGCCCACTAGGTAGCACGTTCTATTGATATCCTTCAATAATAAATATAAAACATTCATTCACAAATAAATGATGCATGAATTTAAATAAAATAACAACATAAACCATATATATATTGGAAATATACCAAAAATAAACCAGGTATATTTTGAGTATATATACGTCAAATAAATCCAATTAAATTACAAAATAAACTAGAGATATATTTGAAAACATTTTAAACACAGTTCATTAATAAAACATGCATATAATTTAAAATAAACCAAAAATAAACCAAAAATATACTTAAATACTAATCACGTTATTTATGCATATTTAATCAAATCAAACATATATTTATAAATCATGCATCCTAAAGCATACACATATAAAATAGTAACTCACACTTAGTGCGCTCCACGAGATGGATCCGACGGGCCTGGTCCACTAGGCCTCAGTCTCGGTGCAACTAAATAAATAATAAATAATAGACATCAGAATAAACCTAACAGAAAATCCTAGAACTCGATCTAGAATATTAAACACAGAATCGAAATTAGAGTTCGACCGGATATCACATTTTACGAGAATTCTACCAAAAATTTGATAGAACCTCCCCTGTAAAATGGACATCTCTCTACTCAAAGAGTAGAGCCGACCCTGCAAAGAAACACACTTCAAAAAATAGGCTCAACCACTCATCCACAACCCCTCGGTCAGACTCCAAACTACAGTCTACCGACCGGGGTCCACAATCACAGAACAATTTCAGAATTATCAAAAATGCCCTTATAACATAGAAATACATTTTATAAATAGAAATTACATAATTAGCCTTAAAACACAGTAAAAACCGATAAAAACTCATTTTATTAGTAAAACCGTATCTTATATATATAATTGAAAATAATTCACAAAAAATAGTTTTAATCAATTAAAAATACTAAATAATTTTTAGAAATCATTTTTATACCTTAAATAACTATTAAAACCAATTAAATTACATTTTTAGTCAATTAAGGGAAAAAATTACCAAAATACCCCTATATATATAAATATACTAAAATTCATTCAAAAATTCACCAAAAATAGTATAATTATCCAAAATTAATTTTCTCAACATATTTATCAATAATATCAATAATTAAACTCAATTAACCAATTAATTTCAATTAAAAACATAATTAACCCTATGTTTCAAAAATTCCATAAACTAATTAAATTCAAAATAAATACATAAAAATTCATAAAAATTCCAAATAAATTTCTATAATTCATTTCAACACCTATAATTATCATAAAACACAATTTCATAATTTAATTAATTAATTTCCGAAAATTAGAAAATAATATTAAAATATTCAAAAATTCCACAAAAATTCATACATGTAGATTAAGCTACTAGGATCAACATTTGTTAAGGGACTTTTCATGAATCAAACAATTCGAAGTTCAAAAAAATCAATAACCCTAAAATGGCCGAATTCGAAAATTCAAAACCTAAGCAAATCAAGACCATTTAAGCTCCAACCAAAGCTAGAATCACACTCACCGGAGCTCAAGGAGAAGAAAGAGATCGGCGGTGTTGAAAATGGTGGCCGGATTCGTGAGGTGTGAAGAAATGCAACTTTCGGCCAAAAATGGAGGAAAGGAAGCTAGCCGGCACCGGGGAAGGAGGCTAGGGGCGGCGGAGCAGCTGGCTGGGGAGGGCGGAGCTGCTGGTGGCACACCGACGATAGGTGGTTGGGATTTGTAGCGGGAGGGGGAGAAGGGACGGGTTCGGGAAGAAAGAAGGAAGAAGAAGAAAAGAAAAGAAAAAGAAAAGAAAAGAAAAAGAAAAAGAAAAGAAAAAAAATAATTTCAATAAAATATTTGGGAAAAATCACACACCACACACTTAATATTTAATATTTTAAAAAAATTTAATAATAAATGAAATTAATTAAATAACAATAAAACTAATAAATAAATAATAAAATATTAGGGTAATTAATTAAACACCAATTAAATAAATAAGTACACATATATACGGTGTTTAATATTTTTAAAAATATGTATGAGTTCATGCAAGTCCGTAAATATATTTAATATAATTAGTGGTAAATTATTGACGTGAAAATTTTCCCAAAAAATGCAAGTCCCGGGAAAATTTTACGTAAAGTACTCAAAATAAAAATAAACAATTAAAAATCAATTTAAATCAAATGAAAGCTCATGAAATATCAATATCATATTTAAAAATTATTAACACTGCATATCCCGATGCAGTATTAAAATATTTAAGAACACGGGATATTATAAAATTAATGGTGGCTTTAGATTAATTTATGATTGCATGTAAATTGATTTAGGGTTTCTTTTAAGAAAATCACATAAATCCTATGTTTGATATGATTTTTTTGTTTGGGTTTTGTTTTTGGATCTTTTAGTTCTTTGGGCCCCAAGCCCATGATAAGTCCAAACCCACTAAATAAGTAGGCTTAAAATTGGTTTTTAGGTTTCAATTAATTTAGAATTAAATTTAGGTCCACTTTTAATTAATAAAATTAACTTAGACTTTAGCGCACTAATTTATTTTATTTCTTTTTTAAAAATTAATTAGACTTTAGGCCTATTTCTAGTAATTAAAATTAATTTAGATTTAGCTCAACCCAGTAATTTCATTTATTAAATAGATTTAGGTTCACATTACTTAATTTAAAATTAAGTAGAATTAAGCCCACTAATTAATTTCTATTTTATTTCTTAAAATTAATAGATTTAGGCCCACTTTTTAGAATTAAAAAAAGTAGATTTAGACTCATTAATTATCTTAACATGCAGGCCCATCTCTAGTGCTATTCACTTGTAAATAAAAATATAGAATTAGCTAACTTTAAATAAAATTAATCTAGTTTAGACATAGGGAGGCTGCCTTTTGTATGCATTTTTACATGTAATTTTATGACCAGTTGCCTTTTTGGGTTCGATGGATGTATAATTAGGGTTTAAATAAAATTGCATGTAATTAGAGAATAAAATAGTAATTCATAAGGTAATTCTAAATGAACATAAGAATGAAAAAAGTTAGTATTCCATTCTCATAATCTCCTAGTTGTTGTGCTAGCTTTCTTTTAAAGAATCGAGTACCACCTTTCAATTTGTTCTAGTTATTACCCTAGGTGGTGACTCCTCATCTTCATGCTATGTCTTTGTGACATAATAGTGTGTTCCCTAAAGCCCTGAGCTCAAACAATGTCGCGGTTACTAAAATCTTAGGCGTACGCTAAACTCCACCATCTACAGGTGTGCAAGTGGCACGTGGTGGCAGCACTGGTTATTCTGCAAAATGTAGAAAGGAGAGCAAGAAGAAAGGGAAAGGGAGAAGGAAAGAAAAGGGGAAGGAAAAGAGGGGAGAGAAGGGAAAATTTTGGGTATATATATATATATAGGAAAAGACAAAACAATATTAAAAATAATATTTTTAAATTAAATATTTACTTTCTAATTAAATCCACCATAAAATATTAAAATATTTAAAATTCTCTAAATTAATACTATTCACAGTTACAAACAATAATAATATTGTTAAATAAATAATATATAACAATAAATTAAATTTTTAATTCTTGATTAACTACTAATACCATAAAATTATAAAATAATTACTAACACTTGAATTAAATTATATTACACAAAATAGCCATAATGTAATAATTTAATAAAATATTTATTAAGACTACATATCTCAGTACTTAATTTAATAATTTATAAAAATATCGGGTTATAACAGTTAATTAATATTTGATCATTAGTATTCATGTAACTTTGTTAAATTTAAATTAATTGTTGAGTACAAATATATATATATATATATATATATATATATATATATATATATATATATATATATATATATATATATATATATATATATATATATATATGTTACAACCTAAACCTAGGGGTATATGACCAGCACTAGGGAATGAGAAAGCTGAAAGCTACTAAAACCCATAGTAAGCCTTAAAAGAAAAACACAGAACATTTCAACTTAAAACCTTACAATAAAATAATTAAATTATAATGCACATTAGCAAAATGATTTTTCTCAATTTAAACAAACCATACCATCATTATGTATAAAATAAACATCATCAGTTATACAAAATAATATCTTAGTACATTACTCATAAATTGATAATATCCAAATTAAAGTATGCAGTTATACTATTTCTCTACAGCAGTACATGGATACTAATACAAATACAACTATATAGACCTATATAAGATAGCATGTGAGGAAGATACTCGGCATAGGGAAGTAGGCCTAATGGAAGACTCCCAAACTCTTAAAAAAATAAGTTAAGGGGAGTTAGACCTCATTGAGTAAGCTAATAAAAGAAATGAATGCGGTTTAAAAATCTCCTTTAAAATAGGTTTTTATGAAATATAATATATTTATAATTTTATTCAAATAATTTGATATACATATAAGAAATTCTTTTCTCAAAAGGAGGAATAAACTTTTAAACGCTTTTAAAACATTATAGTATAAAAAAAAAACTAGGTGGAACCCTAGCCCTCAATTCTAACAATCAATCGGCTCATTTATATCCAAGACTGTCGGATCCCGAGAGCAAAGCATCATCAGGATGCATAACTATAGTCATGTCACTTAATCCAATATCACTAGTGGCGTTCGAGAGCAAAGCATCACCAGACGATCGACCCTAGTGATCTAATAATTATAATCCAACTTCGTTGGCAGTGTCCGAGAGCAAAGCATCATCAGAACTTCAACCCAAATATTTAATCAATATAATCAAATATCATATTACTAGTGGTGTCCTAAAGCAAAGCATCACCAAACCTTCAGCCCCAGTAATATAATCAATACAACCAAATCTTTTATCGATGCACACATAGTCCTGATGAAACCCATCAGGTAGCCTATTCTACCATAGTTTATTTAAAATAAATGAAAATAAATAACACGAGGAAAATTACAATAAATAAAAATAAAATAAATCAACTATATATTAAATCATGCAATATCATATAAAGAATACTGACTTGAATTCTCATAAATTTAAATTCATTAGAACTTTATGTATTTAATTTGAAAACCCAACATGCAAATCGAATATTAACTTACAAGATGGATGTGCTCCTTTGCTACGTCGTGTCCGAACTTGACTAGTAGATGCGATCGGAGGGGCAGCTAAAAGATAGAAAATAAAAATGACTATCACAAAGCAAAAACCCTAACTTATAGAATATCTAAGGAAGACTTGACTTGAACCCATAATTTAAAACTTAGGATTAACCCAATGTCACGTTTTACGAGAAATCTATCAAAAATTTGACAAAGTCTTCTCTATAAAATGGACATCCCTCTATAGAAGTAGAGTCAATCCTGCAAGCATACACACTTCTAAACTTCACACAAGCTCAACACCTCGAGTTGGGATCCCAAACTACACAATTCCCAATCGAGGTTCACAATTCGAGATAAATAAATATTAAATAATAATATATTAAAATTATTAAAAATCCATAAAAATCAATAATAAATCGCAATATCATTCATTTAAACCTCAAAACACTAAATATAATTATTTTCCACAATATTTTTTTCAAATATTCAACATAAAATAGTCAAATTCACATTTAATTATTCAAATAGTTTAAATAAATTGTAAAATTAGTTAAAAACCCATTTAATCACAAAAATAGTAAATAGTTTATTATTTGAATATAATTTTTGAAAATTGGTATTAATTAGTTAAAAATAGTAAATAAATAGAAAAAATCATTCTAATACTCTATAAATTCTAAAATCATTTAAAACATAATATGTAACTATAGTTTCAATAAAATATGCACAATTAATCCACAATTCCAACATTCACATAAAAATAATAATTCTCAAAAATTATGTAAATTTACTAAAAAAATTTTTATTAATAATAAAATTACTAACTTAAATTACTAACACTAATTAACTCAAATTTCTCCCAAAAATTAACCAAACATTAAAAATAAATTTTGGATAATTAAACAAATATTATATTAATTTACCAAAAATTAAAATAACTCAAATCATATAAATCACTAAATAACTAACAAAAATCAACTAATAAACAACCTAAATTAACTAAAAACCAACCTAAAACTAACTAACCACTAACCTATATCCTACAAAAGTTGAGATTCAAGGATAGGAGAAGGGGTTGTTGTCACTAGAACTGGAACTGTTATTGTCTCTGGTGGCTACAGGTGATGAAGGAGCTGGCATCACACTGCAGGGGCTGGAAGGCTGATGTCCCTTGCGCAAGATGAAAAAGGAGGGCTGGATCATGAGGCTTCATTTCTGCATTAGCAAGGAAGTAAGGAAGAAACAGATGATGGTGAAGATGGTGGTCTGGTGGCTGAGTGATGGTGGCATTGCTGGTTGAAGCACAGAGATAGGGAGAGAAGGAAAAGAATGGTGTGAGAAGGAAAGAAAAAGGAAGTTATGGGTTTTGATCGGGTGTTTCATGAGCTTAATGACCCATAGCATTGATAAAACAACCCTAGTTTAAAATAATTATATATAACACTAGAATTAATAATAAGAATGCTATTTAAAAATAATGTCAATTAAAATAAAATAATGTACATGCATGCTAATAATAATGAAGTAGTAGTAGTAGTAGTAGTAGTAGTAGTCGTAATAGTAGTAGTAGTAGTAGTAATAATAATAATAATAATAATAATAATAATAATAACAATAGTATTATTAATAAATTTAATATTTTCAAATAATAAAACCCCCAAATAAATTATTTTACGTAAAAAAAACTTTTAAAATAAATAAATGAAATTATACTTAATTAATTATAATATATATAATGAAATTAAATTTTATTAATACTACATATTTCAAAATATATTTATATACTATTTAAAATATAGGTCATTATAATTTTCCCTCCTAATAAGAATTCGTCCTCAAACTCAAAGAAAAGTAAGGAAAATACAAAGTTTATTGATGAAAATGATAGGGATAAGCGCTTGCATCTCAAATTCTATCTCCCATATACAATCTTCTGCTGTGTGGTTACTCCACATAAATTTTACCATCGAAATCTCCCTGGAGCGAAGTTGACGAATTTGGCAATCCACAATCACCACTAAGTACTCCTCGTAAGATAGATCTTCACTGAGCTCTACTACTTGAGGCTGAAGTACATGAGAAGGATCAGGAATATATTTTCTCAACATAAACACAACACTGGGTGGAATCAAGATAATTCATGTGGTAACACCAATCTATAGGCCACTTCTCCAACTCGTGATCGTATTTCAAAAGGTCCAATGTATCTAGGAGCCAACTTACCCTTCTTACCGAACCTCATGACTCCTTTCATTGGAGATACCTTCATAAATACCATATCTCCAACTAGAAAGGAAACATCTTTCCTTCTAGATTAACATAACTCTGCTACCTACTAAAAGTTATCCCTAACCTCTGTTGAATGATAAGGACCTTCTAAGAAGTAATTTGTACCAATTCTGGACTTGTCAACTGTCTCTCACCAATTTCCCAACACAAAGTTCATATGCACTTCCTAATACAACACTTCATATGGAGCCATTTTAATACTTGCATGATAACTATTGTTATATGCAAATTTAATCAAGGCAAGTGGTTATCCCATTGACCTCTAAAATCCATCACACACATTTTGAGCATATCCTCTAAAGTCTGAATGGTCCTTTCTGACTAACCATCAGTTTGAGGATGGAATGTTGTACTAAAGTCTAACCTTGTACCTAAGGCTTTATGTAATTCTTTCCAGAAAATTAATGTAAAAGTGGCTCCTCTATCAGATATTATGCTCATAGGAACTCTATAAAGACAAACAATTATGTTGACATACAACCGTGCTAACCTATCAGTGGAGTATGTCTTCTTTATCAGTAGAAAGTGAGCTGACTTGGTTAACCTGTCAACCATCACCCAAATTGCATTAAATCCACCTGTTGTCCGAGGCAAACCAATCACAAAATCCATGGCAATCATATCCCACTTCCACTCTGGGATAGGCATGGGCTGTAATAATCCTATGGGCCTCTGATGCTCTAGCTTCGCCTATTAACATGTAAGATACTTGGATACAAGTTCTGCAACATCTTTCTTCATTCCATTCCACTAGTATGTATCCTTTAAATTAAGATACATCTTGGTGAAACCTAAATGAATACTGTAAGTAGAAAAATGTGCCTCTTCCAAGATCTCTTTCCTCAGATCATCAATGTCTGGCACACACAACCGAGTACCCAAGCGTAGAACACCTTCACTATTAATCATAAACTCTTTGGATTGACCCTGTTGTACCTCAAACATGATTCTCTATAGCTGTGGGTCCCTTCTTTAAGTTGCTTTAACTCTATCCAAGTACACTGATCGTACTCTAAACTGAGCTAAAAGGCATTTCTTAGTCACTTTCCCTGATCAATCAGCTCATGCATCTCTTGAATAATTGGCCTCCTCTCAGTACTGATATGGGCAAGACTACCTGCTAATTTTTTGCTCAATGCATCTACTACCACATTTGCCTTACCTAGATGGTAAAGAATTAAATAATCATAGTCCTTCAGAAGTTCCATCCATCTTCTCTGCCTTAGGTTCAAATCCCTCTGCTCGAAGATATACTTTAAGCTCTTGTGGTTGGTGTATATTTCATAAATGACACTGTACAGGTAATGCCTCCAAATCTTCAATATGAATACTACTACTACCATCTTTAGATCATGAGTGGGATAATTCTACTTGTGCTTCTTTAACTGCCTTAAAGCATAAAAAACCACTCTACCATTTTTGCATTAGCACACAGCCCAATCCCATACGGGAAGCATCATAATACACTGTGTATCCATCCATCGTCACCAGAAGGCAAAGTTAGCATTAGAGTCAAAGTCAATAAATCCTTAAGCAAATAAAAATGCTCCTCACATCTATCAGTCCATAGAAACTTAACATTCTTCTGGGCCATTCTGGTCAAAAGCGCAACAATATTGGAGAAATCCTTCATAAATCTCTTGTAATAGCCCGCTAAACCCAGAAAACTTCTCACTTATATGATCGTTGTGGGTTTTAACCACTCAATGATCACCTCTATCTTCTTAGGGATCCACCTTAATGCCATTTTTGGATAACACATGGCCTAAGAATGCCACCTGGTCTAACCAAAATTCATATTCTAAAAACTTAGCATATAGTTGGTGCTCTCTCAAAGTCTGCAGCACAAATCTTAAATGCATCGCATGCTCTATCTTATTCTTGGAATAGACCAAAAATGTCATTAATAAAACACAATCATAAATTAGTCCAAGAATGGCCTAAACACCCTATTCATTAAGTCCATAAATGTTTTTAGGGCATTAATCAACCCAAAGGACATCACTAAGATGCATAGTGGCCATACCTAGTTTGAAATGTTGACTTAGGTATATCCTCACTTCTAATCCTCAGTTGATGATACCTAGATCTCAAGTCAATCTTGGAGAAATACCGAGCTCTTTGCAATTGATCAAACAAATCATCAATCTTGGGGAGTGGATACTTATTCTTGATGGTAACCTTATTCGATTGTCTATAGTCAATATAGAGTCAAAGACTACCATCCCTCTTCTTCATAAAAATAACCAGAGCACCCCAAGGAGATTGTGATAGGCAAATAAACCCTTTATCCAATAATTCCTTTAATTGCTCTTTTAGCTCCTTTAGCTCTGCAAGTGCCACCCTATAAGGTGGCATAGAGATAGGATTTTATACCAAGCACGACATCAATACAAAATTCTATATCTCTATCTGGCAAAAATAAAAGTAACTCTAGAAAAAATCTGAGAATTCAATGTACCACTGGTACCCTTTTCACTAATCCCATTTCTTTTTGAACATTTATAACTATAGCTAGATAGCCTTGACACCTCTACTAATGCATCTTCTTAGTTGTAATGGTAGAAATAAGGTTACAAGGCATGGAACTCTCACTACCTCTAAATCTGAATTTCTCTTCACCTGGAATTCTAAAAAATTACCTCTTTCGCTTGGTAGTCCACAAAAAACATAATACTGGGAACAAGCAATCCATTCCTAGAATCACATTAAAGTCAATCACATCTAGAAGGACCAAATCTGCTAATAACTCTCTACCTTTAACCAATAGAGGACAAGATAGAAAAAAGATGTCCATTTCTAACTCATCGCTAAGCAAAGTCAAAACAGACAAACAAAAACTTATCTTGGAAGGAAGACAAGCCACTTTTAAAGAAAATAAAGGAGATACGAAAGAATATATAGCACCCAGATCAAATAAAAACTCTAGCCTCAGAATAATAGACTGGAATAATACCTGCTACCACTGCATTGGATGCTTGCACATCTTGAGGAGTCAAAGTAAAGACCTTAGCCTATTCACATCCTGGCTGTTATAAGGTGAATGACTGAGTATGTCCTCTACCTTGGCCCTGCTAGCTCATAAACTTAATCGATCACTACTGAGGGTATATGGGTGTTTGATACTACTGAGGCACCTGCTGCAAAGGCTGGACAACAAAAGGTGAAGATCCCTGAGCAAAAGACGATTGGAATCCATAGTTTGGACAAGCTCTAGCAAATTGTTCAAACTGACCACATCTGAAACACCCTCCTATCATGAGGGTGACAAGGACCTTAATGCACTCACCCATATTATGGCACACGCACTAGCTCTAAACCCAGAACTGCCATGTCCGAAGCTCTTACCACTGTTGTTATTGACACTACCACCAAATCTAGTAGCCTTATTACTCCTGTGATCTTGAGCAAAATGGTGCCTACCAGTCCGATGTGCTCTAAACTATCTGCTGTGCAAAGAAGGACATGTTGACTGAGCACTCATGCTGCCTATCTGAAACACTGGCTGCTGCACCCACTAAAATAGGTCTGACGATGCCACTATCATAAGGATCAAGTATAGTGCCATGTCGGATATGTCTCTACTCTAGCTATCTTGCCTCCTCCATAACACTCTCTAAACTATAACTCTCTAGTTGAATGCTAATATAAAGCTAGGCTTAACCTAGTCACATATAACTCAATTGCTCTAGTAACATCCTACCTCATATCCTTGGCATGTCTCATCAATCTGTAGAACTCCAGAATATAGTCCTTAACTGATTGATCTCTCTTATCAATATTAAGCAGCTGCCATCTATACTTCTCTCTCATAGATGTAGGATAGAAGAATCTCATAAAATGCTCTTTAAAACCCAACAAAATCATCAGGGTCATGAAGGGATGTATGGACTGTATAAACCAGTCCTGAGCTACTGCTAAGATAAATAACTCCACAATCATGATCCTCTGATAATCAGAATACCCTGATCTGGTCCTGGACTCAATGGTGTTAATAAAATCCAATATGTCTCCAATACCATCAAAATGAACTCATCCCACTCTAGAGTATAACAATGTAGTATATGCATCTGGCATCCCCTGATTCTGTCACTAAAGCATCTGCTGCACTATGGGCATCACCTGATTAAGAGTTACCAAGCGCTAATTAATACCTATCATGCCAGCTGCGAAAGCTATAGGATCCTCTGCTAGAATCTCATGCACTACTTAAGGCTAATTCTGCCTCTGAGCTACTGCTACTCTAGCTCTGCCCCTACCTCTACCTCTAGGTCGAAGGGCAAGAGGAAGAATCTCATCTTGAAATGACTGTTCACCATCATCATGCTCTACATCAACAGCAGGGGGCATTCTGAGCATGCCTCATTATGAAAAAATAAGAAAACCCAAATTTAAAACTAAACAAGAACACAGACACAGACGCCAGAATTCCTAAGGATAAGAAGATTAACAAGTGAAATTAGCAATCTAAGTACTGCAGTAACATGAGAAAAGATAGACATCGGCATTCAAAAGCATGAAAAATAAGCCAAAGCTCTGATACCAACTTTTTCACGACCCGAACATAGGGGTACATGACCGATACTAGGGAATGGGAAAGCTAAAAGCTACTGAAACCCGTAGTAAGCCTTAAAAGAAAAATGCATAACATTTTAACTTAAAACCTTACAATAAAATAATTAAATCATGATGCACATTATCAAATTGATTTTTCTCAATTTAAACAAACCATACCATCATTATGTATAAAAATAAACATCATTAGTTATATAAGTACATTACTCATAAATACATAATATCCAAATTAAAGTATGCAGTTATACAATTTCTCTACTGCGGCACATGGTTACTAATACAAAACACAACTATATAGACCTATATAAGATAGTCAGTGAGGAAGCTACTAGGCATTGGGAAGCAGGCCTACCAAAAGACTCCTAAACTCCTGAAAATGAATAAGTTGAGGGAGTCAGACCTCACTAAGTTAGCTAATAAAATAAATGAATACGGTTTGAAAATCTCCTTTAAAAATAAGTTTTTATGAAATATAATATATTTATAATTTTATTCAAATAATTTGATATACATATAAGAAATTCATTTTTAAAAAGGAGGAATAAACGTTATAAAAAAAACTAGGTAGAACCCTAGCCCTTAATTCTAACGGCCAATCCGGCTCACTTATATCCAACACTACCAGATCCCAAGAGCAAAGCATCGCCAGGATGCATAGCAACAATAACGTCACTTAATCTAATATCATCGGCGGTGTCCGAGAGCAAAGCATCACCAGACCATCAACCCCAGTGATCTAATAATTATAATCCAATTTTACTAATGGTGTCTGAGAGCAAAGCATCACTCAACCTTCGACCCCAGTAATATAATCAATACAACCAAATATTTTTACCGGTGAGCACACAATCCTGATGAAACCCATCAGGTAGCCCATTCTAACGTAGTTTAATTTAAAATAAATGAAAATAAATAACACAAGGAAAAATTACAATAAAGTAAGGATAAAATAAATCAACTATAAATTAAATCATGCAATATCATATAAAGAATACCGACTTGAATTCTCATAAATTTAAATTCATTAGAACTTTATGTATTTAATTTGAAAACCTGACATGCAAATCGAATATTAACTTACAAGATGGATGCGCTTGTAATACCCTATATTTTATTTAAATAAAGTAATTTCCAAACTGTGTTACTAATAATTACTTTTAAATTATATTATACAATTGTTAATTATTTTGCTATTTAATTGAGATATAGTTATGTTAATATTATTTTAGGGTTATTAATTTATGAAAGAATTATATGTGAGTATTATTTATTTATTGTTTAAAATTGCATTGTTTATTTTTATTATTATTTTTATTATTATTATTATTAATATTAATATTATTATTATTATTATTATTATTATTATTATTATTATTATTATTATTATTATTATTATTATTATTATTATTATTATTATTATTTTAACTACATTAACTTTATGGTTATTTTATGTGTTACTATGTACATGCATATATACATATTTATATATACATACACATATATAATTAGGGTTTATTTATTATTTTATGTGTGTGCCTTAATTTTTTTTTTTTTGTGTATATGTATGTTTATATGTATGTAGTATACTTGTGTGTGTGTGAATATATATATAAACATATATATGTATATGTATAATGTGTATATGTGAGGTGGAGAATTTAGGTATAATATTATAATATAAGGTTTTAATATAATGTTTTAATATATATATATATATATATATATATATATATATATATATATATATATATATATATATATATATATATATATATATATATATATATATTAAAACATTATATTAAAACCTTATATTATAATATTATACCTAAATTCTCCAAAAGAAGAGCACTTACCTCCTGTACCGAAACCTTCAAACCCAGCAGCACCTCCCCACTTCTTCTCATCACCATCTCTGCCTCTCCCTTCACTATGCTACCTCCATCTGCAGCCATCATTGAGTTGCTACTATTCTTCTTCTTCTTCTTCTTCTTCTTCTTCTTCTTCTTCTTCTTCTTCTTCTTCTTCTTCTTCTTCTTCTTTGTCTCGCCAGGCAGCATCCCTTCTCCCTTACTCGATAGCCCTGTCTCAGTCCGCCTGCCCAACTTCACCCCTCTGCCTGTCGCTACCTTTTGCCTCGCCTGAGCTGCCTCCATCCTCCCCATTTTTCGGTGGCAGTAGGTCTCCTTCTCCCTCATCTATTCTGTCCAGCGGGTGGTGAGTGACAACCCCTCATTCTTCCCTTTTTCTTCTCAATTTCTTTGATGTTTCGGTAGATTTTAGGACTTGTTGTAGTTTTTGTTGATGATTATGTTAGTCTTGATTTTTTTTTATGGAATTATGGTGAATTTTTATGTTATGCAAAATTTTAGGTGATTTTTTTTTTGGTAATTAGTTGGTCTAGTTAGTTATTAATTGGATTTAAGTAGTTATTAGTTTAATTAATGTTAATTGTTTGTAATGAATTGATTTTTTTAAAAAGGATTTAAGAATTTTGGTGTTAACTATAAATTTTTATAAATTTTGGGTATCTAATTAATATTTTTATTTATTTCGAAAATTATTGTTAAAATTATGGAATTTTGATAATTGGTATTAATATTAAATGTTATTAATTTAATAACTTAATTTATAATTTTTGTGATTTTTATACTATTTTTATAAATATTTTTGAGTTTATGTCAAATGTGATTATTAGGTTAAATTATATATATATATATATATATATATATAGAAGATATTATTAGTTGATATTATGTTTTAATTATATTAGGAAGTTTAATTTTTGAGAAAAAAATAATTTTTAGATGATTATATAATTTTAAGGAATTTTTTAGAACTAATAATACATTATGTAATTTATGTATTTAGGGGTAAAAAAAATGTAATTTTATGCTAATTATAGTTAAATGTATATTTTAGTTAGTTTTATTAATATTTAAGAAGTTAGAGGATTTTTTATAAATTAATTGATATTTTTAATTAAGTAATGTTAATTTTGAACATTAATTCCAAATATTATATATAGGTATAATACATTATTTTTGGTAACAAAAATTGAATATAAGGTTGTATTTAGCATGTTTGGTATAATGGTTTTTAATTTAGGTTATAATTATACTTTGATAATGAAATGCAAATTGAGTTATTTAATTTTTGAATAATTGAGATTATATATATATATATATATATATATATATGTGTGTGTGTGTGTGTGTGTGTGTGTGTGTGTGTGTGTGTGTGTGTGTGTGTGTAATATGCATTTTGGGAAAATAAATGATTTAAATTCTTGGTGTTTTATTGAGTTGTGATCTCGGTCGGGGCTAAGTGTAGTTTTGGAAGCCCGACTCAAGTGTGTATGTCTGCGGTTATTAGAAGTGCGTTTTCCATATAGGTTTGGCTCTACCTATGGTAGAGAGATGTCCATTTTATAAAGGAAACTCTGCCAAAATTTGGGTAGATTTTCTCATAAAATGTGATATTTGTAATAATTTCTACCGTTAGTTAGGTCTTATTCTGTCTATCGAGTCCTGGTCCAGTCTTCCTCGAGTCAGCCTGGAATTTCATTATTTTTTTGATTTTCAATTTTTATTTCATAATCATGTTTTTAAAATCGATATGTTAATTTCTTTCTAGAGGCATATCGGAGTAGAAGTAGTGAGATCAAGGCAGACGCGCAGTCGTCAGCCTTCTCATTCATCTTGTAAGTCGATAATATGATCTGTGCGTGTGTTTTATTTAAAGATGCATGCACTCATATCTTTATGTTAATATTATATGATTTATTTAATTTAATGCTGATATTTAAGGAACACATTTTATTTATTTAAAAATCAAATTTAAGGAATTTTGGTAGAACGGGTTACCTGGTGGGCTTTACCATGATCGTGTGCACATGGTAGAGATTGAGAGGTGGATCTGAATTATATATGACTAATGAATGTTGAACTGGGACGGGTGCCTCGATGGAAGCCTATGCTCTCGGGGACCGCTAGTGATTGTAAGGTTAATAACGGACTGGGATGGGTGCCTCGGTTGATGACCTAGCTCTCGGGGACCGCTAGTGCCATATATTTTGGAATAAGTGAACGACTACGACTTGGTGCCTCGATTGATGCCTTTGCTCTTGGGGATCGGCAGTCTAGCTGGAATAAGTGGGCCTGGTTGGCCAATTAGAACTTTGGGTTTAGGGTTCTACCGTGTCACGACCCAAAAACAGGGGCCATGATTGGCGCTAAGGAACGGGAATTCTTTCGAATCCGGAACCCGTAGCAAGCCTAAAAATAAAATAAAACATGCAATAGTAATAACAATATATAATGCAGTGGAAATAAAAATCATAAATATCACAATAACATTTCCACCAAATGAATTTAAATACTCATCTCAAATATATATAAACTTTTTTAATACAAATCCAGTTCAAATATAATACAACATCTCTTTAACAATTTAATGACTACTGCAGTGTCTAGATAAAATAAAACTCAAGACTCAGAGAAGCAGTTTACATAAAGAAGCCGGGGCGGAAGAAATCCGATGTACAGGCTTGCTATTGAGGTCTGAAGAAGAAGACTCTCCTGAAAAATGGTCAATAGAGGGGAGTCAAACCTCACTGAGTGAATTACTATAATATATATACATGCACACTAAATGATAATGCATACAATCAACAGTATATATCTAATATGTATATATACAAACAAATACATACAGATGCTGTAAAATCATTTTATATATATTTTACTGAAAATCATCGTTTATGAAGGATCAAATAGAACCCTATAATATCGCAACCTCAAAACAGTGTTAGATAACACTCTAGCCATTCAAGCTCACTTATTCCAAATATGTTCACTTAATCCATTTGGAAAGTAGACTGGCCCCGAGACACTAAGTCAACCGAGCTCCAGCAGTCTAACTGCCAGTGTGATTGGCCCCGAGACACTAGGTCAACCGAGCTCCAGCAATCACACCTCCAAACCATATCCCACACATCAAATAATCATATCCAATTAATATCCACAAATAGGTTAGTAATATAGCCTAAATGCTATAAGCGTATCGATACGTACTCGGTCCTAATGTTGCCCACTAAGTAGCATGTTCTATTGGTATCCTTCATTAATAAATATAAAACATTCATTCACAAATAAATGATGCATGAATTTAAATAAAATAACATTATAAACCATATATATACTGGAAATATACCAAAAGTAAACCAGGTATATTTCGAGTATATATATACGTCAAATAAATTCAATTAAATTACAAATTAAGCTAGAAATATATTTAAAAACATTTTAAATATAATTTATTAATAAAACATGCATATAATTCAAAATATACAGAAAATAAACCAAAAATAAACTAAAAATAAACTTAAGTAATAATTAAATTATTTATGCATATTTAATCAATATAAAACATGTATTTCTAAAATCATGCACCCTAAGCATATATATATATAAAATAGCAACTCACACTTAGTGCGCTCCTCGAGATGGGTCCGACATGCCTGGTCCACTAGGCCTTGGTCTCAGTGCAACTAAACAAATAATAACGATAGAATCAGAATAAACCTAACAGAAAATCCTAGAACTTGATCTATAATATTAAACACAGAATCGAGATTAGGGTTCGATCGGACATCACGTTTTACGAGAATTCTACCAAAAATTCAGCAAAACCTCCCTTGTAAAATGGACATCTCTCTACTCAAAGAGTAGAGCCGACCCTACAAAGAAACACACTTTGAAAAACAGGCACAACAATCCATTCACAACCCCTCGATTGGACTCCAAACTACAGTCTACCGACTGGGGTCCACAATCACAGAATAATTTCAAAATTACTAAAAATACCCTTATAACATAGAAATACATTTTATACATAGAAATTACATAATTAACCTTTAAACACATTAAAAACCGATAAAAACTCATTTTATTAGTAAAATCGTATATTATATATATAATTGAAAATAATTCAGGAAAAATAGTTTTAATTAATTAAAAATATTAAATAATTTGTAGAAATCATTTTTATACCTTAAATAACTATTAAAAAAATTAAATTACATTTTTTGCCAATTTTGTGTAAAATTACCAAAATGCCCATATATATATAAATATACTAAAATTACTTCAAAAATTCACCAAAAATAGTATAATTATCCAAAATTAATTTTATCAACATATTTATCAATAATATTAATAACTAAACTCAATTAAATAATTAATTTCAATTAAAAACACAATTAACCTAATTTTCCAAAAATTACATAAACCTAATTAATTCAAAATAAATACATAAAAATTCATAAAAATTTAAAATAAATTCCTATAATTCATTTAAACACCTATATTTATCATAAAACACAATTTCATAATTTAATTAATTAATTTCCGAAAATTAGAAAATAATATTAAAATATTCAAAAATACCCAAAAATCAAAATAATTCCCAAAAATTCCAAAAAAATTCACACATGTAGATTAAGCTAAGGGGAACAAAATTTGTGAAGGAATTTTTCATGAATCAAATAAATTGAAGTTCAAAAAATTCAAGAACCCTAGTAGGCCGAATTCGAAAAATCAAAACCTAAGCAAATCAAGACCATTTCAAGTGAAACAAAGCTTGGAATCACACTCACCAAAGCTCAAGGAGAAGAAAGAGACCAGCGGTGTCGAAAATGGTGGCCAAAAACGTCGTGAACGACGTTGCTCCAACTTTCGGCTTCTCCGGCCGAAATCGACCTCCAGACGTCGGAAACGACTACAACAGGCAGCCGAAGAGGCTGAGGAAGGAGGTGGCACGCCGGATGGCACACCAACAGCGAGAAATCGGGACGGCAGCGATCGAAACGGTGAGGGAAGTGATCGGGAATGTTGAAGAAGGGAGAATGGTAGTTTTGTAATTATTTCAAACTTTATTTTTTTGTTAATATTAAATGTATATATGTATATATATATATATACTTTATACTCTATATTAAAATACTATTAAATTACACACACATTAAATATACACCACACACATATAATTTAATATTTTAATAATTTAATACTCCTAAAAATAATTAATTAATATTAAAACAAATTAATAAATAATAAAATATTAGGGTAATATTAATTAAACCCTAATTAGATAAATAAGTACACATATATACGGTGTTTAGTATTTTAAAAATATGTATAAGTTCATGCAAGTCCGTAAATCTATTTAAAATAATTAATAGTAAATTATTTACGTGAAAATTTCTCCGAAAATGCAAGTCCCGGGAAAATTTTACGTAAAGCACTTAAAATAATAATAAACAATTAAAATTAGCTTTAATTAAATAGCAAACTCATAAAAATTTCATAAATATATACAAAAATTATTAACACTGCATATCCCGATGCAGTATAAAAATATTTAAAAACACGAGATATTACATACCGAGATTTTTCAAAAGCTATATCTATATATGATAAATTATTTTTACTATAACTTTATGGTTTTCAAAAGGGTTTTCAAACCGTACAGCTCTTATTATTGACTTACTCAGTGAGGTCTGATTCCCCTCAATTTATTTTTTTTCAGGAGATTGGGAGTTCGACGTCAAACTGCCTCCACACCGGTTTCTTCATCACCGGCCATTTTATGTAGGTCATTGTAAGATGTACTATTATAATGTTCTAGGAAGCTAAAGTAGTAAATGTACTATGAATTGTATGACTTAAGTGTATTTGTGTATTTTATTTATATGCACCACGTTCATGTATAATGATTTAAGTTTGATTTATATATGTGACGTTAGAAATATTTTAATTATGTATTCAATTATGTTGAAATTTTAGAAAAATCAGTTTGATAATGTGCTCTATTTTAAAATAAATTTTTAAAATTGTAAGGTTTTGTTTATCTTTTCTTTAAGGCTTACTATAGGTTTTGGGGGCCTTATGTCTTCCCATTCCTTAGTGCCGGTCACGTGCCCTCGAGTTCAGGTCATGACAGCGCTCCTCTGCTACGTCGTGTCTGACCTCAACTGGTAGACACGACCAGAGGGGTGGCTAAAAGATAGAAAATAAAAATAACTATCAGAAATTAGAAACCCTAACTTTTAGAATTTCTAAAGAAGACTTGACTCAAACCCAGAATTCATAACTTAGGAATGACCCGATGTCACATTTTACGAGAAATATATCAAAAATTCTGCAGAGTCTCCTCTGTAAAACAGACAACCCTTTATAGAAGTAGAGTCAATCCTAAAAGCATACACACTTTTAAACTTCACACAAGCTCAACACCTCAGGTTGGGACCACGAGCTACACAATTCCCAACCAAGGTTCACAATTTAAGATAAAATAAATATTAAATAATAATATATTAAAATTATCAAAAATCCATAAAAATCAATAATAAATCGCATTATCATTTATTTAAACCTCAAAACACTAAATATAATTATTTTCCACAATATTTAATAAAATCTCAACTAATAATAATATTAATAAAAATCCAATTTTTTTTCAAATATTCAACATAAAATAGTCAAATTCACATTTAATTATTCAAATAGTTTAAATAAATTGTAAGATTAGTTAAAAACCCATTTAATCACAAAAATAGTAAACAATTTATTATTTGAATATAATTTTTGAAAATTGGTATTAACTAGTTAAAAATAGTAAATAAATAAAAAAATCATTCTAATACTCTATAAAATTCTAAAATCATTTAAAACATAATATGTAACTATAGTTTCAATAAAATACACAATTAACCCACAATTCCAACTGTAATATCCCGTGTTTTTTAAATATTTTTACACTGTATAACTGTAATATCCCGTGTTTTTAAATATTTTTACACTGTATCGGGATATGCAATGTTAATAATTTTTGTATATATCTTATGATATTTTTACGAGTTGATATGTATTTAAAACCTATTTTAATTACTTTGTCTTATTTACAGTACTTTACGTAAAATTTTCCCGGAACTTGCATTTTCGGGGAAATTTTTACGTAAATAATTTATTATTAATTATTTTAAATATATTTTCGGACTCGCATGGACTCATACATATTTTAAAATATTAAACGCCGTGTATACATGTAATTATTTATTTAATTAGGGTTTAATATTACCCAAATATTTTATTAATTATTTATTAGTTTTATTGTTATTTAATTATTTTTATTTAGTATAAATTATTAAAATATTAAATTTTATGTGTGTGGTGTATATTTAATGTGTGTAATTTAATATTATTTTAATATATGGTATAAATTATACATATATACATATAATATGTCAAAAATCAAGTTTTTTAGAAAATTACCATTTTGCCCCCGAGTGCCTCCTTCTTCCCCGATTTGCTTCCCTCGCCGTTCCGGTCACTGCCGTGCCGTTCCCTTGCTGTGGGAGTGTCGTCCGGTGTGCCACCACCTTTCCCAGCCTCTTCCGCTACATGTGGTAGCCGTTTCCGACGTTTGGAAGTTGATTTTGGCCGAAGAAGCCGAATTTCCTTCCACCGTCGATCACGTCGATTCCGGCCACCATTTTCAACACCGCCAGTCTCTTTCTTCTCCTTGAGCTCCGGTGAGTGTGATTCTAGCTTTGGTTTGAGCTTAAATGGTCTAGAATTGCTTAGGTTTCGAATTTTCCAATTCGGTCACATTAGAGTTTTTGATTTTTTTAAGCTTCAAATTGATTGATTCATGAAAAATTCCTTCACAAATATTGATCCTAGTAGCTTAATCTACATGTATGAATTTTTGTGGAATTTTTGGAGATTTTTTGGATTTTTGGGTATTTTTGAATATTTTAATATTATTTTCTAATTTTCGGAAATTAATTAAATAAATTATGAAATTGTGTTTTATGGTTAAATTAGGTGTTGAAATGAATTATAGGAATTTATTTGGAATTTTTATGAATTTCTATGTATTTATTTTGAATTATTTAAGTTTATGTAATTTTGGGAAATTAGGGTTAATTGTGTTTTAATTGAAATTAATTGGTTAATTGAGTTTAATTATTGATATTATTGATAAATATGTTGAGAAAATTAATTTTTGATAATTTTATAAATTTTGGTGAATTTTTGAAGTAATTTTATTATATTTATATATATAAGGGTATTTTGGTAATTTTACCCTAAATTGGCTAAAAATGTAATTTAATTGGTTTTAATACTTATTTAAGGTATAAAAATGATTTCTATAAATTATTTGATATTTTTAACTAATGAAAACTATTTTTCATGAATTATTTTCAATTATATATATAATATACGATTTTTCTAATAAAATGAGTTTTTATCGGTTTTTACAGTGTTTTAAGGTTAATTATGTAATTTCTACATATAAAATGTATTTCTGTGATATAAGGGTATTTTTGGTATTTCTGAAATTATTCTGTGTTTGTGGACCTCGGTCGGTAGACTATAGTTTGGAGTCCGACCGAGGGATTGTGGTTGAGTGTTGAGCTTATTTTTTGAAGTGTATTTCTTTGCAGGGTCGGCTCTACTCTTTTGAGTAGAGAGATGTCCGTTTTACAAGGGAGGTTCTGTCGAATTTTTGGTAGAATTCTCGTAAAACGTGATATCCGGTCGAACCCTGATATCGATTCTGTGTTTAATATTCTAGATCGAGTTCTAGGATTTTCTGTTAGGTTTATTCTGATTTCTATCGTTATTGTTTGTCTAGTTGCGCCGAGACCGAGGGCTAGTGGACTAGGCCCGTCGGACCCGTCTCGTGGAGCGCACTAATTTGTGAGTTACTATACTATATATATATGCTTTAGGATGTATGATTTAAAAATATATGTTCTATTTTGATTGAAATGCATAGATAATGTGATTTGTATTTAAGTATATTTTTGGTATATATTAAATTATATGCATGTTTTGTTAATAAATTATATTTAAAATATTTTTAAATATATTTCTAGCTTAAATGATAATTTGATTGGATTTATGTGACGTATATATATACTCGAAATATACCTGGTTTACTTTTGGTATATTTTCGGTATATATATGGTTCATATTGTTATTTCATTTAAATTCATGCATCATTTATTTATGAATGAATGTTTATATTCATTAATGAAGGATATCGATAGAACGTGCTACCTAGTGGGCAGCACTAGGACCGAGTACGTACCGGTACGCTTATAGCATTTAGGCTATATTACTAACCTATTTGTGGATATTGATTAAATGTGATTATTTGATGTGTGAGATGTGATTTGGGTGTGATTACTGGAGCTCGGTTGACCAAGTGTCTCGGGGCCAATCACACTGGCAGTCAGACTGCTGGAGCTCGGTTGACTTAGTGTCTCGGGGCCAGTCTACTGTCCAAATGGATTAAGTGGATATATTTGGATTAAGTGAGCCTGTGTGGCTAGAATGTTGTCTAACACTATTTCTGAGGTTGCGATATCATAGGGTTCCATGTGATCCTTCATAAAAGATGATTTTCAGATAAAATATATAAAATGATTTTATTGCATCTGTGTGTAATTGCCTGTATATATATATTAGATATATATTGTTGACTGTATGCATTATCATTTAGTGTGTATGTATATATATTATAGTAATTCACTCAGTGAGGTCTGACTCCCCTCCGTTGACTATTTTTCAGGAGAGTCAACATCTTCAGACCTCAGTAGCAGGCCTGTACGCCGGATTTCTTCCACCCCGGCTTCTTTGTGTAAATTACTTATTTGAGTCTTATTTTTATATATAATCTAGACATTGCAGTAGTTGTGAATTAAATTGTGGGATTTTATGTATTTTATTTATGCGAGATGCTTTTTAAGAATATGAACTAGATTTGTATTAAAAGATATATATATATATATAAGATGAGATTTGATTAAATCCAGTGATGAAAATGTTATTATTATATTTATGATTTGATTTATGATTTTTATTTCCGCTGCATTTGATATCGTTATTATTATCATTGCATGTTTTATTTTATTTTTATGCTTGCTACGGGTTCCGAATTCGAAAGAATTCCCGTTCCCTAGCGCCGGTCATGACCCCTATTTTGGGTCGTGACACCAACATTCACATAAAAATAATAATTCTAAAAATTATGTAAATTTGCTAAAAATTATTTTATTAATACTAAAATTATGGACTTAAATTACTAACACTAATTAATTCAAAATTTTCCCAAAAATTAACCAAACATTAAAAATAAATTTTGGATAATTAAGCAAATATTATATTAATTTACCAAAAATAAAAAATAACTCAAATCATATAAATCACTCAATAACTAACAAAAATCAACTAATAAACAACCTAAATCAACTAAAAACCAACCCAAAAACTAAATAACCACTAACCTATATCCTACCAAAGCTGATAGTAAAGGACAAGGGAAGGGGCTATCGAAGGAGTTGCTATCACCAGAGCTGGAGCTGCTGCTGTCTCTAGTGGTTGCAGGTGGCGAAGGAGCTAGCATTGCACTGCAGGGGTTGGAAGGCTACTGTCCCTTATGCAAGACAAATAAGGAGGGGCTGGATCGAGAGGCTTCAGTTATGCATTAGCAAGGAAGTGAGGAAACAAATGGTGGTCCGGTGGCTGAGTGATGGTGGCGTTGCTGGTTGAAGCACAAAGAAAGGGAGAGAAGGAAAAGAATGGCATGAGAAGGAAAGAAAAAGGAAGTGATGGGTTTTAATTGGGTGTTTCATGACTTATACTTATATATATATATGTATGTAAATATATATACACACCTACCTAACACATAACATTGATAAAGTAACCCTAGTTCAAAATAATTATATATAACACTAGAATTAATAATAAGAATGCTATTTAAAAATAATGACAATTAAAATAAAATAATGTATATGCATGCTGATGATGATAATGATAATAATAATAATAATAATAATAATAATAATAATAATAATAATAATAATAATAATAATAATAATAATAATAATAATAATAATAATAATAATAATAATAATAATAATAATAATGACAATAGTATTATTAATAACTTTAATATTTTCAAATAATAGAACCCCAAATAAATTATTTTATGTAAATAAAACTTTTAAAATAAATAAATGAAAATATACTCAATTAATTATAATATATATAATGAAATTAAAATTATTTTAACATTGCATATTCCAAAATATATTTATATATTATTTAAAATATAGGTCATATATATATGGAGAGAATAATTGAGAGTAGATATTTTAATTTTTAATTATTATTTTTTTGTCCTTTTATAAAAAAAAAGGGACTTCTTCTTCTCTATTCTTTTTCTCTTCCTTTCTTTTGCCATAGCACCCCTGCAACCCACGCTGACCACCACCACCCATGTCGCTGTTGAAGCTGCCATCTCGCCATGCCTGACATCACTAATAGCTGGTCTCCACCTCCTTTCTTCTCTTTCTTGATTTCTTCTCTTTGCTGAATCGCTTGGGAGCACGCCAGCAAAGATTATGGTTGTCTTAGGCTGAGCTTAATAGCTCGATCTCTTCCTCTCCTCCTGGGCTACATTTCTCCTAAGATAATTCATCCAATCATCACTGATTTCCACTCCAATTTTGAGGAATTTTTTCTAGGTTTTAGTTTCTAAATTTTGTTAATTGATTTTAAATTTAGTTAGTTTTATGTTAAATTGACTTGAGATTATTGAAATTGGTGTTATAAGCTTTCCAAATATGTATTTAGATTTAATTTTGGAGATGATTTTCATAATAGCACTATTTCAAGGCTTAGAGTTATTGTTCCAGTATAATCCTGAAACCGAAAAATATTTTATATTTTTAATAAAACTTACTAGTTATTTTGAGCAAGTTTCATAAAGGAAGTTTATTGAAATTGTGTACTGAAGTTTTATTATGAATTTTTGAATGTTTATGCCAAAATTAAATTTTTGGAAAAATAATTATAAATTAGTAATTTATATTATTTTAAGGAAATTATTAATAATTATTATATTTTAGGCAGATTTTGAGTAATAATAGTATTAAAATAATTTTTATAATTTATTTCTCATTTTTAGTTAATTTATATTAATTTTCAAAAAATAATAGAATAATAAACTTTTTTATTGTTTTTAAGCTTAAATAAGTTATTTTTTGATTTTGTGATATATTTAAGTGATTTAAATAGTTATTTGTAATTAATGTTAATTAAATTGTAAAATTTGAATTAAGTATGTTATTGGTGAAAATTTAAATATAAGCTAGAATTTTTACTATTTATTGGAAAATAAATATGTTTTACATTTTGTTATGAAAATACATGAATCATGGCATTTAATGAGATTTTATGATTTTTGCCGATTTTAAAGAAAATTATATTATTTTATTATTTTCGTACATTGTGGTTCTCGGTTGGGTAATTAGTGCAGTTTGGGGGCCCAACATGAGACTAGGTGATTATGTGAATATTCAAAGTGTATTTTTGTGCAAGAATGACTTTACTTTTAGTAGAGAGATGTTCGTTTTATAGAGAAGACTTTACCAAATTGTCAGTAGATTTCTCATAAAATGTAACATCGGCCTATGTCAAATTTCTAGTTTTAATTGACTTTGTGTCTTTGGTCAAGTCAATTTCGTCAATTTCATAGTTTTCATAATTCTAAGAATTTTCATGAATTTATTTATTTTATTTTACGAGCATATTTTAAATAAATATTATTTATTTTAGAGAACTCTGAGATTCGAGTTGTAGCACAAGGGCAGTAGAGAATGCGTCGCCCGACACACTTAACCTGTGAGTTAATTTTATAAAATATATGTTGCGCATGTTTTATTATATTTTCAAATAATTAAATATAATAAAGAAAAGATTATATGATTGATTTATGAATATATTTATATTGCCATATGCATTATCATTTCTTCTATAAATTGCGAGTAGAAATTGAATGCATGTTTAAAGGAAATTTATTTTGTTATGTTTTATTTGATTATTATTTAATCATTTAATTATTCATTATTTAATTATTTGTTTATTTTATATTATTTTATTTATTTAATTATTTATAATTTAAATTGATTTGGAGATAATGGTAGAACGTGCTACTTAGTGGGTGTCACTAGAACCACATGTGCCCGGCTAAGATCTTGTTATATGTTTAAATTATGGAACATGCTTGGTGGAGCGTGTGCTCTCGAGCAAGAGTAAATGGTTAGAGCTCGGTGGAGCTTGTGCTCTTAAGCCAGATAAAGGGATGTAACTTGGTTAAGCTTGCTTTCAAGACATCAATGTGGAATAAGTGAAATGACTATGGCAGTAACTCGGTTAAGTTTGCTCTCAAGATGACAGTCACTTGAATTAGAAAGAGTCGAAAGGCTATTTGAATATTGGTCTGGGTGTTCCAGGTTTTCCACAAAAATAATTATCCTATATATTTTCTTACAGAGATTTCATATTAAATTGATTTAAGAATTATAAATAAATTTTATTTAAATATTATTATGAAAAGTAAATGATTTTAATGGTTATGATTACTTTATTTACATGTACTTTAAAAATAGGTTTTAATAAATGTTTTTACAAACCATCATGCATTTTATAGAATTAGTTCACTCAATTTATTCTTTTAGGACCTCACAGTCAACTTCCTAGTGTTCCATATCTGCTCTAGGTTTATTCTTCACTGGCTGCATTATGTATGTTGGATTGATATATGTATTGTATAATTAAATTCTAGACATCGTAGTAGTTATCTATGAACTTGTGTTATTTGTATTTTGACCTCAAATGTTGTTCCATTTGAAGAATATTATTATATGTATTTGGTATTGTGCATTTATTATCGATTTATTATTAGTGTATTATTTTTATTTCGTGAAAAATTTTTAAGACTTACTATGGGTTTCGGGTACTTTATGTATTCTCATTCCCTAGTATCGATCACGTACTTTCAATTCGGGTCATGACAAGTGTTTACTAAATACAAGAAAAGCAATGGTTCAATATTTACATAAATCAACTAGGGAGAAAAGAGTCTAGCAAATAAGTCTAATAGAGAGATTTAAAGTAAAAGGTCTTAAAAAATATTAAGCGGGATCAGATCTCACTAAATGAATTACTATTGTATATATGCATACAACCTAAATACATAGATACACAAGTATCAGTATTTCATCTACATTTCATACAGATGCTAGAAATCACATTTTTTATAAAATGAATACATGCAATAATATTTAGGTAGAGGACCGAAGTCATACCTTAAAATATTTCACAATCTCAATCACTGAACCTTACTAGCCAACAAGCTCACTTAATTCCAAAATATTTCTCTTCTCAAATTTGGGACAGTAGACTGGCCCTAAGACACTAAGTCAACCAAGCTCCCGCAGTCTCACTATTGGCATGATTGGCCCCGAGACACTAGGTCAACCGAGCTCCTATAATCATACCACTCTCTCACCACAAATCTTAATAATCAATTATTCATATCATAAATCAATAAATCTCATAATATCAATCCTAACATTTTAATGTATTGGTGCACGTAGAGTCCTAGTGTAGTCCACTAGATTGCACATTCTATTGCTATCCTCCAAAATATTTTATCAAAAATAATTAAATAAATGAAATCATATTAAATATGTAAAGCATCCAATTTCTACAAATAAATATTCAACTTTAAAGCAACATAGCATAATAAAATTCATATTTTATTAAAAACATAGATGCCAATAATTTCTTTACATGCAATGCATATATGTAAGAATAACTCACAGTTGTGCGCTCTTCTAAAATGACTCGACTAGCCTATTCCTATAGGCCTCAATCTTGGCGCAACTATAAAAAATAAATAATATTATTATTATTATAATTAAATTCCTAATTTTATACATCTAGAATTTCTAAAGAACAACTCGATCTAGGAACGACTCGTCTAAGAATCAAAACTTAGGATCGACCTGATGCACGTTTTACGAGAAATCTATCAAAAATTGAGTAGAATCTCCTATGTAAAATGGACATCCCTCTACTAAAAGTAGAGCTGATCCTGTGCGCAAACACACTTCAAATATACACACAGCTCAACTTCTCGGGTTCGGCCCCGAACTACAATTATTGCCTAGCTGAGAACCAATATACTCAAAATCAATAATATAATAATAAATATTCATAATTCACTAAAATTCATAAAAATCATAAAATACCACAATTCAATTTATTTAAATAATAATAAAAACATCAAAGATATTTATTTTCAAAATAAATAATAAAATCCCAAATATAATTAAATAATATTAAGAAAATCCATTTTTCAAATATTCAAAATTAAATAGCATAAATTACCAATAATGATTTAAATTGGTCAAAAATATAATAGAAATGACTAAAATTTCATTTAATCATAAAAATAATAAATAAAACTATTATTTGAATATATTTGTGGAAATTATTATTAATTAGCTAAAAATAGTAAACAATTCATAAAAATTATTTTAATACTATTTATTACTCAAAAATTATCCAAAACATAATAATTAACAATAATTTCAATCAAAATATAAAATTTACTAATTTATACTAATTTTTTCAAAAATTCAATCTTAACATAAACATTCAAAAATTCATAATAAAAATTAGGAATACAATTTAAATAAACTTTCTTCACAAAATATACGCAAAATAATTAATAGAATTTATTAAAAATATAATTTTTCTGAGCTCAGAACAAAACATGAACAGTAACCTCGAGTCCGAAAATTCAAAATTTTTAGAAAAATAAATAAAATTACATCTAGCTTCCTCACAATCTCTACAAAAATTAATCCTAAAGCAACAATAGCTAATAAAATCAAATAAATGCTTAAATTAACCAAAAACTAAAAAAATTATAAAAAATGAATTATAAAAAAATGAGATAGTTACCGGAGTCGAAACTCAAAATGATTAGAAGATTTGAGAAGTCCAGAGAATAAGCTCCGAAAAGAGCCCAACATTGGCCTCCGTCGTCACCAGAATTGTCTCCGGTGAGCTATGGAAGTTTCGACCAAATGAAGAAAAAAACTAAGAAGAAAAGAAAAGAAAAAGAAAGAAAAAGAGGAAGAAGAAGAAGTGAGGAGGATGAGTTTCAGGTACAAGACGTTTGACCCTTTTTTTTTAAAGTATAATAGGACAAAAATAAAATAATACTACATATTAAAATTTTTCTTACAATAATTTCACACCAAAAATATATATATATATATATATATATATAAATTTATTTAATTTAATAAAATCACTCAACTAAATAATTATTAACAATAAAAATTAAACTTTAACTTCAAAATAATAATGATATGAAATAATAAAGCAAATACTAACACTATAATTTAATTTAATTTCACAAATGATAAAATTAATAATATTCAAAACTAAATATTCAAATTTAATTTCACAAAATAATTAAATATTATAATTTAATAAAATAATTATTAACACTGCAAATCATAGAAATTAATTTAATAATTTATAACATTTTGGGTTATAACAATCTCCCCCCTTACAAAAATATTTGTCTTCAAATTTCAAATAAAAAGAACAGAATACAAGAATTCATCGAGCAAAAAGGTAAGGGTAAGCCATCTGCATCTCAGCCTCGATCTCCCATGTGTGTTCCTCCATGTTGTTGCTCCTCCACAACACCTTAACCATTGGAATTTGTTTTGAACACAGCTAGCGAACTTGAAATCAACAATCGCGACTGGTTCCTCCTCATACATTAGATCCTCATTCACTTCCTGTCACAATCCAAACTGAGGAGTAATGACCAGCACTTGGGAATGAAAATTCTTTCGAAGCCGAAACCCGTAGCAAGCCTTAAAATAAAAATAGGAATCCGGGTCCGACCTCACTGAGTGAATTATTATTATACATATACATGCACTATAAAATACAGACATTTAGGCATCAGTATAATAATATATTTATATTTATATAATATGATATACATGAATTTCATACACATGCCAAAAATCACTTTTTCAATGAAATAATAAATATAAGAAAATTTGTAAGTGGAGAATCAGAGCAGAAACCTAAATAGACCGCAACCTCAATCACATAACCAATAGTCAATCAGCTTATACATAACTCCAAATATTTATTTATCCAACTCAAGGTAGTAGACTGGCCCTAAGTACACTAGGTCAACCGAAGATCTGCAATCTCACTACCGACATGACTAGCCCTGAGTACACTAGGTCAGCTGAGGATCCGCAACCACCTTTTCCAGTAACCATCAATCTTAGTATTCACTTTCATAATCAAATATTTAGCCTAAAATCTATCGTACTATTGCGCAACATTCTTAGTGTAGCCCACTAGGTCACATGTTCTACAACTATTCTCCAAATCATACTTATAATTGTTAAAAATAATAAAATATATAATTTAAACATGATAGCATCAATTTTGTCATGACCCAAACCGAGGGCCATGACTGACGCTAGGGAAAAGGAATTCTTTCAAATTTAAAACTCGTAGCAAGCCTAAAAATAATAAAAACAATAATAAATAATTAAAATAAACCATAAATAAAAATTCAATTTAACATAAATAGATAATCTCTTTATATCATAAAATAATTTAGTACAATATCCAGATTAAATATCTAAATTTAAATCTTATACATCAAAATAATATAAACTCACTACTGATACATAATATAACTACTACAGTTCTCTTGTCACGACCCAAAACAGGGGCCATGACCGGCGCTAGGGAACAAAAATTCTTTCGAATCCGAAACCTGTAGCAAACCTAAAATAAAATAAAACAAGCAATAGAAATAATAACAACATATTTAAGTAAAATATTATGCAGCGGAATAAAATCATAAATATTACAAAATAATAATCCACCACGGGATTAAAATCAACAACTCAAACTCATATATATAAATAAATCTTTAATACAAATCTAGTTCAAATATTTAAAGTACATAACTCATATAATTATAATACAACAATCTCACAATCGACCATAACTACTGCAGTGTCTAAATTAATAAAATAAACTCAAGTGAGCAGTTTACATAAAGAAGCCGGAGTGGAAGAAATCCGGCGTACAGGCCTACTACTGAGGTCTGATGAAGATGACTCTCTTGAAAAATAGTCCTAAAAAATAGTCAATGGAGGGGAGTCAGACCTCACTGAGTGAATTACTATAATATATATACATGCATACTAAATGCCAATGCACATAGTGAAAAGTATATATAATATGTATGTATACAAGCAAATACACACAGATGCAATAAAATCATTTTATATATTTTGTATGAAAACCACTGGTTATGAAGGATCAAATAGAACCCTAGAAAATCGCAACCTCAAAACAGTGTTAGACAACACTCTAGCCATACAGGCTCACTTATTCCAAATATAATCACTTGATCCATTTGGACAGTAGACTGGCCCCAAGAAACTAAGTCGATCAAGCTCTAGCAGTCTGACTGTCAGTGTGATTGGCCCCGAGACACTTGGTCAACCGAGCTCCAGCAATCACATTCCCAAATCATATCTCACACATCAAATAATCAAATCCTATCAATATCCACAAATGGTTAGTAATATAGCCTAAATGCTATCATCGTACCGGTATGTACTCGGTCCTAGTGTTGCCCACTAGGTAGCACATTCTATTGATATCCTTCATTGAAATATAAAACATTCATAAAAATAAATGATGCATGAATTTAAATATAATAGCAACAATAACCATATATATACTAGAAATATACCCAAAGTAAACCAAGTATATTTCGAGTATATATACGTCAAATACATCCAATAAAATTACAAAATAAACTAGAAATATACTTAAAAATATTTTAAACATAATTCATTAATAAAACATGCATATAGTTTAAAATATACCAAAAATAAACCAAAAGTAAACTAAAATAAACTCAAGTACTAATTAATACCATTATGCATTTTTAGTCAAAATAAAACATAGATTTCTAAAATCATGCACCTTAGAGCATATATATATATATAGAATTGTAACTCACAATTATTGCGCTCCTCGAGATGGGTCTGATGGGCCTGGTCCATTAGGCCTCGATCTCGGCGCAACTAAACAAATAAAAATGATAGGAATCAAAATAAATCTAACAGAAGTTCAAAAGACTCGATCTAGAATACTAGAGACAGAATTAGGATTAGAGCTCGACCGGACATCACGTTTTACGAAAATTCTATCAAAAATTCGATAGAACCTCCCCTTTAAAATGGACATCTCTCTACTCAAAGAGTAGAGCCGGCCCTGCAAAGAAACACACTTTGAAAATAAACACAGTACACAACCACAATCCCTCGATCGGACTCCAAACTACAGTTTACCGACTGAGGTCCATAATTCACATAATATTTACAAAATACTGAAAATGCCCTTATATAATAAAAATACATTTTATAAGTAGAAATTACATAATTAACCCTAAAACACAGTAAAAATCGATAAAAACTCATTTTATTAGAAAAATCGTATACTATATATATAATTGAAAATAATTTACGAAAAATAGTTTTAATTAGTTAAAAATACTAAACAATTTATAGAAATCATTTTTATGCCCTAGATAACTATTAAAACCAATTTAATTACATTTTTAGCCAATTTAGGGTAAAATTACCAAAATACCCCTATATATATAAATATACTAAAATTAATCCAAAAATTCACCAAAAATAATATAATTACTCAAAATTAATTTTCTCAACATATATTTCTATAATATCAATAAATATACTTAATCAACCAATAAATTCCAATTAAACACATAACTAACCCTATTTTCTCAAAATTACATAAACTAAATAAATTCAAAATAAATACATAAAAATTCACAAAAATTCCAAATAAATTTCTATAATTCATTTAAACACTTATATTTATCATAAAACACAATTTCATAATTTAATTAATTAATTTTCGAAAATTTGAAAATATTAATAAAATAATAAAAAATACCCAAAAATAAAAATAAATTCCAAAAATTATACAAAAATTCACACATGAAGATTAAGCTAAGGGGAGAAACATTTGTGAAGGAATTTTTCATGAATCAATCAAATTGAAGCTCAAAAAATCAAGAACCCTAATAGGCCGAAATTGCAAAATCAAAACCTAGGCAAATCTAGACCATTTTAAGTGAAACAAAGCTTGGAATCACACTCACCGGAGCTTAAGGAGAAGATAGAGACTGGCGATGTCAAAAACGGTGGCCGAAATCACGTCGATCGACGTTAGCTTCAAGTTTTGGCTTTCCGACCAAAATGAGCTCCTCCGACATCGGAAACGGCTGCTGCAAGTGGCGAGGAAGGCTGAGGAAGAAGGTGGCACGCCGAGAGGCACACCGACGGCAAGAAAACTATGTGACAGATGGTGGAACGGCGAGGTGGACGATCGGGAAGAAGGACAGGAAGTTGGGGGCAAAACGATAATTTGGCAAACTTTGATTTTTTTTTTACAATATTTAATGTATATATATATATATATATTCACACTATATATTATAATAATATAAATTTTCACACATATTAAATATACACCACATACATATTTTAATATACATAATAATTTATATACTAAAAAATAATTAAATAATATTAAAACTAAATAATAAATAATAAAAATTAGGGAAATTAATTAAATCCTAGTTTAATTTAAATATATACACATATTTACACTTTATTTTAACGCTTTAAAAATATATATGAGTTCATACAAATTCGTAAAATTATTTAAAATAATTAATACTAAATTATTTACGTGTTAATTTCCTCGAAAATAGAATTCTCGGGAAAATTTTACGTAAAGCACTTAAAATAACATAAAACAATTAGAAATTAGTTTTAATTAAATAACAAACTCATAAAATATCATAATTATATACAAAATTATTAACACTGCATATCCCGATGTAGTTTAAAATATTTTAAAAACTCGGGATATTACAATCTTCCCCCCTTATAAGAATTCGTCCCCGAATTGTAAAAAGAAAATGATCACAAGATCAGGAAGGGAAGAGATATGGGTAAGAAGCTCGCATCTCAGCTTTAGTCTCCCACGTATGCTCCTCAACTCTGTTGCTACGCCATAAAACCTTGACCATTGGGATCTGCTTCGACCGCAACTGTCGAACTTGATAGTCAACGATCGCCGCAGGTTCTTCCACAAATGTCAAATCTTCACTCACTTCTGCACTGTCTGGCTGCAACACGTGTGAAGGGTCTAAGATATACTTCCTCAGCATCGAGATATGAAATACCAAATGCACCTGTGACATATTTGGAGGCAAAGCCAACCGATATGCAACAGTCCCAACTCTTTCCAAATCTCAAACAGTCCGATATATCTCGGTGCTAACTTACCCTTCCTGCCAAATCTCATCACACCCTTCATCGGAGATACCTTCATAAAAATAAAATCCCCGACCTGAAACTCCACATCTCTATGCCTAGGGTCCGCATAGCTCTTCTGCCTACTAACTGTGGTCTGTAATCTGTGCTTAATCATGGTGACTTTCTCTGCAGCATCCTGAACCATCTCAGGTCCAGTCAAAGCTCTCTCACCAATCTCATCCCAACTTAGAGGGGATCTACACTTCCTTCCATACAATGCCTCATACGGTGCCATGCCAATACTGCTATGGTAGCTGTTATTGTATGCAAACTCAATAAGAGGCAAATGATCATCCCAACTACCTCCCAAATCCAGGACACACATCCTCAACATATCCTCTAGTGTTTGGATCATTCTCTCAGACTGACCATCTGTCTGAGGATGAAAAGCAGTACTGAAATCCAACCTAGTGCCCATCGCTTCTTGTAACTTCTACAAAAAATGAGAGATAAACACTGAACCTCTGTCTGACACAATGGACATAGGTACTCCATGAAGGCACATAATATGCTTTACATATAGCTTTGCCAATCTAGCTACAAAATAGGTGGCTTTCACAGGCAAGAAATGTGCAGACTTTATCAACCTTTCTACAATCACCAGATGGAATTATATCCATCCTTAGAATGAGGTAAACCTACCATAAAATCCATAGCTATCCTTTCCCACTTCCACTCAGGAATAGGAAGAGGCTGAAGCTTCGCAGAAGGCTTTTGATGTTCAGCTTTCACTTGCTGACACATCAAGCACCTAGCAACATAATCAGTGACATCCTTCTTCATTCCGTCCCACCAGTATAAATCTCTAATACTGTGGTACATCTTAGTGACACCCGGATGTACGCTATAGGCTGTAGAATGTGCTTCCTCTAGGATTTCTTCTCTTAAATCATCCACATCAAGAACACACAATTTACCACTAATCCATAACATACCGTCATCATCGAGTGTGAAATCAGTGAACTTCCCTGCTTGAAAATTTTCTACAAGCTCTTCTAGAATAGGATCTCAGCTCTGAGCTACTTTAATCCTATCCCTCAGTACAAATCACACCTTAAATTGAGCTAGCAGTCCACCTAACCTACTGATCTTCATCATCAGACCTTGATCCACCAACAGATGCAACTCCTGGATCAATGGTCTCCTCTCAACACTGATGTGAGCAAGATTGCCTGAGGACTTTCTACTCAAGGCATCTGCTACCACATTAGCCTTGCCCGGATGATATAATATCTCACAGTCATAATCTTTTAACAATTCTAACCATCTTCTCTGCCTCAGATTTAGATCTCTATACTGGAAAATGTACTTAAGGCTCTTGTGATTAGTAAAAATCTCACAAGTCACCCTGTACAAATAATGTCTCCAAATCTTGAGAGCAAAGATCACTGCAACCATTTCAAGGTCATGTGTAGGATAGTTCTGCTAATGCTTCTTCAACTACCTCGAAGCATAGGCTATCACTCTACCATTTTGCATTAACACATAACCAAGGCCAACTCTAGAGGCATCATAATAAACTGTGAACTTATCCACACTATTAGGCAAAGCTAACACTGGGGCCGTGGTCAATTTCTCCTTCAACAACTGGAAACTATTCTCATAAACTTCTGACCACTCAAATCTAACATTCTTCTGAGTCAAGCGAGTCATAGGGGCTGCAATTCTGGAAAAATCCTACACAAACCGCCTATAATACCCGGCTAAACCCAGAAAACTCCGAATCTTAGTAACAGAAGTCGGTCTAGGCCATTCAGACACTGCCTTAATCTTGTATGGATCAACCTGGATACCTTCTTTAGACACCATGTGTCCAAGAAAGGAAACACTCTCCATCCAGAAATCACACTTCGAGAATTTAGCATAAAGTTGATGATCTCTCAGTGTTTGAAGTACAATCTTCAAGTGATATACATGCTCTTCCATACTCCTTGAATAAACTAGTATATCATCAATGAAGACTACCACAAACTGATCCACATACTGTCTGAATACCCTATTCATCAGGTCCATAAAAGTTGCTGGTGCATTAATCAAACCAAAAGACATCAACAGCAACTCATAGTGGCCATATCGAGTGCGGAATGCCATTTTAGGAACATCAACTTCACTGATCTGCAGCTGATGATAAACCGACCTCAGATCAATCTTGGAAAATAATTGTGCACCCTGTAGCTGGTCAAATAAGTCATCTATCCTCGGGAGAGGATACTTATTCTTCACTGTCACCTTATTCAGCTCTCTATAGTCAATGCACAGTCTCAGGGTACCATCCTTCTTCTTCACAAATAGGACTGGTGCACCCCAAGGAGAAACACTGGGTCTGATGAAACCCTTATCCAATAACTCTTGTAATTGCTCCTTCAACTCTGTCAACTCTGCAGGAGCCATTCTGTAGGGTGGCATAGATATAGGAGTAGTACTTGGAACCATATTTATACAAAACTTAATCTCTTTGTGAGGTGGTAAACCTGGTAACTCCTCAGGAAAAACATCAGGAAACTCATAGGCAACAGGAACATCTGTGAGTGACAACTTCTCCACTGAAGTATCCCTGACCAATGCCAAATATCCCTAACATCCTTTCCTCAGTAACTTCCTAGCCGTAATAGCAAAAATAAAATTCTAAGGTGCTGAACTCCTATCACCCACAAACTTAAATTCTTCTTCATCAGGAATTCTGAAAGTCACCTCTTTATTCCGACAATCTACCACGGTATAGTGTTGAGATAACAAATCCATACCCAAAATAACATCAAACTCCATCACATCTAACAGGATCAAATCAGTTGGTAATTTTGTACCTCCCACGAGAACTGGACAACCAGAAAGAACAATATCGATGTCCAAAGAATCGCTCAGAGGAGTGGCAACGAACAAAGGAAAAGCCATCCTTGAAGCTTGCCAACAAGACTTGGAAGCAAAAAATGGGAGAAACAAACGAATGCATGGCACCCGAATCAAACAAAACCCATGCATCCAAGTAATAGATAGAAACAATACCTGCCACGACTGCATTAGATGCCCGAGCATCCTGTTGAGTAAGGTGGAAGACTCTGGCCTATCCTCGACCTCCCTACTGACTGGTAGAAGCCTAGCCAACACCTCTGGCACCTCCTCTAGTACCTCTACCATGACTCTGCTGTGGAACAATCTGAGTGGAACTCTGATGCTGGGCTGGTGGCAACTGAAATGGTATAGGTGTAGCACTAGTAATCGATTGCTGAGGGAATTATGGAATCTGCAGCTGTTGATACCTAGAGTAAGGACATGATCTAGCATAATGTCCTGTCTGCCCGCATCTGAAGCATGTCAGTGGTGTCAGGTAACATGGTCCTTGATGGACTCTACCGCAGGTCTGGCATACATTGGCAGCTGATCTAGAACTGTGACCACTAATGCTGCTCTAAGCACCCGACCCAAATCTGAATGGTCTACGTTGGCCTCCACAGCCATGTCTACTGCTCTAATGCACTTGCTGCTGCTGCCTCTGACTCTACTGAGTCTGACCTCTCTGCTGACTACTCGAACCAATATGAAAACTCAAATATGGAGTAGTCTGCAATCCACTCAACTGAACTCTCAACTGGTAATAATCAGGCATCGCTCCTTACCTAACTAGCCTCAGCTCAATCTCCTTGGCAAACTCAATCACAGACTCCAGAGTAAGGCCTACTGTAGGCATACCAGCAAATGCTGAACCCAATCCGATGATGTTGGTAGTGACCATGAAATACTGGTCTCGCATCAGATCCTCTGCATATCTACCCAGCTGGAGAAACTCTCGGGTGTACTCCTCTACTGATCGATCACCATGAGAAATGCTGGTCAGTCGGAGATGATAACTCATACGGAGAGGCTCTACAAAAAATCTCTTCATAAACCGCTCTCTGAACTAAGCCTAGGTCATCGTCATTATATAGGGCTGAATCATCTAAATAAAACCAGTCTAGAGTTGGTCCCTCGATAGACAACTCGACGATCATAATCCGCTGGTACTCGGTGTGAGCAGTCCGAGTCTGAGTCTCAATCGCATGTAGAAAGTCTAATAGATCGGAAGTCCCATTGAACGCAATCCTGCCAACTTTGGCATAGAATAGAGCTGCCTCAGGGTCAGACATACCTTGCTGATAGGCAGGTTGAACAGGCTAAACAACTAGAGGCACAGGAACATTAAACTCAGGCTTTATAGGCTCCTCATCATGTAACTCTCCCTACCTACGGCGACCTACCGCTCCTCGAGGTCTACCTCTGCCACGGCCTCTACATTTAACTAGCTGCTTAGGAGGTAAAACCTCATCCTAAAAAGATTCATCATCCTCGGCCTCAACGACTGGTGGAGCAACACGTGCTTGCCTCCTCATTCTAAAAAGACAACAGAATGATTCAGACAAAACAGACAATGGAGGAATAATGCAGAAAACTAAAGCAAGGAATACTTATCAAGACATACTCAAACCTAATTCACTATAGTAGTTTCAAAAGAAAACACAACTTTAAAAACTAGGGCCACGACTCACACAACTAAGCCCTGACACAGAACTCCACTCTGATACCAACTTTGTCATAACCCAAAACAGGGGCCATGACCGGCGCTAGGGAACAGGAATTCTTTTGAATCCGGAACCCGTAGCAAGCCTAAAATAAAATAAAACATGCAATAGAAATAACAATAACACATTTAAGTAAAATATTATGCACCAGAATAAAATTATAAATATTACAAAATAATAATCCACCACGAGATTTAAATCAACAACTCAAACTCATATATATAAATAAATCTTTAATACAAATCCAGTTCAAATATTTAAAGTACATAACTCATATAATTATAATACAACAATCTCACAATCGACCATAACTACTGTAGTGTCTAGATTAATAAAATAAACTCAAGTGAGCAGTTTACATAAAGAAGCCATAGCGGAAGAAATCCGGCATACAGGCCTGCTACTGAGGTCTGATGAAGATGACTCTCCTGAAAAATAGTCAATGGAGGGGAGTCAGACCTCACTGAGTGAATTACTATAATATATACACATGCATACTAAATGCCAATGTACACAGTGAAAAGTATATATGATATGTATGTATACAAGCAAATACACACAGATGCAATAAAATCATTTTATATATTTTTTTTGAAAACCACTGGTTATGAAGGATCAAATAGAACCCTAGAAAATCGCAACCTCAAAACAGTGTTAGATAACACTCTAGCCATACAAGCTCACTTATTCCAAATATAATCACTTGATCCATTTGGACAGTAGACTGGCCCCGAGACATTAAGTCGATCGAGCTCCAGCAGTCTGACTGTCAGTGTGATTGGCCCCGAGACACTTGGTCAACCGAGCTCTAGCAATCACACTCCCAAATCATATCTCACACATCAAATAATCAAATCCAATCAATATCCACAAATGGTTAGTAATATAGCCTAAATGCTATCAGTGTACCGGTACCTACTCGGTCCTAGTGTTGCCCATTAGGTAGCACATTCTATTGATATCCTTTATTAAAATATAAAACATACATTCATAAAAATAAATGATGCATGAATTTAAATATAATAGCAACAATAACCATATATATACTAGAAATATACCAAAAGTAAACCAGGTATATTTTGAGTATATATACGTCAAATACATCCAATTAAATTACAAAATAAACTAGAAATATACTTCAAAGATTTTAAACATAATTCATTAATAAAACATCCATATAGTTTAAAATATACTAAAAATAAACCAAAAGTAAACTAAAATAAACTCAAGTACCAATTAATACCATTATGCATTTTTTGTCAAAATAAAACATAGATTTCTAAAATCATGCACCCTATAGCATATATATATATAGAATAGTAACTCACGATTATTGCGCTCCTTGAGATGGGTCCGATGGGCCTGGCCCACTAGGCCTCGGTCTCAGCGCAACTAAACAAACAAAAATGACAAGAATCAGAACAAATCTAACAGAAGTTCTAAAGACTCGATCTAGAATACTAGAGACGGAATTAGGATTAGAGCTCGACCGGACATAATGTTGTACGAGAATTCTATCAAAAATTCGGCAGAACCTCCCATGTAAAACGGACATCTCTCTACTCAAAGAGTAGAGTCGGCCCTGCAAAGAAACACACTTCGAAAATAAACACAGAACATAACCATAATCCCTCGGTCGTACTCCAAACTACAGTTTACCGACCGAGGTCCACAATTCACGGAATATTTACAAAATATTGAAAATGCCCTTATATAATAAAAATACATTTTATAAGTAGAAATTACGTAATTAACCCTAAAACACAGTAAAAATCGATAAAAACTCATTTTATTAGAAAAATCATATTATATATATATATATAATTGAAAATAATTTACGAAAAATAGTTTTAATTAGTTGAAAATACTAAATAATTTGTAGAAATCATTTTTATGCCCTAAATAACTATTAAAACCAATTTAATTACATTTTTAGCCAATTTAGGTTAAAATTACCAAAATACCCCTATATATATATATATATATATACTAAAATTAATCCAAAAATTCACCAAAAATAATATAATTACTCAAAATTAATTTTCTCAACATATATTTCTATAATATCAATAAATATACTTAATTAACCAATAAATTCCAATTAAACACATAATTAACCCTATTTTCTCAAAATTACATAAACTAAATAAATTCAAAATAAATACATAAAAATTCAAAAAAATTCCAAATAAATTTATATAATTCATTTAAATACCTATATTTATCATAAAACACAATTTCATAATTTAATTAATTAATTTTCAAAAATTAGAAAATATTAATAAAATAATAAAAAATACCCAAAAATCAAAATAAATTCTAAAAATTCTACAAAAATTCACAGATGAAGATTAAGCTAAGGGGAGCAACATTTGTGAAGAAATTTTTCATGAATCAATCAAATTGAAGCTCAAAAAATTCAAGAACCCTAATAGGCTGAAATTGCAAAATCGAAACCTAGGCAAATCTAGACCATTTTAAGTGAAACAAAGCCTGGAATCACACTCACCAAAGCTTAAGGAGAAGATAGAGACTGGCGATGTCAAAAACTGTGGTCGGAATCACATCGATCGACATTAGCTTCAAGTTTTGGCTTTCGGGCTAAAATGATCTCCTCCGATGCCGAAAATGGCTGCTGCAGGTGGCGAGGAAGGCTGAGGAAGAAGGTGGCATGCCGGGAGGCACACCGAAAGGTAAGAAAATGGCATGATAGACAATGGAATGGCGAGGAGGACGATCAGGAAGAAGGAGAGGAAGTCAGGGGCAAAATGGTAATTTGGCAAACTTTGATTTTTTTTGACTATATTTAATGTGTGTGTGTGTATATATATATATATTCACATTATATATTATAATAATATAAATTTTCACACATATTAAATATACACCACATACATATTTTAATATACATAATAATTTATATACTAAAAAATAATTAAATAATATTAAAACTAAATAATAAATAATAAAAATTAGGGAAATTAATTAAATCCTAGTTTAATTTAAATATATACACATATTTACACTTTATTTTAGCACTTTAAAAATATATATGAGTTCATGCAAATTCGTAAAATTATTTAAAATAATTAATACTAAATTATTTACGTGTTAATTTCCCCGAAAATAGAAATCTCGGGAAAATTTTACGTAAAGCACTTAAAATAATATAAAACAATTAAAAATTAGTTTTAATTAAATAAAAAACTCATAAAATATCATAATCATATACAAAATTATTAACACTGCATATCCCGATGCAGTTTAAAATAATTTAAAAACTCAGGATATTACATTTCTAGAGTACAATAAATCATAACTAAGTAAGTAATTTACATAATAGTGCCGGAGCAGAAGAAATCTGACGGATAGGTCTACTGTTGAGGTATGAAGATGAGGACTCTCCTGTAAAAATATCAACGGAGGGGAGTCAGACCTCACTGAGTGAATTATTATGATATATATACACGCATAACTAAATGTCAAATGTAGACACTCAAAGGTATATATATATAGGCAAGTACACACATATGCAAAGAAAATCATTTTATAATAATACTCAGAATCATCAGTTATGAAGGATCAAATAGAACCCTATGTTTTCGCAACCTCAAATATCAATAGAACTCGTTCTAGCCATATAGCCCACTTAGTTCCAAATAATTCACTTAGTCTAACTGGACAGTAGACTGGCCCCGAGACACTAAGTCAACTAAGCTCCAACAGTCTGACTGTCAGTGTGATTGGCCCCGAGACACTTGGTCAACCGAGCTTCAGCAATCATACCATTTTCACATCAATCTTAATCAAATCAATCATATCATTCTTAATCAAATCATAATTTCCATAATAAATTAATAATTCAACCTATCATTTATCGCACCGGTATGTACACGGTCCTAGTGCTGCCCACTAGGAAGCACATTCTATCGATATCCTTTATAAAAAAAAATAAACATACATTCAAAAATAAATAGTATATACAATGGTATATAGAATGAGCAAATAAACCATATATATACTAGAAATATACCTAAAATAAACTAAGTATATTTCAGGTATATATATACATAAAATCAACTTAAACAATTCATAAAATATACTCAAAATCAACCAATAATATACTTAAACATAATTTGAATATAATTACAAAGAAATCATGCATTTATTTTAAAATATACCAAAAATATATCAAAAATATACTTAAGTATTCACTAAAACAATTATGCAAAAATCTTACACTTAAATCATAGAATTCTAAAACATACAACCTAAAGCAATATATATATATATATATCATAGTAACTTATAGGGATGCGCTCCTCGAGACTGGTCCGACGAGCCTGGTCCGCTAGGCCTCGGTCTCGGTGCAACTAAACAAATAAAATGATCACAACATTAGAATATATGTAACTTAAGCTTCTAGAGACTCGATCTAGAATTCCTAAACACAAACATATACGAAATTGAAATTAGACCTGATGTCGCGTTTTACGAGAATTCTACCAAAAATTCGACAGAATTTCCTTTGTAAAATGGATATCTCTCTACTTAAAAAGTAGAGCTGGTCCTACAATAAAAGTACACTTTAAATACAAAATTCTCACAACCCTCGGTTGGGATCTAGAACTTCAATAATCCCCAACCAAGGTCCACAATTCAAATAACACAATAAAATATGTAAAAATTCAATAAATACCAAAAATACCCTTTAAGTATCAAAATATGGCAATTTAAGTATTAAAACACGAAAAGTAATTATTTTCCTAAAAATTACTTAAAAACCCTAATTAATAATATAATATTATTAAAAATCGATATTTCCCAATAATTCCACAAATATTAATAAAAATTCATTTTTATAAATCCAAATTATTTAATTAGTCCAAAAACATATTAAAAATTACTAAAAATCCATTTATTTACAAAAATAATATATTATATATAATTTGAAAATAATTTTCAAAAAAAATAGTATTAATTAGTTAAAATTAGTCAATAATTTGTCAAAATCATTTTTATAGCTCAAATAATATTAAAACCAATTAAACTTAATATTTAACTAAAATTACTACCAAATTACCCCTAATATTTAAAAATACACATAAAATACTAATAATACTCAAAAATTCAATAAAAATTATATAAATACTCAAAAATTATTTTCTCAACATATTATTCATTAAAATCAACAAATACACTTACTTAACCAATAATTACTAACAAAATATATATTTAACCTATATTTTCAAAACTAACATAAACTAAAAATAATTACAAAAATTACACAAGATACACAAAAATTATAAATTAAATCCTAAAATTAATATTAACCATCAATAACACCAAAAATCATAATTTCATAATTTATATAATTAATTTACTAAAATAATAAAATAAAAAAATTCACAAAAATTAAAATAATTCCCAAAAATTACATAAAAATTCAGGGATGTAGATTTAAGCTAAGGGGAACAATTTTTATAAAGAGCTTTCTCATGAATCAAGCAAAAATAATCGAAAAAATTGAAAACCCAAGAATGACCAAAATGAAAATGAGCTCGAAACCTCACTACCATGCGTTTTCCGGCCAAAAGGAGCTTGAAATCTTCTTCCTCGAAGCTCCACAAGTTCAATGCCACTAGAAATGTCCAATTTGGTGGCTGAACGGAGGAGAACAGAGGAGGAGAATGTCACGACCCAAAACAGGGGCCATGACCGGCGTTAGGGAACGGGAATTCTTTCGAATCCGGAACCCGTAGCAAGCCTAAAAATAAAATAAATCATGCCATAATAACAATAATAATATTATATGTAGCGGAAATAAAAATCATAATATCATAATATTATCCACATCAACTAGATTTAAATCGAATCTCATCTCATAGATATATATAATCTTTAATACAAATCCAGTTTCAACATAATACATCTTTTTAAAAATAAAATACATGAAATCCAACACTATAATTCACAACTGCTACAGTGTCTAGATAAAATAAATAAGACTCAAGTATATAATTTACATAAAGAAGCCGGGGCGGAAGAAATCCGGCGTATCGACCTGCTACTGAGATCTGAGGAAGTTGACTCTCCTGAAAAATAGTCAACGGAGGGGAGTCAGACCTCACTGAGTGAATTACTATAATATATATACATACACACTAAGTGATAATGCATACAGTCAACAGTATATATAATATGTATATATACAGGCAATTACACACAAATGCAATAAAATCATTTTTATATATTTTATCTGAAATCATCTTTTATGAAGGATCACATAGAACCCTAGAATATCGCAACCTCAGAAAATAGTGTTAAACAACACTCAAGCCATACAGGCTCACTTATTCCAAATATATCCACTTAATCCATATGGACAGTAGACTGGCCCCGAGACACTAAGTCAACCGAGCTCCAGCAGTCTGACTGCTAGTGTGATTGGCCCCGAGACACTTGGTCAACCGAGCTCCAGCAATCACACCCACAAACCACATCTCACATATCGAATAATCATATCAAATCAATATCCACAAATAGTTAGTAATATAGCCTAAAGCTATAGGCGTACCGGTACGTACTCGGTCCTAGTGCTGCCCACTAGGTAGCACGTTCTATTGATATCCTTCATTAATAAATATAGAACATTCATTCACAATTAAATGATGCATGAATTTAAATAAAACAACAATATAAACCATATATATACCGGAAATATACCAAACATAAACCAGGTATATTTCGAGTATATATATATCAAATAAATCCAATCAAAATCATAAATTAAACTAAAAATATATTTAAAAAAAACATTTTAAACATATTTTATTAATAAAACATGTATATAATTTATTATATACCAAAAATAAACCAAAAATATACTTAATGTAAAACTTAAGAAATAATCAAATTATTTATGCATCTTTAATGCATCCTAAGCATATATATATAGTATAGTAACTCACCTAATGCGCTCCACGAGATAGGTCCGACAGGGCCTGGTCCATTAGCCCTCGGTCTCGGTGCAACTAAACAAGAAATAAATAACCGATATCAGAATAACCCTAATAGAAATCCTAGAATTCAATCTGGAGTATTAAATACAAAAACAGAATTAGGGTTCGACTGGACATCGCGTTTTACGAGAATTCTATCGAAAATCCGACAGAACCTCCCCTATAAAATGGACATCTCTCTACTCAAAAGAGTAGAGCCGACCCTGCAAGGAAATACACTTCGAAAAACAAGCTCAACACAATCAAAATCCCACGGTCGGACTCCAAACTACAGTCCACCGACCGGGGTCCACAAACACATAACATATTCTAGATATACCAAAAATATCCTCACAACATAGCAATACATCTCATAGGTAAAAATTACATAATTAACCTTGAAACACTATAAAAACTGATTAAAACTCATTTTATTAGAAAAACCGTATATTATATATATAATTGAAAATAATTCACGAAAATTAGTTTTAATTAGTTAAAAATACTAAATAATTTGTAGAAATCATTTTTATACCTTAAATAAATATTAAAACCAATTAAATTACATTTTTAGACAATTTAGGGTAAAATTACCAAAATTACCAAAATACCCCTATATATATAAATATACTTAAATTACTTCAAAAATTCACCAAAAATCATAAAATTATCCAAAATTAATTTTCTCAACATATTTATCAATAATATTAATATTTAAACTCAATTAACCAATTAAATTCAAATAAAAACACATTTAACCCTAATTTCTCAAAATCACATAAACTTCAATAATTCAAAATAAATACTTAGAAATTCATAAAAATTCCAAATAAATTCCTATAATTCATTTCAACACCTAATTTAACCATAAACTCCAATTTCATAATTTAAATAATTAATTTCCGAAAATTAGAAAATAATATTAAAATATTCAAAAATACCCAAAAATCCAAAAAATCTCCAAAAATTCAACAAAAATTCATAAATGTAGATTGAGCTACTAGGAACAACATTTGTGAAGGAATTTTCCATGAATCAATCAATTCGAAGCTAAAAAAAATCAAAAACCCTAATAGGCCGAAATTGACAAAATCGAAACCTAAGCAATTCTAGACCATTTTAGCTCAAACCAAAGCTAGAATCACACTCACCGGAGCTCAAGGAGAAAAAAGAGACCGGCGGGTGTCGAAAATGGTGGCCGAAATTGACGTGATCGATGGTGGATCGATTTTCGGCTTCTCTGGCCAAAATCGACTTCCAGGCGCCGGAAACGGCCTCCTCAGGCGGCGGAATTGGTCGGGGAAGATGGTGGCACACCGGACGGCACACCCACGGTGAAGAAACGGCGTGACAGATGCTCGGACGACAAGGGGAAGGATCGGGAGGAAGAAGGAGACTCGGGGGCAGTTTTGTAATTTTCCAAACTTTTGTAATTTTGACAAATATATGTATATATATATACTTTATACTATATATTAAAATAATATTAAATTACACACATCAAATATACACCACACACATAAAATTTAATATTTTAATAATTTATACTAAATAAAATTAATTAAATAACAATAAAACAATTAAATACTTAATAAAATATTAGGGTAATAATAAACCCTAATTAAATAAATATACACACACAGGCTTTATTTAATAATTTATAAATATGTATGAGTTCATGAAAGTCTGTAAATACATTTAAAATAATTAATAATACATTGTTTACGTGAAAATTTCCCCGAAAATGCAAGTCCCGGGAAAATTTTACATAAAACACTGAAAATAATACACCGTAATTAAAATAGGTTTTAAATACATATTAACTCGTAAAAATATCACATATATATTCAAAATTTATTAATACTGCATATCCCGGTACAGTGTAAAAATATTTTAAAAACACGGGATATTACAGAGAAGCTTTCAGCCAAAACGAGTTGCAGACGGAGACACCGGTGCCGGAGATGGAAGCTAAAGGTGGCGGCGACGTGAGCAGGTGGGGGAGGTACACTGCCGGCCAGTGAATGGAAGAAATAGACGGTGAGGGTGATCGGGGAGAGAGGAGGGGGGTTTTTTCGATATATTATATATATATATATATATATATATATATATATATATATATATATATATAATATATATATATATCAACTCATTAAATTACATTTAAATTATGTAATTTATTAAAATATTAATATTTAAAATACAAATGCACCAAATTAAATATTAATAAAATAATATTTCCCGAAATAATGAACTTAAATACATATATTTATGTAGAAAATTTTAATTAAATGTAAAAATAATAATGATAATAATTCACAAGATAATAAATTAATCAAATATTGTTTTAAAATTATTAACACTAAATATCCTATTTTAAAATAAAATAATTTAAAAACTCAGATTATTACAGTCTCCCCTTCTTATAAGAATTCGTCCTCGAATTCCAAGAAAAGAATACACAAAGATCGAGGAGGAAAGAGATACGGGTAAGAAGCTCGCATCTCAGCTTCAGTCTCCCAGGTATGCTCTTCTACTATGTTGCTAAGCCACAACACCTTGACCATCAAAATCTGCTTCGAACGTAACTGTTGAACTTAATAGTCTACGATCACAACAGGTTCTTCTACGAACGTCAGGTCTTCATTAATTTTAACATTATTGGGCTACAACACGTGAGAAGGGTTTGAAATATACTTCCTCAACATCGAGATATGAAACACCGGATGCACTTGAAAACATACTTGGAGAATCTGCATAGCTCTTCTGCCTGCTAACTGCGGTCCTCTAATCTGCTCTTGATCATAGCAACTTTCTCTGCAACATCCTGAACCATCTCATGTCCAGTTAAAGCTCTCTCCCCAATCTCATCCCAACTCAGAGGGGATCTACACTTTCTTTTGTATAAAGCTTCATATGGTGCCATTCCAATACTACTATGGTAGCTGTTATTATATACAAACTCGATGAGTGGCAAATGATCATCCCAGCTACCTCCTAAATCCAAAACACACATTCTCAACATATCTTCCAATGTATGTATTGTCCTCTCAGACTGACCATCTGTTTAAGGATGAAAAGCAATATTGAAATTCAACCTAATGCCCATCGCTTCCTGCAACTTTTGCCAAAAATGAAAGGTAAACACTGAACCTCTGTCTGACACAATAGACACAAGTACCCCATGAAGGCACATAATATGCTTCACATACAGCTTCGCCAATCTAGCTACAGAATAAGTGGCTTTTATAGGCAAGAAATGTGCAGACTTGGTTAACCTGTCCACAATCGCCCAGATGGAATCATATCCATCCTTGGAATGAGGTAAACCAACCACAAAATCCATAGCAATCCTTTCCCACTTCCACTCAAGAATAAAAAGAGGCTGAAGCTTCCTAGAAGGCTTCTGATGTTTAACTTTCACTTGCTGACACGTCAGACACTTAGCAATATAATCAGTGACATCCTTCTTTAGTCCATCCCACCCATACAAATCTCTGATACTGTGGTACATCTTAGTGACACCTGGATGTACGCTATAAGCTGTAGAATGTGCTTCCTCAAGTATCTCTTCTCTCAAATTATCCACATCAGGAACACACAATCTACCACTGATCCATAAAACACCATCATCATCAAGTATGAAATCAATGAACTTCCCCGCTCGAACATTCTCTGTAAGCTCCTCTAAAATAGGATCTCAACTCTGAGCTGCATTAATCCTATCTCTTAGCATAGATTGCACCTTAAATTGAGCTAGCAGTCCACCTGATCTACTCAGCTTCATCATCAGACCTTGATCCATTAACTGATATAACTCTTGGATTAATGGTCTCCTCTCTACACTGATGTGAGCAAGACTGCCTGAGGACTTCCTACTCAAGGCATTAGCTACCACATTAGCCTTGCTTGGATGATATAAAATCTCATAGTCATGATCTTTCAACAGTTCTAACCATCTCCTTTGCCTCAGATTCAGATCCCTCTGCTAGAAAATGTACTTAAGGCTCTTATGATTAGTAAAAATCTCATAAGTCACCCCATACAAATAATGTCTCCAGATTTTGAGAGCAAATATCACTGCAGGCATCTCTAGGTCGTGAGTAGGATAGTTCTATTCATGCTTCTTCAACTACCTCGAAGCATAGGCTATCACTCTACCATTCTGCATCAACACACAATCTAGGCCAACTCTAGAGGCATTATAATAAATCGTGAAATTGTCTACTCTGTTAGGCAAAGCTAAAACTGGAGCTGTGGTCAACTTCTCCTTCAGCAATTGAAAGCTATTCTCACAAGCTTCTGACCACTCAAACCTTACATTCTTTTGAGTCAAAGGAGTCATAGGAGCTATAATTCTAGAAAAATCATGCACAAACCTCCTATAGTACCCAGTTAAACCTAGAAAACTAAGAATCTTAGTAACTAAAGTCAGTCTAGGCCACTCAGACATTGCCTCAATCTTCTATGGATCCACCTGGATACCTTCTTTTGACACCACGTGTCCAAGAAATGCAACACTCTCCATCTAGAAATCACACTTCAAGAATTTAGCATATAGCTTATGTTCTCTTAGTGTCTATAGTATAGTCCTCAAGTGATATACATGCTCTTCCATACTCCTCGAATACACCAGTACATCATCAATGAAGAGTACCATAAACTGATCCACAAATGGTCTGAATACCTTATTCATTAGGCCTATAAAAGTTATTGGTGCGTTAGTCAAGCCAAAAGACATCACCAGAAACTCATAATGGCCATATCAAGTGCAGAATGCCATTTTATGAACATCTGCTTCGCTGATTCGTAACTAATGATAGTCCGACCTCAAATCAATCTTGGAAAAGAATTGTGCACCCTGTAGCTTATCAAATAAGTCAACTATCCTCAGGAGAGGATACTTGTTCTTCACTGTCACCTTATTAAGCTCTCTGTAGTCAATGCACAATCTCAGGGTACTATCATTTTTCCTCACAAATAGGACTAGTGCACCCCAAGGAGAAACACTGGGTCTAATAAAACCCTTATCTAGCAACTCTTACAACTGCTCCTTCAACTCTTTCAACTCTGCAAGAGCCATTCTATAGGGTGGCATAGAAATAGGGGTAGTGTCTGGAACCATATCTATACAGAACTCAATCTCTCTGTGAGGTGGTAAACCTGGCAACTCCTCTGGAAAAATATCAGGAAACTCACAGGCAATAGGAACATCTATGAGTGACAACTTCTCCATTAAAGTATCCCTGACTAATGCCAAATATCCCTAACAACCCTTCCTCAGTAACTTCCTAGTCGTAATAACAGAAATGAGATTTTGAGATGTAGAACTCTTATCACCCACAAACTTAAATTCTTCTTTACTAGGAATTCTAAAATTCACCTCTTTACTCCGAAAATCCACCATGGTATAGTGTTGAGATAACCAATCCATACCTTGAATAACATCGAATTCTATCACATTCAACAGAATCAAATCAACAAATAATTCTCTACCTCCGACAAGAACTGGACAACCAGAAAGAACAACATCAGTGTCTAAAGAATCACTTAAAGGAGTGGCAATAGACAAAGGAAAAGCCATCCTTGAAGCTTGCCAATAAGACTTGGAAGCAAAAATAGGAGAAACGAACGAATGTGTGGCACCCGGATCAAACAGAACCTATGCATCCAGGTAACAGATAGAAATAATACTTGCCATAACTGCATTAGATGCCTAACCATCCTAAGTAAGATGGAAGACTCTGGCCTATCCTTAACCTCCCTACTGGCTGGTAGAAGCCTAGCCAACACCTCTAACACCTCCTCTGGTCCTCTACTACGACCCTACTGAGGAACAATCTGAGTAGAACTCTGACGCTGGGCCGAAGGCAACTTAAAAGGAATGGGGTGCAACACTAGCAATTGACTATTGAGGGAATCGTGGAATCTGCGACTGCTGATAACCAGAATAGGAACATGATCTGGCAAAGTGTCCCATTTTGTAATATCCCGTGTTTTTAAAATATTTTTACACTGTACCGAGATATACAGTGTTAATAATTTTTGAATATATATTACGATATTTTTACGAGTTGATATGTATTTAAAACCTATTTTAATTATTGTGTCTTATTTACAGTACTTTACGTAAAATTTTCCCGGGACTTGCATTTTTCGGGGAAATTTTGACGTAAATAATTTATTATTAATTATTTAAATATATTTTTGGACTTGCATGAACTCATACGTATTTTTAAATTACTAAATAAAGCCTATGTGTGCAATATTTATTTAATTAGGGTTTAGTATTACCCTAATATTTTATTAATTATTTATTAGTTTTATTGTTATTTAATTATTTTTATTTAGTATAAATTATTAAAATATTAAATTTTATGTGTGTGGTGTATATTTAATGTGTATAATATAATATTATTTTATTATATAGTGTAAAGTATATATATATACATATATACATTAAAAATCAAAAGGATTTACCAAATTACCGTTTAGCCCCTCCCTCTCCTTCTTCTCTCCCGATCGTCTACCGTCATTGTGCCTCCCGTTCTAACATGCCGGACCACCCTTCGCCGCCACTAGCTTCCACCAACCTCCTTCCCCTTCCTTCCCCTTCCCCTTCCCCTCCGACGTGACCAGGCCACCGGAAGCCCGCTGGATCGCCCGGAATCCGCCATGGCAGCAAGTTGAGCTTTTTGTCGTCGACGACGATTCCGGCCACCATTTCGTGCACCGCTGGACTTCATCGACTCCTTGAGCTCCGGTGATTCCAATTCTAAGCTCCTTTCGGCTTGAAATCAAGTGGATTTTGAGGTTTGAGCTAAAACTCAATTCGGTCACATTAGGGTTTTTGATTTTTTTGAGCTTTGAATTGATTGATTCATGGAAACTCCCTTCACAAATGTTGTTCCTAGTAGCTCAATCTACATGTATGAATTTTTGTGGAATTTTTGGAGATTGTTTGGATTTTTGGGTATTTTTGAATATTTTAATATTATTTTCTAATTTTCGGAAATTAATTATTTAAATTATGAAATTGTGTTTTATGGTTAAATTAGGTGTTGAAATGAATTATAGGAATTTATTTGGAATTTTTATGAATTTCTAAGTATTTATTTTGAATTATTGAAGTTTATGGAATTTTGGGAAAATTAGGTTAAATGTGTTTTTATTTGAAATTAATTGGTTAATTGAGTTTAATTATTGATATTATTGATAAATATGTTGAGAAAATTAATTTTGGATAATTGTATAATTTTTGGTGAATTTTTGAAGTAATTATAGTATATTTATATATAAGGGCATTTTGGTAATTTTATCCTAAATTGGCTAAAAATGTAATTTAATTGGTTTTAATAGTTATTTAAAGTATAAAAATGATTTCTATAAATTATTTAGTATTTTTAACTAATTAAAACTATTTTTCGTGAATTATTTTCAATTATATATATAATATACGGTTTTTCTAATAAAATGAGTTTTATCGGTTTTTATTGTGTTTAAAGGTTAATTATGTAATTTCTACGTATAAAATGTATCTCTATGTTATTAGGGTATTTTTGGTATTTCTGAAATTATTTTGTGATCGTGGACCCCGATCGTTGGACTGTAGTTTGGAGTCCGACCGTGGGATTTTGATTGTGCTTTGTGTAGTTTTTCGAAGTGTATTTCCTTGCAAGGTCGGCTCTACTCTTTTGAGTAGAGAGATGTTCGTTTTACAGGGGAGGTTCTGCCGGATTTTTGGTAGAATTCTCGTAAAACGTGATATCCAGTCGAACCCTAATTTATGATTCTGTGTTTAATACTCTAGATCGAATTCTAGGATTTCTATTAAGCTTATTCTAATGTCGATTATTTATTGCTTGTTTAGTTGTGCCGAGACCGAGGGCTAGTGGACCAAGCCCGTCGGACCCATCTCGTGGAGCGCATTAGGTGAGTTACTATACTATATATATATGTTTAGGATGCATGATTTAGAAATGCATGTTTAGTGTTGATTAAATATGCATAAACAATTTGATTATTTCTTAAGTTATATTTTTGGTTTATTTTTAGTTTATTTTTGGTATATATTAAATTATATACATGTTTTGTTAATAAATTATATTTAAAATGTTTTCAAATATATTTCTAGCTTAAATTATAATTGATGGGATTTATTTGACGTATATATACTCGAAATATACCTGGTTTACTTTTGGTATATTTCTAGTATATATATGGTTTATGTTGATATTTTATTGAACTTCATGCATCATTTATTTTTGTGAATGAATGTTTTATATTATTAATGATGAAGGATATCTATAGAACGTGCTACCTAGTGGGCAGCACTAGGACCGAGTACGTACCGGTACGCCTATAGTATTTAGGCTATATTACTAACCATTTGTGGATATTGTTTGAATGTGATTATTGATGTGTGAGATATGGATTGGAGGTGTGATTGTTGGAGCTCGGTTGACCAAGTGTCTCGGGGCCAATCACACTGGCAGTCAGACTGCTGGAGCTCGGTTGACTTAGTGTCTCGGGGCCAGTCTACTGTCTAAATGGATTAAGTGGATATATTTGGAATAAGTGAGCTGTATGGCTAGAGTGTTGTTTAACACTATTTCTGAGGTTGCGATATTCTAGGGTTCTATGTGATCCTTCATAAAAGATGATTTTCAATACAAATATATAAAAATGATTTTTCTGCATCTGTGTGAATTTGCATGTATATATTTACATATTACATATATATTGTTGACTGTATGCATTATCATTTAGTGTGTATGTATATATATTATAGTAATTTACTCAGTGAGGTCTGACTCCCCTCCGTTGACAATTTTTCAGGAGAGTTAACTTCTTCAGACCTCAGTAGCAGGTCGATACGCCGGATTTCTTCCGCCCCCGGCTTCTTTGTGTAAACTGCTTACTTGAGTCTTATTTTTATAGTCTAGACACTGCAGTAGTTATAAATTAATTTTGTGGGATTTTATGTATCTTATTTATGTGAGATATTGTATTATATTTGAAACTGGATTTGTATTAAAAGATTTATATATATGAGATGAGATTTGATTTAAATCCAGTTGGTGAAATGATATTGTAATATTTATGATTTTTATTTTCGCTGCATTTAATATTATTATTATTATTGCATGTTTATTTTATTTTTAGGCTTGCTACGGGTTCTGGATTCGAAAGAATTCCCGTTCCCTAGCGCCGGTCATGGCCCTTGTTTTGGGTCATGACACATTTGTCTGCATTTAAAACATGTCAGCAATGTCATGTAACACGGTCCTTAATGGACTTTGCAGCACGTCTAACATACACTGGCAGCTGACCCAAAACTACGACCACTACTATTGCTAGAAGCACCTGACCTAAGTCTAAACGGTTTATATTAACCTCCATGGCCATGTCTACTGCTCTGATGTACCCTTTGCTGTTGTCTTTGAGTCTGCTGGGCTGGAGCCCTCTACTGACTACTCGATTCAATCTAAAAACTCAAGTATAGAGTAGTCTGGAATCCACCTTACTGAACACCCAACTGGTAATAATCAGGCATAGCTCCTTGCCTGACTAGCCTCAGCTCAATCTCCTTAGCTAACTCTATTACTGACTCCAGAGTGAGGCCCATTGTAGGCATACCCGCAAATGCATAACCTAATCTAGTGACATAGGTGGTGACTGCAAAGTACTAATCTCGCATCAGATCCTCTATATATCTGCCAAGTCGAAGGAACTCTCTCGTATAATCCTCAATAAATCTGTCACCTCGAGTAATGCTGGTCAATCGAAGTCTGTAACTCATACAAAGTGGCTCTGGTAGAATCTCCTCATAAATCACTCTTTGAATTGAGCCCAGGTCATCGTCATCATATATGGCTAGATCATCTGAATAAACCAGTCCAGGGCTGGTCCCTCAACTGACAGCTCGACTATCATGATCCGCTGGTACTCATTATGAGTAGTCCGAGTCCTCATCTTGATCGCATACAGAAAATCTAAAGGGTTAGAAGTCCCATCAAACGCTATCCTACCAACTTTGGCATAAAATAGGGCTGCTTCAAGGTCAGACATACCCTGCTAATAGGCAGGCTAAATAGGTGGTGCAACAGGAGGTACTGGAATATCCTTATACTCAAGCTCTATAGGTTCCTCATCTTGTAGTTCTCTCTGCCTATGGTGACCTGTCGCTCCTTGAGGTCTACCTCTGCCTCAACCTTTCTGCCTAATTGGCGGCTCAGGAGGTAAAACCTTATCTTAGAAGTACTCATCATCCTCGGCCTCAACGACTGGTGGAGCAACACGCGCTCGCCTCCTTATTTTAAAAAGACAAATAGAAGGATTCAGAAAAAATAGATAATGGAGGATAATACAGAAAACTAAATCAAGGAATACATATCAAGACATACTCGAACCTAATCAACTGCAGTAGTTTCAAAAGAAAACACAACATTGAAAACTAGGGCCATAACTCACACAATTAAGGCCCTGACACAAAACTCTACTCTAATACCAACTTTTTCACAACCCAAACTAGGGGCCATGACCGGTGCTAAGGAATGGGAATTCTTTCGAATTCGAAACCCATAGCAAGCCTAAAAATAATAAAAATAATAATAAATAATTAAAATATACCATAAATAAATTTTCAATTTAATGTAAATAGATAATCTCTTTATATCATAAAATAATTTAGTACAATATCCAGATTAAATATCTAAATTTAAATCTTATACATCAAAATAAATAAACTCACTATTGATACATAATATAACTACTGCAGTTTTCTAGAGTACAATAAATCATAACTAAGTGTCACTACCCAAAACAAGGGGCCATGACCGGCGCTAGGGAACATGAATTCTTTCTCATCCGGAACCCGTAGTAAGCCTTTAAAATAAAAAGAAAATGTGCAATAATAATAATAATCCACCAACTCATTTAATAAAACAACTCATCTCATATATAGATAATCTTTCAATACAAATTTTCATTTCAATCCTTTAAAATACAAATCTCAAACATATATAATACATATTGCTCACTAAAACAACTATTGTAGTGTCTAGAATACAAAATAAAATCAAGTAAGCAGTTTATATAGTAAAGCCGGGGCAGAAGAAATTTGGCGTAAAGGTCTGCTACTGAGGTCTAAGGACGAAGACTCTCCTGAAAAATAATCAACAGTAGGGAGTCAGACCTCATTGAGTGAATTGTTATAATATATATACATGCATAGCCAAATGACAAATGCACACATTCAATAGTATATAAAATAAATATATATACAGGAAAATACACACGAATGCAGCAAAATCATTTTATATAAATACTAAAAATAATATCATTTATGAAGGATCAAATAGAACCCTAAATGATCCCAACCTCAAACAGTGTTAGACAACACTCTAGCCATACATGTTCACTTATTCCAAATAAATTCACTTGTTCCATTTGGACAGTAGACTGGCCCTGAGACACTAAGTCAACCGAGCTCCAGCAGTTTGACTGTCAGTGTGATTAGCCCCGAGACACTTGGTCAACCGAGCTCCAACAATCACACTTTCAAATCACATCACACATCAATCCAATCAATCCAATCAATATCCACAAATAGGTTAGTAATTTAACCTACAGTCTATCATCGTACCGGTACGTACTCGGTCCTAGTGCTACCTACTAGGTAGCACGTTCTATTGATATCCTTCATTTAAAATAAATCCATATATTCATAAAATAAATGATGTATGACATTAATTAAAATAACAATATAAACCATATATATACTAGAAATATACCAAAAATAAATCAAGTATATTTCAAGTATATATATGTCGACTAAATTCAATTTAATTATAAAAATAAACCAACAATAACCATATTATACTTAAAACATTTTTAGATATAAAACAAAGGTAAAACATGCACTAAATTCAAAATATACCAAAAAATATACTAATAATATACCTAAGCATTTATTAAATCATTTATGCATATTTCATAACATTTAAACATTCATTTCTAAAACATGCAATCCTAAAACACGTATATATAGAATAATAACTCACAGTTGTGCGCTCCTCGAGATGGGTCTGACGGGCCTGCTCCACTAGGCCTCGGTCTCGGTGCAACTAAACAAACAAACGACAATATGAAATCAGAATAAATCTAATGTAATTCTAGAGACTCGATCTAAAACACCGGACACAGATACGGAATAGAGTTTCGATCGGATGTCACGTTTTATGAGAATTCTACCAAAAATTCGACAGAACCTCCCCTATAAAACAGACATCTCTCTATTCAGAAAGTAGAGTCGGTCCTGTAAGAAAACACACTTTGAAAATACACAATCTCACAATCCCTCGGGTGGACTCCCAAACTATAATTCTACCGACCAAGGTTCACAATGCACGAGATATACACAGAACACATTAAAATTCCAAAAATATCGAAAATACCCTTTATATATCAAAATATAGCAAATTAGATATTTAAAATATTGAAAATAATTATTTCACCGATAATTACAATAAAATAATTCTAATAAAATATTATTAAAAATCCATAATTCTCGATAAATTTATAAATATTAACCAAAATTCATTTTTATAACTCCAAATTACGCAATTAGCCCTAAAACATATTAAAAATTCACTAAAAACTCATTTATTTACAAAAATAATATATTATATATAATTTGAAAGTAATTTTTGAAAAATAGTTTTAATTAGTTAAAAATACTAAATAATTTATAAAAATTATTTTTATACCTTAAATAATTATTAAAACCAATTTAATTTAATTTTTAACCAATTTAGTACCAAATTACCAAAATACCCCTAGTTATATATAATTTCACATAATTCACTATAATTATACAAAAATTCACTAAAAATAATATAATTACTCAAAAATTAATTTCTTAACATAATTCAACAATATCAATAATTATACTCAATTAACCCTTTAATTTTAACAAAATACTTAATTAGCCTAATTTTCTAAAAATCACCTAAACTAAATAAATTCATAATAATTATACAAAAATCACAAAAATTACAAATTAAATTCTAAAATTCACTTTAACACCTATAAAAACCATAAATCACAATTTCATAATTTATTTAATTAATTTACGAAAATTAGAAAATATTAATAAAATAATAAAAATTTCACAAAATTCAAAATAATTTCCAAAAATTCCACAAAAATTACAAGATGTAGATTGAGCTACTAGGATCAATATTTGTGAAAGAAGTAAGCTTGAATCATTAGAATCAAAGTTCAAAAAAATCAAGAACTCAAAATGGCCGAAAATGAAATTGAGAACCAAGAGAAATCTAGACCAATTCACATGAAACTAAGCTTGGAAATGAACTCACTGGAGCTCAAGGAGAAGATAGAGACCGGTGGCCTTCAAGATGGTGGCTGGAAGAGGCTTGATCGACTTTGAGCACAATCTCGGCTTCCTCAGGTTTTCACGGCCAAAACTCACCAAAAATGAAGACTACAGGCAGTAGAGGAAGCTTGGGAAGAAGGTGGATGTCCGGATGGCACACTGACGGCATGGGAGAAGCTTGACAGTGGTCAGGAATGGAGATGGGGTGTGTCGGGCTTGAAGAGGGAGATGGATGACAGTTTTTGTAAATTTGATGAACTTATATTATATATATATATATATATATATATATATATATATATATATATATATAACTTTAACTTATATAATTATAATATATTAATATTATATTCCAAAAATAATCTACACCACATGTTAAAAATATCACCCAATATTTATATACATATACACATATATATAATACATATTAATTTAATAAAAATATATAATATATACTTAATTAAAATAAACCCTAATTATTATTATTATTATTATTATTATTATTATTATATATATATATATGTATGTATGTATGTATGTATATGTATATATTTTAATACGATAATTAAAATCGTGCATGGATTCATGCAAGTACGTAAAACCAACTAACATAATTAATAATTATTATTTAGGTTTTAATTTTCCCAAAAATAAAATTCTTGGAAAAATTTTACGTAAGAGATTTAAAATAATTAAAAATAACTTTAATAAATAACAAACTAATTAAATAATCAAATATATATATATCAAAATTATTAACACTGCATATCCCGATGTAGTTTAAAATTATTTAAAATCTTGGGATATTACACTAAGTAAGTAATTTACATAATAGTGTTGGAGTAGAAGAAATCCGACGAACAGGTCTATTGCTGAGGTCTGAAGATGAGGACTCTCTTGTAAAAACATTAACGGAGGGGAGTCAAACCTCACCTAATGAATTATTATAATATATATACATGCATAACTAAATGTTAAATGCAGACACTCAAAAGTGTAATATCCCGAGTTTTTAAATATTTTTATACTGCATCAGAATATGTAGTGTTAATAATTTTTGTATATATATTTATGATATTTTAAGAATTGTTATTTTTTTAAAACTAATTTTAATTATTTTATATTATTTTAAGTACTTTACGTAAAATTTTTCCGAAAATTGTATTTTCGGGGAAATTGACACGTAAATAATTTAATATTATTTATTTTGACTAGTTTTATGAATTTGCATGAACTCATATATAATTTTAAAGTGCTAAAATAAATTGTATATATGTGTACTTATTTAACTTAATTAGAGCTTAATTAATTTCCTTAATTTTATTATTTAATTTTTGTATTAATTAATTAATTTTAAGTTTATAAATTATTAAATATATTAAAATATTTGTGTGGTGAGTATTATTTGTGTGTGGGAATATATATATTACTATAATATAGTGTGGACATATATATATATATACATATATACACAAATTTTAATTAAAAAAAAACAAAAGTTATCTTAATTACAGTTTTGCCCCTCCTTCATCTTCTTCCTCCCAAAACGTTTTCAGCCATTTTCAGCCATTTCAAGCTGGTTTTCTTTGCTGTCACTGTGCTTTCCGGTGTGCCACCTTCCCTTCCAGCCATTCCTGATGTCCCAAGCTCCCATTTCCGGCGTTGTTTGGCTGAATTTTCATCAAGAAGCCAAAAATCGACTTAGCTCCGACCAACCACTTTCTAGCCACCAAATTTGATTTTGTTGGTCTCTATCTTCTCCTTGAGCTCTGGTGAGTGTGATTCCAAGCTTTGTTTCACTTGATTTGGTCTAGAATTGCTTAGGTTTCAATTTCTTTAAATCAGCCATTTTGGGTTTTGAATTTTTTTTAGCTTTAATTTGATTGATTCATGAAAAATTACTTCACAAAATTTGTTCCTGGAAGCTTAATCTACATTCTTTATTTTTTTTTAGAATTTTTGGAATTTATTTTAATTTTTGTGAATTTTATTATTATTTTCTAATTTTCAAAAATTAATTAATTAAATTATAAAATTGTTTTTTATGGTGATTATAGGAGTTGAAATGAATTATAGAAATTTATTTGTATTTTTTTGAATTTTTATATATTTATTTGGAATTTATTAAGTTTATGTAATTTTGAAAAATAGGGTTAATTGTGTGTTAAATTGAAATAAATTCATAAATTGAGTATATTTATTGATATTATTGAATTATATGTTGAGAAATTAATTTTTGAGTAATTATATAATTTTTGGTGAATTTTTGAACATTTATAGTGAATATATATATATATAGGGGTATTTTGGTAATTTTACACTAAATTGGCTAAAAATATAATTAAATTGGTTTTAATAATTATTTGAGCTATAAAAATGATTTCTGCAAATTTTTAGTATTTTTAACTAATTAAAACTATTTTTCGTAAATTATTTTCAAATTATATATAATATACTATTTTTCTAAATGAATGGGTTTTTATTGATTTTTAGTATGTTTTAGGGTTAATTATGTAATTTGGATTTATAAAATGTATTTTTATTATATAAGGGCATTTTCGGTATTTTATAATTATTCTGTGAATTGTGAACCTCGGTCGGTGAATTGTAGTTTGGAGTCCAACCGAGGGATTGTGGTTGTAATTCTGTATTTATTCCAAAGTGTATTTCTTTGCAGGACTGACTCTACTCTTTGAGTAGAGAGATGTCCGTTTTACAGGAGAGGTTCTGTCGAATTTTTGATAGAATTCTTGTAAAACATGATATCCGATCAAATTCCTATTCTAATTTTATGTCTAAAATTCTAGATCGAGTCTTTAGAATTTTCGTTAAATTTATTCTGATTCATGTTGTCATTTGTTTGTCTAGCTGCGCTAAGACCGAGGCCTAACGGATCAGGCTTGCCGAGTTTGTCTCGTGGAGCGCTAACATGTGAGTTATTATACTGTATATATATGCACTGCATATAGGATGCATTATTTAGAATTTTTCATTTTCACTGTATGTCTTAAAAAGGGATTTAAATTATAATATTTTTGGTATATCTAGGGTTGCATTTTTATATATATTAAATAATTATGCATGTTAGTTTGATATATGCACATTAAACAATTAGGTTTAGGTTTAATACATTTGAGTAATATACACATGTTTTAAAATGTATACTTAGACATAATTATTTTATTAAATGATTAGTATACTTTAGGTATAGTTTTAGTAGATTTTAGGTTTATTCTTAAATAATTGCATGTTAAATTACAAACCTACACTTAAAATATTTTTAAGTTTATTTTTGGTATATTTTTTATTTATTTCCAAATAAATAAATGTTTTATTATTAAATTAAACCTAGCACATTAGTGGTATATTTAGCGTTTATTTTTTATATATGCATGCTAGATAATTAGGTTCATTTTTTGTATATTTGTGAATATATGTTAAACACAAACACATATTTAAATGAATATTTATACATAAATATTTTATTAAATGATTTGTGTACTTAGGGTATATCTTTTGTATATTTAAGTATATTTTTAAGATAATGCATGTTATTGTCATGACCCAAAATAGGGGTCATGACCCGGCGCTAGAGAATGGGAATTCTTTCGAATTCGGAACCGTAGAAAGCCTAAAAATAAAATAAACATGCAATAATAATAACAACAACTCTTAATGCAGCGGAAATAAAATCATAAATATAAAAATAATAATCTACCACGGGATTTAAATCAAATCCATATCTCATATATATAAATAAATCCGTTAATACAAGTTTCAATTCAAATATTTAAGGTACATATCTCACACATATATAATACATAAAACCCACAATTTATTTACAACTACTGTAGTGTCTAGAATTATAAAATAGAACTCAAGACTCAGATAAGCAGTTTACATAAAGAAGCCGGGGTGGAAGAAATCCGGCGTACAGGCCTGCTACTGAGGTCTGAAGACGATGACTCTCCTAAAAAATAGTCAACGGAGGGGAGTCAGACCTCACTGAGTGAATTACTATAATATACATACATGCATACTAAATGCCAATGCACACAATCAAAAGTATATATATAATATGTATATATATACAAGTAAATACACACAGATGCAATAAAATCATTTTTATATATTTTGTCTAAAAACCACTGGTTATGAAGGATCAAATAGAACCCTAGAAAATCGCAACCTCAAAACAGTGTTAGACAACACTCTAGCCACACAGGCTCACTTATTCCAAATATAATCACTTGTTCCATTTGGACAGTAGACTAGCCCCGAGACACTAAATCAACCGAGCTCCAGCAGTCTAACTATCAATGTGATTGGCCCCGAGACACTTAGTCAACTGAGCTCCAGCAATCACACTCCCCAAACCATATCTCACATCAAATAATCAATCCAATTAATATCCACAAACTGGTTAGTAATATAGCCTAAATGCTATAAGCATACCGTATGTACTCGGTCCTAGTGCTGCCCACTAGGTAGCACGTTCTATTGATATCCTTCATTAATAAATATAAAACATTCATTCACAAATAAATGATGCATGAATTTACATAAAATAACAATATAAACCATATATATACTGGAAATATACCAAAAGTAAACCACGTATTTTTCGAGTATATATACTTCAAACAAGTCTAATATAATAGCAAAATAATCTAGAAATATATTCAAAAACATTTTAAACATAAATGGTTAATAAAGCATGCATAGAATTTAATATATACCAAAAATAAACCAAAGGTAAACTAAAAATAAACTTAAATACTAATCAAATTATTTATGCATATTTAGTCAAAATAAAACATACATTTCTAAATCATGCATCCTAAAGCATATATATATAGAATAGTAACTCACACTTAGTGCGCTCCACGAGATGGGTCCGACGGGCCTGGTCCACTAGGCCTCGATCTCGGCGCAACTAAACAAACAATAAATAATAGACATCAGAATAAACCTAATAGAAAATCCTAAAAACTCGATCTAGAATATTGGACACAGAATTAAAAATCAGAATTCGACTGGACATCACGTTTTATGAGAATTCTATCAAAAATTCGGCAGAACCTCCCCTGTAAAATGGACATCTCTCTACTCAAAGAGTAGAGCCGACCCTACAAAGAAACACACTTTGAAAAACAGGCACAACAACTCATCCACAACCCCTCGGTCGGACTCCAAACTACAGTCTACCGACCGGGGTCCACAATTCACAAAACAAAATAAAAATAACCAAAAATGTCCTTATATCACAAGAAATACATTTTATAAGTAGAAATTACGTAATTAACCCTGAAACACATTAAAAACCGATAAAAACTCATTTTATTTAGAAAAATCATATATTATATATATAATTGAAAATAATTCATGAAAAATAGTTTTAATTAATTAAAAATACTAAATAATTTGTAGAAATCATTTTTATACCTTAAATAACTATTAAAACCAATTTAATTACATTTTTAGTCAATTTAGGGTAAAATTACCAAAATACCCTTATACATATAAATATGCTAAAATTACTCCAAAAATTCACTAAAAATAGTATAATCATCCAAAATTAATTTTATAAACATATTTATCAATAATATCAATAATTAAAATCAATTCACTAATTAATTTCAATTAAAAACACAATTAACCCTATTTTCCAAAATTACATAAACCTAATTAAATTCAAAATAAATACATAGAAATTCATAAAAATTCCAAATAAATTTCTATAATTCATTTCAACACCTATATTTATCATAAAACACAATTTCATAATTTAATTAATTAATTTTCGAAAACTAGAAAATAATATTAAAATATTCAAAAATACCCAAAAATCAAAATAATATCCAAAAATTCTACAAAAATTCACCACATGTATATTAAGCTACTAGGATCAACATTTGTGAAGAATTTTTCATGAATCAATAAAATTGAAGTTCAAAAAAATCAAGAACCCTAAAATCGGCCGAATTTGAAAAATCAAAACCTAAGCAAATCAAGACCATTTTAAGTGAAACAAAGCTTGGAATCACACTCACCGGAGCTCAAGGAGAAGAAACAGACTGGTGGTGTCGAAAATGGTGGCCGAAAAACATTGTGAATGACGTTAGCTTCCACTTTCGGCTTTCCGGCCAAAAACGGCTTCCAGACGCCGGAAACAGCTGCAACAGGCGATGGGGAAGGCTAAGGAGGGAGGTGGCACGCCGAGAGGCACACCAAAAATGAGAAATCGGGATGGCAGATGGCGGAACGGTGATGGGGACGGTCGGGAGAGAGGAGGAAGAAGATGATGGCAATTTTGTAAATAAACTAAACTTTTATTTTTGTTTTAATATATATATATATATATATATATATATACTTTATACTATATATTAAAATAATATAAAATCACACACATTAAATATACACCACACACATATAATTTAATATTTTAATAATTTTAATACTAAATAAAATAATTAAATAACAATAAAACTAATAAATAAATAATAAAATAATAAGGTAATTAATTAAACCCTAATTAAATAAATAAGTACACGTATATATGTTATTTAGTATTTTAAAAATATATATGAGTTCATGCAAGTCCGTAAATCTATTTAAAATAATTAATAGTAAATTATTTACGTGAAAATTTTCTCGAAAAATGCAAGTCCCGGAAAAATTTACGTAAAGCACTTAAAATAATACACAATAATTAAAATAAGTTTTAAATACATATCAACTCGTAAAAATATCATAATATATATACAAAAATTATTAACACTGCATATCCCGATGAAATATTAAAACATTTAAAAATACGGGATATTATAGTTATATTATTATTACTCATTTAAATTGTTTTTAACTATATTAATGATTTATCTTTAGTTTATTTCATATTTTATTTGACATATATATATATATATATATATATATATATATATATATATAATATATATAAGCACTTAAAATAATACACAATAATTAAAATAAGTTTTAAAATACATATCAACTCGTAAAAATATCATAATATATATACAAAAATTATTAACACTGCATATCCCGATGAAATATTAAAACATTTAAAAATACGGGATATTATAGTTATATTATTATTACTCATTTAAATTGTTTTTAACTATATTAATGATTTATCTTTAGTTTATTCATATTTTATTTGACATATATATATATATATATATATATATATATATATATATATATATATATATATATATATATATATGGTTGGTTTTACTATTATGAATATTGTTCTACATTAATTATTTTCTGAATGAATGATTTATTCTAAGTGAAGGATATCAATAGAACGTGTTTCCTAGTGGGCAGCCACTAGGACCGTGTACATACCAATACGATAGATAAGGATTGAGTGAGAGTTAAAATTGGGTGATTATAATTGATTTAATTGATTTAACTAAGATTAATGGTATGTTAGATAGTGTGATTGCGGGGCCAATCACACTGACAGTCAGACTGCTAGAGCTCGGTTGACTTAGTGTCTCGGGGCCAGTCTACTATCCATAAGTGAATTGAATGATCTATTGGGTTGATTGAGATGTGAGGTGATAGATAGTGTGATTGCTGGAGCTCGGTTGACCAAGTGTCTCAGGGCCAATCACATTGACAGTCAGACTGCTGGAGCTCGATTGACTTAGTGTCTCGGGGCCAGTCTGCTATCCACATTGGAATAAGTGTTCTATTTAGAATCAAGTGAGCCTATATGGCTAGAGTGATGATGGGGTTGTTGAGGTTGTTATTATTAGGGTTTTATGGATCCTTCATGAATTTAATCAAACGTTTTTTACATCTAGTATATTTATAAAAGCAGAGTTTGGCATTCGTGTGAAATGTGTGTGTGTGTGTGTGTATATATATATATATATATATATATATATATATATATATATATATATATATATATATAGGAATGCATGATTGTTATGGTTTAGTTTGCATGTATATATAGTATAATAATTCACTCAGTGAGGTCTGACCCCCCTCAATTATTTTTTTCAGGAGATTCCATATCGTCAGACCTTAGTTGTAGAGTTCCTCGCCGGTGTTCTTCAGTTCGGGCTATTTTATGTAAATGTATATTCTGAACTTTGAATTGTATTCTAGAAACTGCAGTAGTGGTGTTATAATTTTTGGAAGTGTGTTATTTTGTTTGGATATTAAATACTCTGAGAATTTGTATTTGAACATTATACGAATATGTATTCATTTATAAAAAGATTTGGAGTATTTATTTTATTTATTGATTCAGGAAAATTTTAATTCGATCGTACATTTATTTATTTATTGTATGATTTTATTTTCTTAGGCTTGCTACGGGTTCCGAATTCGAAAGAATTCCCGTTCCCTAGCCCCGGTCATGAATCCTAGTTTGGGTTGTGAGGATATATAATAAATAAATAAATAAATAAATAAATAAATATATATATATATATATATATATATATATATATATACATGCAAGTACACATAGATGCAAAGAAAATCATTTTATAATAAGACTGAAAATCATCAGTTATGAAGGATTAAATAGAACCCTATGTTTTTGCAACCTCAAATATCAATAGAACTCACTCTAGCCATACAGGCCCACTTAGTTCCAAATAATTCACTTATTCCAATTGGACAGTAGACTGACCCTGAGACACTAAATCGACCAAGCTCCAGTAGTCTGACTGTCAGTGACACTTGGCCAACCGAGCTCCAATAATCACACCATTAATCACATCAATCTCAATCATATCATTCTTAATCAAATCATAATTTCCACAATAAATTAATAATTCAACCTATCATCTATCATACCGGTATGTACATGGTCCTAGTGCTGCCCACTAGGAAGCACGTTCTATTGATATCCTTCATAAAAAAAAAATAAACATACATTCAAAAATAAATAGTATATACAATGGTATACAGAATGAGCAAAATAAACTAAGTATATTTCAGGTATATATATACATAAAATCAACTTAAACAATTCATAAAATATACTTAAAATCAACCAATAATATACTTAAACATAATTTGAATATAATTACAAAGAAATCATGCATTTATTTTAAAATCGAAAAATATACTTAAGTATTCACTAAAATAATTATGCAAAAATCTTACACTTAAATTATAGAATTCTAAAACATGCAACCTAAATATATATATATATATATATATATATATATATATATATATATATATATATATATATATATATATATCATAACAACTCATAGGGATGCGCTCCTCGAGATTGGTCCAACGGGACTGGTCCGCTAGACCTCGGTCTCGGTGAAACTAAACAAATAAAATGATCACGACATTAGAATATATGTAACTTAAGCTTCTAGAGACTCGATCTAGAATTCCTAAACACAAACAGATACAAAATCGAAATTAGACCCGATGTCATGTTTTACAAGAATTCTACCAAAAATTCGGCAGAACCTCCTATGTAAAATAGACATCTCTCTACTTAAAAAGTAGATTCAATCCTGCAAGAAAAGTACACTTCGAATACAAAATTCTCACAACCCTTGGTTGGGATCCAGAACTTTAACAATCCCCAACCGAGGTCCACAATTCAACACAATTCAAATAACACAATAAAATATATAAAAATTCAATAAATACCAAAAATACCCTTTAAGTTTCAAAATATGGCAATTTAAGTATTAAAACACCAAAAGTAATTATCTTTCTAAAAATTACTTAAAAACCCTAACTAATAATATAATATTGTTAAAAAGTTGATATTTCTCGATAATTCCACAAATATTAATAAAAATTCATTTTTATAAATCCAAATTACTTAATTAGTCCAAAAACATATTAAAATTTACTAAAAATCCATTTATTTACAAAAAAAAAATAATATATTATATATAATTTAAAAATAATTTTCAAAAAAATAGTATTAATTAGTTAAAATTAGTAAGTAATTTGTAAAAATCATTTTTATACCTCAAATAACATTAATGTAATATCCCGTGTTTTTAAATATTTTTATACTGCATCGGGATATGCAGTGTTAATAATTTTATATATAATTATGATATTTTTACAAGTTGATATGTATTTAAAAAATATTTTAATTATTGTATATTATTTATAGTATTTTACGTAAAATTTTCCTGGGACTTGCATTTTCGGGAAAATTTTCATATAAATAATTTACTATTAATTATTTTAATTAGATTTACGGACTTGCATGAACTCATATATATTTTTAAAATACTAAATAACGTATATATGTGTACTTGTTTATTTAATTAGGGTTCAATTACTTACCCTAATATTTTATTATTTATTAATTAGTTTTATTGTTATTTAATTATTTTTACTTAGTATTAAATTTTAAAATATTGAATTATATGTGTGTGGTGGGTAATTTTTCTAAGTATTATATTAATATACTATACTATAATATATATTAATATTATAATATATATATATATATATATATATATATATATATATATATATATAATTATTTTATTTTTTTTTCTTTTCTTTTCATTTTTTTTCTTTTCTTTTTCTTTTCCTTTCTCCTTCCCCCGACAACCCATCCCCTCACCCTCGCTGTCCGTTCGCTGCCGTTCAGAGTTCCTCCCCTGCATGTCACCATCCTCCTCCGCTGCCTCGTCGCTTCGATCATTTTCCCCGGCGCCGGTCAGCTTGTCTTCTTCCATTTTTGGCCGAAAGTCCCATTTTCTTCACACCTCACTATTCCGGCCACCAAAATCCTTCATTCTGGTGTTTTTGGACTCCCCTGAAGTCATAAAAGATGATTCTAAGATTTTTTTAAGCTTAAAACTTGATTTGGTAAGGTTTTTGTCAATTGTTCAATTCGGCCATCTTAGGGTTTTGATTTTTTTTGAGCTTCAAATGATTGATTCATGAAAAATTCCTTCACAAATGTTGTTCCCCTTAGCTTAATCTACATGTGTGAATTTTTTTAGAATTTTTGGGAATTATTTTGATTTTTGGGTATTTTTGAATATTTTATTATTATTTTCTAATTTTCAAAAATTAATTAATTAAATTATGAAATTGTGTTTTATGATAAATATAGCTGTTAAAATGAATTATATAAATTTATTTGGAATTTTTATGAATTTCTATGTATTTATTTTGAATTTAGTTAGGTTTATGTAATTTTGGAAAATTAGGTTAATTATGTTTTTAATTGAATTTAATTGGTTAATTGAGTTTAATTATTGATAAAAATGTTGAGAAAATTAATTTTGGATAATTATATTATTTTTGGTGAATTTTTGGAGTAATTTTAGTATATTTATATATATAAGAGCATTTTGGTAATTTTACCCTAAATTAACTAAAAATATAATTAAATTGGTTTTAATAGTTATTTAAGGTATAAAAATGATTTCTACAAATTATTTAGTATTTTTAACTAATTAAAACTATTTTTCGTAAATTATTTTCAAATATATATATAATATACGATTTTTCTAAATAAAATGAGTTTTATCGATTTTTACTGTGTTTTAGGGTTAATTAAGTAATTTCTACTTATTAAATGTATTTCTGTGATATAAGGGCATTTTTGGTATTTTCATAATTATTATGTGATTGTGAACCCCGATCGGTAGACTGTAGTTTGGAGTCCGACCGAGGGGTTATGGATGTAATTCTATGTCTTTTTTCGAAGTGTGTTTCTTTGCAAGGCCGACTCTACTCTTTGAGTAGAGAGATGTCCATTTTACAGGGGAGGTTCTGTCGAATTTTTGGTAGAATTCTTGTAAAACATGATGTCCGGTCGAACCCTAATTCTGATTCTGTGTCTAATATTCTAGATCGAGTTTCTAGGATTTTCTGTTAGGTTTATTCTGATGTCTGTTATTTTTGTATGTTTAGTTACGCCGAGACCGAGGCCTAGTGGACCAGGCCCGTAGGACCTATCTCGTGGAGCGCACTAAGTGTGAGTTACTATTTTATATATATATGCTTAGGGTGCATGATTTAGAAATATATATTTTATTTTGATTAATTATGCATAAATAATTCATTTGGTATTTAAGTTTATCTTTAGTTTATTTTCGGTATATTTATGGTATATTTTCAAATTATATGCATATTTTGCTAATAAATTAGATTTAAAATATTTTTGAATATATTTCTAGTTTATTTCGTAATCTATCTAGATTTCTTTGGCGTATATATACTCAAAATATACCTGGTCTATTTTTGGTATATTTCTAGTATATATATGGTTTATGTTGCTATTTTATTTAAATTCATGCATCATTTATTTTTATGAATGTATACTTTATATTTTAATGAAGGATATAAATAGAACGTGCTACCTAGTGGGTAGCACTAGGACCGAGTACGTACCGGTACGCTTATAACATTTAGGCTATATTACTAACCATTTGTGGATGTTGATTGGATATGATTATTTAATGTGTGATATGATTTGGGAGTGTGATTGCTGGAGCTCGGTTGACCAAGTGTCTCGGGGCTAATCACATTGACATTCAGACTGCTGTAGCTTGGTTGACTTAGTGTCTCGGGGCCAGTCTACTGTCCAAAGGGAATAAGTGAATATATTGGAATAAGTGAGCCTGTATGGCTAGAGTGTTGTCTAACACTGTTTTGAGATTGCGAATTTCTAGGGTTCTATTTGATCCTTCATAAACGGTGATTTTCAATAAGATATATAAAATGATTTTACTGCATCTGTATGTATTTGCCTGTATATATACATATTAGATATATAATGTTGACTGTATGCATTGTCATTTAGTATGCATGTATATATATTATAGTAATTCACTCAGTGAGATCTGACTCCCCTCTGTTGACCATTTTTCAGGAGAGTCTTCTTCTTCAGACCTCAGTATCAGGCTTGTACGCTGGATTTCTTCCGCTCCGGCTTCTTTATGTAAACTACTTATCTGAGTCTTGAGTTTTATTTTATGATCTAGACACTGTAGTAGTTGTAAATAGTTTGTGGGTTTTATGTATTATATTTTGTGTGAGTTATGTATTTTAAGAATTTGAACTGAAACTTGTATTAACGGATTTATTTATATATATGAGCTATGGATTTGGTTTAAATCCCATGGTGGATTTTTATTTTGATATTTATGATTTTATTTTCGCTGCATTAAATACTGTTATTATTACTATTGCATGTTTTATTTTTATTTTAGGCTTGCTACGGGTTCCGGATTCAAAAGAATTCATGTTCCCTAGTGCCGGTTATGGCCCCTGTTTTGGGTCGTGACAATTAAAACCAATTAAACTTAATATTTAACTAAAATTACTACTAAATTACCAAATTACCCCTAATATTTAAAAATACACATAAAATACTAATAATACTCAAAAATTCAATAAAAATTATATAAATACTGAAAAATTATTTTCTCAACATATTCTTCATTAAAATCAACAAATACACTTAATTAATGAATAATTACTAACAAAAAATATATTTAACCTATATTTTCAAAACTAACATAAACTAAAAATAATTACAAAAATTACACAAAATACACAAAAATTATAAATTAAATCCTAAAATTAATATTAACCACCAATAACACCAATAATCACAATTTCATAATTTATATAATTAATTTACGAAAATAATAAAATAGTAATAAAATAATAAAAAATTCACAAAAATCAAAATAATTTCCAAAAATTACACAAAAATTCAAGGATGTAGATTAAGCTAAGGGAAACAATTTTTGTGAAGATATTTCTCATGAATCAAGCAAAAATAATAAAAAAAAAATTGAAAACCCAAGAATGACCGAAATGAAAATGAGCTCGAAACCTCACCACCATGCATTTTCTAGCCAAAAGGAGGTTGAAATCTTCTTCGTCAAAGCTCCACCGGAAACATCCAATTTGGTGACCGGACAGAGGAGAACGGAGGAGGAGAAGCTTTCAGCCAAAACGAGTTACTAATGGCAACACTGGCGCCAGACAAGGAAGCTGAAGGCGGCGGCGACGTGAGCAAGTGGGCGAGGCACACTGCCGACCGGTGAACAAAAGAAACAGACGGTGAGGGTGGGGGAGAGGGTGATCGGGGAGAGAATGAGAGGAGGGCGGTTTTTTGATATTTTTGTATATATATATATATATATATATATATAAACTCATTAAATTACATTTAAATGATGTAATTTATTAAAATATTAATATTTAAAATACTAATGCACCAAATTAAATATTAATAAAATAATATTTCCCGAAATAATGAACATACATTTACGTAGAAAATTTTAATTAATATAAAAATAATAATAATTATTATTCACAAGATAATAAATTAATCAAATATTGTTTTAAAATTATTAACACTGCATATCCTGTTTTAAAATAAAATAATTTAAAAACTCGAGTTATTACAAATTTTCAAGGCAATATACAAAATATTTACCAATTATACACTAAAACATAGATATAAACATTTAATAAAATAAATCATATTTATATTTACATTATTAAAATATGGATGCTCACACATATTTATTCTATGTGCAATGCATATATATAATGATAATTCACAGGTTGAGTGCGCTCCACGAGAGTAACTCGACTGGCCTAATCCTGAAGGTCTCGGTTTCGGCACAACTAAAGAAAATAATAATTATTATTATTACTAGAAATAACTTTGTAATTTAATAATTTTAGAATTCTAATAATGACTTGATCTAGACATGGCTCGGGCAAAATTTCAAAATTAGACTCAGACTGGTTGTCATATTTTATGAGAAATCTACCAAAAATTCAATAGAGTTTCTCCTATAAAATAGACGTCTCTCTACTAAAAGTACATCCAATTTTGCACAAAAAAATTCACTTCTAAAAAAAATCCACAACACCAAATCTCAGGTTGGACCCCCAAATTGCAAATATTGCCCAACCGAGAACCAATTCCAACAATAATTTCAAAAATAATAATAATTACTAATAAATCACCAAAATTATAAAAATTAAAATAAATACCAAAAATCAATTTATTTAGATAAAAAAAGCATAAAAGATGTTTAATTTTCCAAAATAAATAATAAAATCCAATTTACAATTAAATAATATTAATAAACCAATTATTCAAATTTTAAAAATTAATTAGTATAAATTACCAATTATTATTTAAAATACTCAATTATATAATAAAAATACCCAAAAAAATTATTTAAGCTTAAAAATAATAATTAAAATTATTATTCGAATACATTTTCAAAAATTACCATTAATTAGCTAAAAATTGTAATTAATTTACAAAAATTATTTTAATACTAATTATCACTCGAAAACTATCCCAAACCTATTAATTATCAATAATTTCAATTAAAAAATAAAAATTACTTATTTATATTAATTTCTCCAAAATTCTATTTTTTACATAATCTTTCAAAAATTTGTAATAAAAATTCAATACGTAATTTAAAAAAAAATTCCTTTATGAAACTTGCTCTAAATAATATATAGAATTTAATAAAAATAAGAAAATTTTTGGACCTAGAACTGTGTGAACAATAACCAAACTCGAAAATACATATTTTTAAATAATTTCAAAAAAATAAATAAAAATAATATTTGAGTAGATCTTAACTCAAATAACAACTAATCTAAGTACCACAACTTCAAATAAAATTATTTTCAATAAGAAAAAAAATCAAGTTAAACATATTGACATAAATATAAAATTGAGTTTTCAGAGTTTTTATCAGTCAATTCACTCAAAACTAACTACGTATTATCGAAGATCGTAGCGTGAGCTTCAAAACGAGCCAAAGCTCGACTAGATCCCTCGCTGACGACTGAACTGCACTGTTCACACAGTGTTGTCTTCACTGTTGCCATTGCTATTGCAAATGGTGGTGGTTTAGTGAGCAGGTGGTGGTTTAGTGAGCAGGTGGTGGTTTAGGGAGGTGCACGGTGGTTCGTTATGGTTACAGAGAAAAAGAAAGAAAGAAAGAAAGAAAGAAATAAGGAGAAAAGGCTATTGCCGGAAAAAATTACTATCTTTTCTCTTTTTTTTTAAAGTATATATATATATATTACCTTATTTTATAAATATACACATATATTTATTTAACACCACAAAATAATAATAATAACCAAATATTTAATCAAATCTTAATTAAAACTAATTAATCCCCAAATTAATATTAATAATATCAAATAATAAATAACAACAAAATTTAACTTTAATTTGTTAATCTAGCAATAATGACAAATAATATTATAATAATTAATAACTCTCGAAATAAAATTTAATTTCATAATAACCAAACATCACAATTTAATTAAATAAATAAATAAAATAATAATAACTTCAAAAATATTAAAATCCTAATTAATAAAAATATTTATTAACATTGCATATCTCATAATTTAATTTAATAATTTATATGAAAATTTCGGTTTATAATAGTCATCGCTCCTTATACAAATTTGTCCTTAAATTTTCAAAATAAAAGAAAGGAATACAAGAAATCATCGAGGAAAAATATAGGGGTACGTTGTTCGTATCTCAACTTTTGTCTCCCACATGTACTCTTCCAAGTTGTTGTTCCTCCATAAAACTTTAATGATGGGGATCTGTTTCAAATGTAGCTGACGAACTTGAGAATCTATAATCGCTATTGGTTCTTTCTCATATGTCAGATCTTCATTCACTTTCGCACTCTAGGGTTGTAACAAGTGTGAAGGGTCTGAAATATACTTCATCAGCATCGAGATATGGAACACTAGATGCACTTGTGATATATTTGAAGGCAAAGCCAACCAATATGCAACCATGCCAACTCTCTCCAAAATATCCAACGGTCCAATAAATATCGATGCAAATTTTCCCTTATTGCCAAATCTCATCATACCCTTCATCAATGACACCTTCAGAAATACATAATCCCCAAATTGAAATTCAACATCCTTGTGTTTTGGATCCGCATAGCTATTTAGTCTATTAGCTGTATTTTCTAATCTTCTACTGATTAAAGCAACTTTCTCAGCTACTTCTTGGATAATCTCAGGTCCAGTAAGTTATCTCTCTCCCACTTCATTCCAATATAGAGGGAATCAACACTTCCTCCCATATAAAGCTTTATACAGTGCCATTTCAATACTGTTGTGGTTCTGTTATTGTAAGCAAACTCTACCAATGGTAGATGATCACCCTAACTACCTCCAAGATCCATCACACACATTCTTGTAATATCCCGTGTTTTTAAATATTTTAACACTGTACCGAGATATACAGTGTTAATAATTTATATATATATATATTATGATATTTTACGAGGTTGATGTGTATTTAAAACCTATTTTAATTATTGTGTATTATTTATAGTGCTTTACGTAAAATTTTCCCAGGACTTGCATTTTCGGAGAAAATTTTCACGTAAATATTTTATTATTAATTATTTTAAATATATTTTTGGACTTGCATGAACTCATACGTATTTTAAAATACTAAATAAAGCCTGTGCGTGTATATATTTATTTAATTAGGGTTTAGTATTTTACCCTAATATTTTATTAATTAATTAATTATTTTATTGTTATTTAATTGTTTTTAATTAATATTAAATTTTAAAATATTAAATATTAAGTGTGTGGGTGTGATTTTTTTAAAAATATTTTATTAAAATTATTTTTTTATTATTTTTCTTTTTTTTTCTTTTTTCTTTTCTTTTTCTTTTCTTTTTTCTTTTCTTTTCTTTTTCTTCTTCTTCTTCTTCTTCTTCTTCTTCTTCTCCCAGTGCCCGACCACTCCCTCACCACCAACCACCGTCTGTCACGCCGTTCCCCTACCGTCGGTGTGCCTCTCGGCTTGCCACCGTCGTCCTCAGTTGTTCCCCGCCGCCAGCAACCTCCTTCCCCGGCACCGGGAGCCTCTTTCTTCCATTTTGGTCGAAATACTTCTCCTCGCCGTCGACCATGATTCTAATCACCATTTTCGACACCGCCAGTCTCTTTCTTCTCCTTGAGCTCCGGTGAGTGTGATTCTAGCTTTGGTTTGAGCTGAAATGGTCTTGATTTGCTTAGGTTTCGAATTTTTGATTTCGGCCACATTAGGGTTTTTGATTTTTTTGATCCTCTAATTGATTGATTCATGAAAACTCCCTTCACAAATGTTGATCCTAGTAGCTTAATCTACATGTATGAATTTTTGTGGAATTTTTGGAGATTATTTTGATTTTTGGGTATTTTTGAATATTTTAATATTATTTTCTAATTTTCGGAAATTAATTATTTAAATTATGAAATTGTGTTTTATGGTTAAATTAGGTATTGAAATGAATTATAGGAATTTATTTGGAATTTTTATGAATTTCTAAGTATTTATTTTGAATTATTTAAGTTTATGGAATTTTGGAAAATTAGGGTTAAATGTGTTTTTAATTGAATTTAATTGGTAAATTGAGTTTAATTATTGATATTATTGATAAATATGTTGAGAAAATTAATTTTGGATAATTGTATAATTTTTGAATTAATTTTAATATATTTACATATATAGGGGTATTTTGGTAATTTTACACAAAATTGGCTAAAAATGTAATTTAATTGGTTTAAATAATTATTTAAGGTATAAAAATGATTTCTACAAATTATTTAGTATTTTTCATTGATTAAAACTATTTTTCATAAATTATTTTCAATTATATATATAATATACGATTTTACTAATAAAATGAGTTTTTATCGGTTTTTATAGTGTTTTAAGGTTAATTATGTAATTTCTACTTATAAAATGGATTTCTATGTTATAAGGGTATTTTTGGTATTTCTGGAATTATTCTGTGTTTGTGGACCCCGGTCGGTAGATTGTAGTCTGGAGTCCGACCAAGGGGTTGTGGTTAAGTGTTGAGCTTGTATTTCGAAGTGTGTTTCTTTGCAAGGTCGGCTCTACTCTTTGAGTAGAGAGATGTCCATTTTACAGGGGAGGTTCTGTCGAATTTTCGATAGAATTCTCGTAAAACGTGATGTCTGGTCAAACCCTAATTCTATTTCTGTGTCTAATATTCTAGATCAAATTCTAGGATTTTCTATTAGGCTTATTCTAATGTCGGTTATTTATTATTTGTTTAGTTGCACCGAGACTGAGGGTTAGTGGACCAGGCTAGTCGAACCCATCTCGTGGAGCGCACTAAGTGTGAGTTACTATTTTATATATATGTGCTTTAGGATGCATGATTTAGAAATATATGTTTTATTTTGACTAAATATGCATAAATAACGTGATTTGTATTTAAGTATATTTTTGGTATATATTAAATTATATGCATGTTTTGTTAATAAATTATATTTAAAATATTTTTAAATATATTTCTAGCTTAATTTATAATTTGATTGGATTCATTTGACATATATATACTCGAAATACACCTGGTTTATTTTTGGTATATTTCCAGTATATATATGGTTTATATTGTTATTTTATTTAAATTCATGCATCATTTATTTGTGAATGGATGTTTTACATTTATTAATGAAGGATATCGATAGAACGTGCTACCTAGTGGGCAACACTAGGACCGAGTACGTACCGGTACGCCTATAGTATTTAGGCTATATTACTAACTTATTTGTGGATATTGATGGGATATGATTCTCTGATGTGTGAGATGTGATTTGGGTGTGATTGCTAGAGCTCGGTTGACCAAGTGTCTCGGGGCTAATCACACTGGCAGTCAGACTACTAGAGCTCGGTTGACTTAGTGTCTCAGGGCCAGTTTACTGTCTAAATGGATTAAGTGGATATATTTGGATTAAGTGAGCCTGTATGGCTGGAGTGTTGTCTAAAACTGATTGAGGTTTTGATATCATAGGGTTTTATTTGATCCTTCATAACCAGTGGTTTTCAGATAAAATATATAAAAATGATTTTTATTGCATCTGTGTGTATCTGTTTGTATACATACATATTATATATATATATTGTTGATTGTGTGCATTGGCATTTAGTATGCATGTATATATATTATAGTAATTCACTCAGTGAGGTCTGACTCCCCTCCGTTGACTAATTTTTTAGGAGGGTCATCTTCTTCAGACCTCAGTAGCAGGCCTGTACGCCGAATTTCTTTCGCCCCAGCTTCCTTGTGTAAACTGCTTACTTGAGTCTTATTTTTATAATCTAGACACTGCAGTAGTGGTAAATTAAATTATGGGATTTTATGTATTTTATTTATGTGAGATGTTGTATTATATATATGTGAACTGGATTTATATTAAAAGATTTATATATATGAGATGAGATTTAATTTAAATCTAGTTGATGAAAATAATATTGTGATATTTATGATATTTATGATTTTCATTTCCGCTGCATTATATATTATTATTATTATTATTGCATGTTATTTTATTTTATTTTTAGGCTTGCTACGGGTTCCGGATTCGAAAGAATTCCCGTTCCCTAGCACCGGTCATGGCCCCTGTTTTGGGTCGTGACAAAGTTGGTATCAGAGTGAAGTTTTGTGTCAGGGCTTAGTTATGTAAGTTGTGGCCCTAGTTTTTAAGTTGTGTATTCTGTTGAACTACTGCAGTGAATTAGGTTCGAGTATGTCTTGATAAGTATTCCTTGCTTTAGTTTTCAGCGTTATTCCTCTGTTGTCTATTTTATTTGAATCTTTCCGTTTGTCTTTTTAGTATGAGGAGACTAGCACGTGTCGCTCCACCGGTCATTGAGGCCGAGGATGATGAATCTTTTCAGGATGAGGTTTTACCTCCTGAGCAGCCAGTTAGGCGTAGAGGTCGTGGCAGAGGTAGACCTCGAGGAGCGGCAGGTCGTCGTAGGCAAAGAGAGTTACAGGACGAGGAGCCTGTAGAGCCTGAATTTGATGTTCCTGTTCCTCCAGTCGTTCAGGCTGCCTATCAGCAGGGTATGTCTGACCCTGAGGCAGCTCTGTTCTATGCCCGAGTTGGCAGGATTGCTTTTGATGGTACTTCCGATCCGTTAGACTTTTTGCACGCGATTGAGACTAGGACTCGGACTGCTCATATCGAGTACTAGTGGATCATGATCGTTGAGTTGTCTATCGAGGGACCAGCCTTAGATTGGTTCATTCAGATGATCCAGCCTTATATGATGACGATGACTTGGGCTCAGTTCCAAGAGCGATTTATGAGGAGATTGAGTTGAGGCTAGTTAGGCAGGGAGCGATGCCTGATTACTACCAGCTAGGAGTTCAGTCGAGTGGATTGCAGACTACGCCATATTCGAGTTTTCATATTGGATCGAGTAGTCAGCAGTGAGGTCCAACTCAGCAGAGTCAGAGACAGCAGCAACGAGTGCATCGGAGCAGTAGACATGGCCGTGGAAGTCAGCGTAGATCGTTCAGATTCGGGTCAGGTGCTTCGAGCAGCAGCAGTGGTCGCAGTTCTGGATCAGCGGCCAGCATTTGTCAGACTTGTGGTAGAGTCCATCAGGGACTGTGTTATCTGACACCACTGACATGCTTTAGATACGGGCAGACAGGACATTTTGCCAGATCGTGTCCTTATTCCGGATATCAACAGTCGCAGATTCCGCGATTCCCACAGCAGTCGATTGCTAGTGCTGCACCTGTGCCATTTCAGTTACCACCAGCTCAGCATCAGAGTTCCACTCAGTTTGTTCCACAGCAGAGTCGTGGTAGAGGTACTAGAGGAGGTGCTAGAGGTGTTGGCCAGGCTTTTACCAGTCAGTAGGGAGGTCGAGGTCAGGCCAGAGTCTTTCATCTCACTCAGCAGGATGCTCAGGCATCTAATACAATCGTGGCAGGTATTATTTCTGTTTGTTACCTGGATGCTTGGGTTTTGTTTGATTCGGGTGCCACGCATTCGTTTGTTTCTTCTATTTTTGCTTCTAAATCTTGTTGGCAAGCTTCGAGGATGGCTTTTCCTTTGTCTGTTGCCACTCCTCTGAGCGATTCCTTGGACACCGATATTATTCTTTCTGGTTGTCCAGTTCTCGTGGGAGATAGAGAATTACCCGCTGATTTGATTTTGTTGGATGTGATGGAGTTTGATGTTATTTTGGGAATGGATTGGTTATCTCAGCACTATATCGTGGTAGATTGCAGGAATAAAGAGGTGACTTTCAGAATTCCCGGTGAAGAAGATTTTAAGTTTGTGGGTGATAGGAGTTCAGCACCTCAGAATCTTATTTCTGCTATTACAGCTAGGAAGTTGTTGAGGAAAGGTTGTCAGGGATATTTGGCATTGGTCAGGGATACATCAGTGGAGAAGTTGTCACTCATAGATGTTCTTGTTGCTTGTGAGTTTCCTGATGTTTTTCTTGAGGAGTTGCCAGGTTTACCACCTCATAGAGAGATTGAGTTCTGTATAGATGTGGTACCAGGTACTACTCCTATATCTATGCCACCCTATCGAATGGCTCCTGCAGAGTTGAAAGAGTTGAAGGAGCAGTTGCAAGAGTTGTTGGATAAAGGTTTCATCGGACCCAGTGTTTCTCCTTGGGGTGCACCAGTCCTGTTTGTGAAGAAGAAGGATGGTACCCTAAGACTATGCATTGACTACAGAGAGCTGAATAAGGTGACAGTGAAGAACAAGTATCCTCTCTCGAGGATAGATGACTTATTTGATCAGCTACAAGGTGCACAGTTCTTTTCTAATATTGACTTGAGGTCAGGTTATCATCAGCTACGGATTAGTGAATCTGATGTTCCTAAGACAACATTCCACACTCGATATGGTCATTATGAGTTTCTGGTGATGTCCTTTGGTTTGACAATGCACCAGCAGCTTTTATGGACCTGATGAATAGGGTATTCATACCGTATATGGATCAGTTTGTGGTAGTCTTAATTGATGATATACAGGTATATTCAAGGAGTATGGAGGAGCATGTATATCACTTGAGGATTATACTACAGACATTGAGAGATCATCAGCTTTATGCTAAATTCTCAAAGTGTGATTTTTGGATGGAGAGTGTTTCTTTTCTTGGACATGTAGTGTCTAAAGAAGGTATTCAGGTTGATCCACAGAAGATTAAGGCAGTGTTTGAGTGGCCTAGACCGACTTCTGTTTTTGAGATTCAAAGTTTTATGGGTTTAGCCGGGTATTATAGGCGGTTTGTGCAGGATTTTTCTAGAATTGCATCCCCTATGACTCGCTTGACTCAGAAGAATGTTAGATTTGAGTGGTCAGAAGCTTGTGAGAATAGTTTCCAGTTGTTGAAGGAGAAGTTGACCACAACGCCAATATTAGTTTTGCCTAATAGTGTGGACAAGTTCACAGTTTACTGTGATGCCTCTAGAATTGGCCTTGGTTGTGTGTTGATGCAGAATGGAAGGGTGATAGCCTATGCTTCAAGGCAGTTGAAGAAGCATGAGAAGAACTATCCCACACATGACCTTGAAATGGCTGCAGTGATCTTTGCTTTGAAGATTTGGAGACATTATTTGTATGGGGTGACTTATGAGATATTTACTGATCACAAGAGCCTTAAGTACATTTTTCAGCAGCGAGATCTGAATCTGAGGCAGAGAAAATGGTTGGAGCTGTTGAAGGATTATGATTGCGAGATTCTATATCATCCGGGTAAAGCTAATGTGGTAGCAGATGCCTTGAGTAGGAAGTCCTCAGGCAGTCTTGCTCACATCAATGTTGAGAGGAGACCATTGATCCAGGAATTACATATGTTGGTGGATCAAGGTCTGATGATGAAGATCAGTAGATCAAGTGGACTGCTAGCTCAGTTTAAAGTGCGATATGTACTGAGGGATAGGATTAAAGCAGCTCAGAGCCGAGATCCTATTCTAGAAGAGCTTGTAGAGAATGTCAGAGCAGGAAAGTTAACTGATTTCACACTTGATGATGATGGTGTGTTGTGGATCAGTGGTAGATTGTGTGTTCCTGATGTGGATGATTTGAGTGAGGAGATTTTAAAGAAAGCACACTCTACAACTTATAGCGTACATCCAGGTGTTACTAAGATGTACCACAGTATCAGAGATTTATACTGGTGGGACAGATTGAAGAAAGATGTCACTGATTATGTTGCTAAGTGCTTGACATGTCAGCAAGTGAAAGCTGAACATCAGAAGCCTTCTGGGAAGCTTCAGCCTCTTCCTATTTCCGAGTGGAAGTGGGAAAGGATAGCTATGGATTTTGTGGTAGGTTTACCTCGTTTGAAGGATGGGTACGATTCCATCTGGGTGATTGTAGATAGATTGATGAAGTCTGCACATTTCTTGCCTGCGAAAGCCACTTATTCTGTAGCTCGATTGGCGAAGTTGTATGTGAAGCATATTGTATGCCTTCATGGAGTACCTGTGTCCATTGTGTCAGATAGAGGTTCAGTGTTTACTTCTCATTTTTGGCAAAAGTTGCAGGAAGCGATGGGCACTAGGTTGGATTTCAGTACTACTTTTCATCCTCAGACAGATGGTCAATCTGAGAAGATGATCCAGACACTGGAAGATATGTTAAGGATGTGTGTCTTGGATTTGGGAGGTAGCTGGGATGATCATTTTCCACTCGTTGAGTTTACATATAATAACAGCTACCATAGCAGTATTGGTATGGCACCATATGAGGCATTATATGGAAGGAAGTGTAGATCCCCTCTGAGTTGAGATGACATTGGTGAGAGAGCTTTGACTGGACCTGAGATGATTCAGGATGTTACAGAGAAAGTCACCGTGATTAAACGCATATTAGAGACCACAGTTAGTAGACAAAAGAGTTATGCAGATCCTAGGCGCAGAGATGTGGAGTTTCAGGTTAGAGATTTTGTTTTTATGAAGGTATCTCCGATGAAGGGTGTGATGAGATTTGGCAGGAAGGGTAAGTTAGCACCGAGATATATTAGACCGTTTGAAATTCTGGAGAGAGTTGGCACTGTTGCATATCGGTTGGATTTGCCTCCGAGTATGTCACAAGTGCATCCAATATTTCATATCTCGATGTTGAGGAAGTATGTCTCAGACCCTTCACACGTGTTGCAACTCGACAGTGTAGAAGTGAGTGAAGATTTGACGTTTGTGGAAAAACCTGTGGCGATCGTAGATTATCAAGTTCGATAGTTGCGATCGAAGCAAATTCTGATAGTCAAGGTTCTATGGCGTAGCAACAGAGTTGAGGAGCATACGTGGGAGACTGAAGCTGAGATGCGTGCTTCTTACCCGTATCTCTTTCCTTCCTGATCCTGTAATCTTTTCTTTCTGGAATTCGGGGACGAATTCTTGTATGGGGAGAAGACTGTAATATCCCGTGTTTTTAAATATTTTAACACTGTACCGGGATATACAGTGTTAATAATTTTTGTATATATATTATGATATTTTACGAGTTTGATGTGTATTTAAAACCTATTTTAAGTATTGTGTATTATTTATAGTGCTTTACGTAAAATTTTCTCGGGACTTGCATTTTCGGGGAAATTTTCACGTAAATATTTTATTATTAATTATTTTAAATATATTTTTGGACTTGCATGAACTTATACGTATTTTAAAATACTAAATAAAGCATGTGCGTGTATATATTTATTTAATTAGGGTTTAGTATTTTACCCTAATATTTTATGAATTAATTAATTATTTTATTGTTATTTAATTATTTTTAATTAATATTAGATTTTAAAATATTAAATATTAAGTGTGTGGGTGTGATTTTTTTTAAAAATATTTTATTAAAATTATTTCTTTATTATTTTTCTTTTTTTTTTCTTTTTCTTTTCTTTTCTTTTCTTTTCTTTTTCTTTTTCTTCTTCTTCTTCTTCTCCCCGTGCCCGACCACTCCCTCACCACCAACCACCGTCTGTCACGCAGTTCCCCTACCACCGGTGTGCCTCCCGGCTTACCATCGTCGTCCTCAGCCGTTCCCCGTCGCCAGCAGCCTCCTTCCCCGACGCCGACAGCCTCTTTCTTCCATTTTGGCCGAAATTCTTCTCCTCGCCGTCGACTACGATTCCGGCCACCATTTTTGACACCACCAGTATCTTTCTTCTCCTTGAGCTCCGGTGAGTGTGATTCTAGCTTTGGTTTGAGCTGAAATGGTCTTGATTTGCTTAGGTTTTGAATTTTTTATTTCGGCCACATTAGGGTTTTTGATTTTTTTGAGCTTTGAATTAATTGATTCATGAAAAATCCTTTCACAAATGTTGATCCTAGTAGCTTAATCTACATTTACGAATTTTTGTGGAATTTTTGGAGATTATTTTGATTTTTGGGTATTTTTGAATATTTTAATATTATTTTCTAATTTTCGGAAATTAATTATTTAAATTATGAAATTGTGTTTTATGGTTAAATTAGGTGTTGAAATGAATTATAGGAATTTATTTGGAATTTTTATGAATTTCTAAGTATTTATTTTGAATTATTTAAGTTTATGGAATTTTGGAAAATTAGGGTTAAATGTGTTTTTAATTAAATTTAATTGGTAAATTGAGTTTAATTATTGATATTATTGATAAATATGTTGAGAAAATTAATTTTGGATAATTGTATAATTTTTGGTGAATTTTTGAAGTAATTTTAATATATTTACATATATAGGGGTATTTTGGTAATTTTACACAAAATTGGCTAAAAATGTAATTTAATTGGTTTTAATAATTATTTAAGGTATAAAAATAATTTTTAAAAATTATTTAGTATTTTTAATTGATTAAAACTATTTTTCATAAATTATTTTCAATTATATATATAATATACGATTTTACTAATAAAATGAGTTTTTATCGGTTTTTAAAGTGTTTTAAGGTTAATTATGTAATTTCTACTTATAAAATGGATTTCTATGTTATAAGGGTATTTTTGGTATTTCTGGAATTGTTCTGTGTTTGTGGACCCCGGTCGGTAGATTGTAGTCTGAAGTCCGACCGAGGGGTTGTGGTTGAGTGTTGAGCTTGTATTTCGAAGTGTGTTTCTTTGCAGGGTCGGCTCTACTCTTTGAGTAGAGAGATGTCCGTTTTACAGGGGAGGTTCTGTCAAATTTTTGATAGAATTCTCGTAAAACGTGATGTCTGGTCGAACCCTAATTCTATTTCTGTGTCTAATATTCTAGATTGAATTCTAGGATTTTCTATTAGGCTTATTCTAATGTCGGTTATTTATTATTTGTTTAGTTGCGTCGAGACCGAAGGCTAGTGGACCAGGCCCGTCGGACCCATCTCGTGGAGCGCACTAAGTGTGAGTTACTATTTTATATATATGTGCTTTAGGATGCATGATTTAGAAATATATGTTTTATTTTGACTAAATATGCATAAATAACGTGATTTGTATTTAAGTATATTTTTGGTATATATTAAATTATATGCATGTTTTGTTAATAAATTATATTTAAAATGTTTTTAAATATATTTCTAGCTTAATTTATAATTTGATTGGATTCATTTGACATATATATACTCGAAATACACCTGGTTTATTTTTGGTATATTTCCGGTATATATATGGTTTATATTATTATTTTATTTAAATTCATGCATCATTTATTTGTGAATGGATGTTTTACATTTATTAATGAAGGATATCGATAGAACGTGCTACCTAGTGGGCAACACTAAGACCGAGTACGTACCGGTACGCCTATAGTATTTAGGCTATATTACTAACTTATTTATGGATATTGATGGGATATGATTCTCTGATGTGTGAGATGTGATTTGGGTGTGATTGCTGGAGCTTGGTTGACCAAGTGTCTCGGGGCCAATCACACTGGCAGTCAGACTACTGGAGCTCGGTTGACTTAGTGTCTCGGGGCCAGTTTACTGTCTAAATGGATTAATTTGATATATTTGGATTAAGTGAGCATGTATGGCTAGAGTGTTGTCTAACACTGATTGAGGTTTCGATATCATAGGGTTCTATTTGATCCTTCATAACCAGTGGTTTTCAGATAAAATATATAAAAATGATTTTTATTGCATCTGTGTGTATCTATTTGTATACATACATATTATATATATATTGTTGACTGTGTGCATTGGCATTTAGTATGCATGTATATATATTATAGTAATTCACTCAGTGAGGTCTGACTCCCCTCCGTTGACTAATTTTTTAAGAGGGTCATCTTCTTCAGACCTCAGTAGCAGGCCTGTATGCCGGATTTGTTCCGCCCTAGCTTCCTTGTGTAAACTGCTTACTTGAGTCTTATTTTTATAATCTAGACACTGCAGTAGTGGTAAATTAAATTATGGGATTTTATGTATTTTATTTATGTGAGATGTTGTATTATATATATGTGAACTGGATTTGTATTAAAAGATTTATATATATGAGATGAGATTTAATTTAAATCTAGTTGATGAAAATAATATTGTGATATTTATGATATTTATGATTTTCATTTCCGCTGCATTATATATTATTATTATTATTATCGCATGTTATTTTATTTTATTTTTAGGCTTGCTACGGGTTCCGGATTAGAATGAATTCCCGTTCCCTAGCGCTGGTCATGGCCCCTGTTTTGGGTCGTGACAATTCTCAACATATACTTACGTGTCTGGATCATCCTCTTAGTCTAACCATCTGTCTGAGGGTGAAAAGCAGTACTGAAGTCAAGTTTTGTCATGACCCAAAATAGGGGCCATGATCGGCGCTAGGGAACGGGAATTCTTTTGAATTCGGAACCCGTAGCAAGCCTAAAAAAAATAAAATAAACCATGCAATAGTAATAATAACAATATATAATGCAGCGGAAATAAAAATCATAAATATAATAACAGCATATACACCAACTGGATTTAAATCAAATCCCCATCATCACACATATATAAAATCTTTTAATACAAATCCAGTTCAAATATAAATACAACATCTCTTTAAATATTTAATAACTACTGCAGTGTTTAGATAAAATAAAACTCAAGACTCAGGGGAAGTAGATTACACAAAGAAGCCGGGGCGGAAGAAATCCGGCGTACAAGCCTGCTACTGAGGTCTGAAGAAGAAGACTCTCCTGAAAAATAGTCAACGGAGGGGAGTCAGACCTCACTGAGTGAATTACTATAATACATATACATGCATGCTAAATGACAATGCATACAATCAACAGTATATATATCATATGTATATATACATGCAATACACACAAATGCAGTAAAATCATTTTTATATATTTGACTGAAAATCATCATTTATGAAGGATCAAATAGAACCCTAGAATATCAAAACCTCAAACAGTATTAGACAACACTCTAGCCCTACAGGCTCACTTAATCCATTTAGACAGTAGACTGGCCCCGAGACACTAAGTCAACCGAGCTTCAGCAGTCTGACTGCTAGTGTGATTGGCCTCGAGACACTTGGTCAACCGAGCTCCAGCAATCACACCTCCAAACCATATCTCACACACCAAATAATCATATCTAATCAATATCCACAAATGGTTAGTAATATAGCCTAAATACTATAGGCGTACCGGTACGTACTCGGTCCTAGTGCTGCCCACTAGGTAGCACGTTCTATCGATATCCTTCGCTAATAAATATAAAACATTCATTCACAAATAAATGATGCATGAATTTGAAATAATTAGTAACATAAACCATATATATACTGGAAATATACCAAAAGTAAACCATGTATATTTCGAGTATATATACATCAAATAAATCCAATCAAATTATAAATTAAGCTAGAAATATATTTAAAAACATTTTAAATATACTTTATTAACACAACATGCATATAATTTAATATATACCAAAAATAAACTAAATATAAACTTAAGTAATAATCAAATTATTTATGCATATTTAATTAAAATAAAACATGCATTTCTAAATCGTGCATCCTAAGCATATATATATATAATAGCAACTCACACTTAGTGCGCTCCACGAGATGGGTCCAATGGGCCTGGTCCACTAGGCTTCGATCTTGGTGCAACTAAACAAACAATAATGACAAAAATCAGAATAACCCTAACAGAAATCCTAGAATTCGATCTAGAATATTAAACACAGAATCGAAATTAGGGTTCGATTGGACATCACGTTTTACGAGAATTCTACCAAAAATTCGGCAGAACCTCCCCTGTAAAACGGACATCTCTCTACTCAAAGAGTAGAGTCGACCCTGCAAAGAAACACACTTCAAAAAATAGGCTCAACCACTCATCCACAACCCCTCGGTCGGACTCCAAACTACAGTCTACCGATCGGGGTCCACAAACATAGAATAATTTTAAAAATACCAAAAATACCCTTATAACATAGAAATTCATTTTATAAGTAGAAATTATATAATTAACCTTAAAACACATTAAAAACCGATAAAAACTCATTTTATTAGTAAAACCGTATATTATATATATAATTGAAAATAATTCACAAAAAATAGTTTTAGTTAGTTAAAAATACTAAATAATTTGTAGAAATTATTTTTATACCTTAAATAACTATTAAAACCAATTAAATTACATTTTTAGCCAATTTTGTGTAAAATTACCAAAATGCCCTTATATATATAAATATACTATAATTACTTCAAAAATTCATCAAAAATATTTTAATTATCCAAAAATTAATTTTCTCAACATATTTATCAATAATATCAATAATTAAACTCAATTAACCAATTAATTTCAATTAAAAACACAATTAACCCGATTTTTCAAAAATTCCATAAACTAATTAAATTCAAAATAAATACATAGAAATTCATAAAAATTCCAAATAAATTCCTATAATTCATTTCAACACCTATAATTACCATAAAACACAATTTCATAATTTATTTAATTAATTTCCGAAAATTAGAAAATAATATTAAAATATTCAAAAATACCCAAAAATCAAAATAATCTCCAAAAATTCCACAAAAATTCATACATGTAGATTAAGCTACTAGGATAAACATTTGTGAAGGGAGTTTTCATGAATCAAGCAATTTGAAGCTCAAAAAAATCAAAAACCCTAATATGGCTGAAATTGAAAATTCAAAACCTAAGCAAATCAAGACCAATTCAGCTCAAACCAAAGCTAGAATCACACTCACCGGAGCTCAAGGAGAAGAAAGAGACCAGCGGTGTCAAAAACGATGGCCAAAATCATGAGGTGTGAAGAAATGAAGCTTTCGACCGAAAATGGAGGAATTGGAGCTAGCCGGCGCCGGGGAAGGAAGCTAGGGGCGGTAGAGCAGCTGGAGAAGATGGCGACATGCAAGGGAGGCACTCTGATGGCCGGTGATCGGAGTAGCAACAGGGAGAGGAAGATGGAGGAGGGTCAGGCTCAGGAAGGAAGAAGAAGAAGAAGAAAAGAAAAGAAAAGAAAAGAAAAGAAAAGAAAAAGAAAAAGAAAAGAAAAAGAAAAAAGAAAAAAGAAAAATAAATAAAAAAATAATTTTAATAAAATATTTGGGAAAAATCACACACCACACACTTAATATTTAATATTTTAAAATTTAATAATAAATAAAAATAATTAAATAACAATAAAATTAATAAACAAATAATAAAATATTAGGGTAGTAAATTAAACCCTAATTAAATAAATATATACACACATAGGCTTATTTAGTAATTTAAAAATACGTATGAGTTCATGCAAGTCCGTAAATATATTTAAAATAATTATTAGTAAATTATTTACGTGAAAATGCAAGTCCCGGGAAAATTTTACGTAAGGTACTCGAAATAATACACAATAATTAAAATAGGTTTTAAATACATATCAACTCGTAAAAATATCGTAATATATATACAAAAATTATTAACACTGTATATCCCGGTACAGTGTAAAAATATTTAAAAATACGAGATATTACAAGTTTAGTACCCATAGCTTCTTACAACTTCTGCCAAAATTGAGAGGTGAACACAGAACCTCTATCAGATATGATGGACATAAGTACTCCATGTAGACATAAAATATGCGTAACATATAGCTTTGCTAACTTGGCTACAGAAAAAGTAGCTTTAACTGGAAGGAAGTGAGCTGATTTGGTTAACCTGTCCATAATCACCTAGATGGAATCATATCCATCCTTTGAACAAGGTAACCCTATCATAAAATCCATAACAATTCTCTCCTATTTCCACTCAAGAATCGGAAGAGGCTAAAGCTTCTGAAAAGGCTTCTGATGTTCAACTTTCACCTGTTGACAAGTCAAGCACTTACAAACATAATAAGCTACATCCTTTTTCAATCCATCCCACCAGTACAAATCTTTAATGCTATGGTACATCTTAGTAACACCTAGATGTACGCTATAAGCTGCAAAATGTGCTTCTTCTAGGATCTCCTCTCTCAGATTATCCACATCATGCACACATAGTTTTCCATTGATCCATAAAACACCTTTACTATCTAGTGTAAAATCAATGAATTTTCTTGCTCGCACATTCTCCTCAAGTTCAACCAAAATAGGATCTCGGCTTTGAGTGTAATATCTCATGTTTTTAAATATTTTAATACTGCATCAGGATATGCAGTGTTAATAATTTTGTATATAATTATGATATTTTTATGATTTGATATTTATTTAAAGCTTATTTTAATTATTGTATATTATTTATAGTGCTTTATGTAAAATTTTCCTGAGAATTCTATTTTCGGGGAAATTTTCACGTAAATAATTTACTATTAATGATTTTAAATAGATTTCCATATTTGCATGAACTCATATATATTTTTAAAGTGCTAAATTGTCACGACCCAAAACAGGGGCCATGACCGGCACTAGGGAACGGGAATTCTTTCGAATTCGGAACCCGTAGCAAGCCTAAAAATAAAATAAACATGCAATAATAACAATAACAATATAATATGCAGCGGAAATAAAAATCATAATATCATAATATTATCCACATCAACTGGATTTAAATCAAATTCTCATCACATATATAAAATCCCTTTAATACAAATCCAGTTTCAATATAATACATTTCTTTAAAATAAAATACATGAAATCCAACACTTTAATTCACAACTACTGCAGTGTCTAGATAAAATAAATAAGACTCAAGTAGATAATTTACACAAAGAAGTCGGGGCGGAAGAAATCCGGCGTATCGACCTGCTACTGAGGTCTGAAGAAGTTGACTCTCCTGAAAAATAGTCAACGGAGGGGAGTCAGACCTCACTGAGTGAATTACTATAATATATATACATACACACTAAGTGATAATGCATACAGTCAACAGTATATATAATATGTATATATACAGGCAATTACACACAGATGCAATAAAATCATTTTTATATATTTTATCTGAAAATCATCTTTTATGAAGGATCACATAGAACCCTAGAATATCGCAACCTCAGAAATAGTGTTAAAAAACACTCTGGCCATACAGGCTCACTTATTCCAAATATATCCACTTAATCCATTTGGACAGTAGACTGGTCCCGAGACACTAAGTCAATCGAGCTCCAGCAGTCTGACTGCCAGTGTGATTGGCCCCGAGACACTTGGTCAACCGAGCTCCAGCAATCACACCTCCAAACCATATCTCACACATATCAATAATCATAATCAATCAATATCCACAAATAAGTTAGTAATATAGCCTAAATACTATAGGCGTACCGGTACGTACTCGGTCCTAGTGCTGCCCACTAGGTAGCACGTTCTATTGATATCCTTCATCATTAATAATGTAAAACATTCATTCACAAAAATAAATGATGCATGAATGTAAATGAAATAACAATATAATCCATATATATACCGAAAATATACCAAAAGTAAACTAGGTATATTTCGAGTATATATATATCAAATACATTCAATCAAATTATAAATTAAGCTGGAAATATATTTAAAAACATTTTAAATATATTTTATTCACAAAATATGCATATAATTTAGTATATACCAAAAATAAACCAAAAATATACTTAATGTAAACTTAAGAAATAATCAAATTATTTATGCATCTTTAATCCACATAAAACATGCATTTCTAAATCACGCATCCTAAGCATATATATATAGTATAGTAACTCACCTAATGCGCTCCACGAGACGGGTCCGACGGGCCTGGTCCACTAGCCCTCGGTCTCGGTGCAACTAAACAAGCAATAAATAATCGACATCAGAATAAACCCTAACAGAAATCCTAGAATTCAATCTAGAGTATTTAACACAGAATCAGAAATTAGGGTTCGACTGGACATCACGTTTTACGAGAATTCTACCGAAAATTTGGCAGAACCTCCCCTGTAAAATGGACATCTCTCTACTCAAAAGAGTAGAGCCGACCCTGTAAAGAAATACACTTCGAAAAATAGGCTCAACACAATCAAAATCCCACGGTCGGACTCCAAACTACAGTCCACCGACCGGGGTCCACAAACACAGAACATATTCCAAGTATACCAAAAATATCCTCACAACATAGTAATACATTTTATAAGTAGAAATTACATAATTAACCTTAAAACACTGTAAAAACCGATAAAAACTCATTTTTATTAGTAAAACCGTATATTATATATATAATTGAAAATAATACACGAAAAATAGTTTTAATTAGTTAAAAATACCAAATATTTTGTAGAAATCATTTTTATACCTTAAATAAATATTAAAACCAATTAAATTACATTTTTAGACAATTTAGGGTAAAATTACCAAAATACCCCTATATATATAAATATACTTAAATTACTTCAAAAATTCACCAAAATTCATACAATTATCCAAAATTAATTTTCTCAACATATTTATCAATAATATTAATAATTAAACTCAATTAACCAATTAAATTCAAATAAAAACACATTTAACCCTAATTTCTCAAAATCACATAAACTTCAATAATTCAAAATAAATACTTAGAAATTCATAAAAATTCCAAATAAATTCCTATAATTAATTTCAACACCTAATTCAACCATAAACTCTAATTTCATAATTTAAATAATTAATTTCCGAAAATTAGAAAATAATATTAAAATATTCAAAAATACCCAAAAATCCAAACAATCTCCAAAAATTCTACAAAAATTCATACATGTAGATTGAGCTACTAGGAACAAAATTTGTGAAGGAAGTTTTCATTAATCATCCAATTCGAAGCTCAAAAAAATCAAAAACCCTAATAGGCCGAAATTGACAAAATCGAAACCTAAGCAATTCTAGACCATTTTAGCTCAAACCAAAGCTAGAATCACACTCACCGGAGCTCAAGGAGAAGAAAGAGACCGGCGGTGTTGAAAACGGTGGCCGGAATCGGCGTGATCGACGGTGGATCGATTTTCGGCTTCTCCGGCCAAAATCGACTTCCCGGCGCCGGAAACGGCCTCCTCAGGCGGCGGAATTGGTCGGGGAAGACAGTGGCACACCGGACGGCACACCCACAGTGAAGAAACGGCGTTACAGACGCCCGGACGGCAAAGAGAAGGATCGGGAGGAAGAAGGAGACTCGGGGGGGCAAAATGGTAATTTTTCAATTCTTTTGATTTTTGACAAATATTAATGTATATATGTATATATATATACTTTACACTATATAATAAAATAATATTAAATTACACACATCAAATATACATCACACACATAAAATTTAATATTTTAATAATTTATACTAAATAAAATTAATTAAATAACAATAAAACAAATAAATACTTAATAAAATATTAGGGTAATAATAAACCCTAATTAAATAAATATACACACACAGGCTTTATTTAATAAATTTAAAAATACGCATGAGTTCATGCAAGTCCGTAAATACATTTAAAATAATTAATAATACATTGTTTACGTGAAAATTTCCCCGGAAATGCAAGTCTCGGGAAAATTTTACGTAAAACACTGAAAATAATACACCGTAATTAAAATAGATTTTAAATACATATTAACTCGTAAAAATATCATATAATGTACATAAATTATTAACACTGCATATCCCGGTACAGTGTAAAAATATTTTAAAAACACGGGATATTACAGTCTTCCCCCCTTACAAGAATTCGTCCCCGAATTCCAGAAAACAAGATCAAGAAGGAAAGAGATACGGGTAAGAAGCTCGCATCTCAGCTTCAGTCTCCCACGTATGCTCTTCAACTCTGTCGCTACGCCACAGAACCTTGACCATCGGAATCTGCTTCGATCTCAACTGTCGAACTTGAAAATCAACGATCGCCACAGGTTCTTCCACAAACGTCAAATCTTCACTCACTTCCACACTGTCAGGTTGCAACACGTGTGAAGGATCTGAGATATACTTCCTCAACATCGAGATATGAAATACTGGATGCACCTGTGACATACTCGGAGGCAAATCCAACCGATATGCAACAGTGCCAACTCTCTCCAGAATCTCAAACGGTCCAATATATCTCGGTGCTAACTTACACTTCCTGCCAAATCTCATCACACCCTTCATCGGAGATACTTTCAGAAAAACGAAATCTCCAACCTGAAACTCCACATCTCTGCGCCTAGGGTCTACATAACTCTTATGTCTGCTAACTGCGGTCTCTAATCTGCGCTTGATCACGACGACTTTCTCTGCAGCATCCTGAACCATCTCTGGTCCTGTCAAAGCTCTCTCACCAATCTCATCCCAACTCAACGGGGATCTACACTTCCTTCCATACAACGCCTCATATGGTGCCATACCAATACTGCTATGGTAGCTGTTATTATATGCAAACTCAACAAGTGACAAATGATCATCCCAGCTACCTCCTAAATCCAGGACACACATCCTCAACATATCTTCCAGTGTCTGGATCGTCCTCTCAGACTGACCATCTGTCTGAGGATGAAAAGCAGTACTGAAATCCAACCTAATGCCCATCGCTTCTTGCAACTTCTGCCAAAAACGAGAAGTAAACACTGAACCTTTATCTGACACAATGGACACAGGTACTCCATGAAGGCATACAATATGCTTCACATACAACTTCGCCAATCTAGCAACTGAATATATGGCTTTCACAGGCAAGAAATGTGCAGACTTCGTCAACCTGTCTACAATCACCCAGATGGAATCGTATCCATCCTTCGAACGAGGTAAACCGACCACAAAATCCATAGCTATCCTATCCCACTTCCACTCGGGAATAGGAAGAGGCTGAAGCTTCCCAGAAGGCTTCTGATGTTCGGTTTTCACTTGCTGACACGTCAAGCACTTAGCAATATAATCAGCGACATCCTTCTTCAATCCATCCCACCAGTATAGATCTCTGATACTGTGGTACATCTTAGTGACACCTGGATGAACGCTGTAGGCTGTAGAATGTGCTTCCTCTAAAATCTCCTCTCTCAAGTCATCCACATCAGGAACACACAATCTACCACTGATCCACAACACACCATCATCATTAAGTGTGAAATCAGTGAACTTTCCTACTCTGACATTCTCTGCAAGCTCTTCTAGAATAGGATCTCGGCTCTGAGCTGCTTTAATCCTATCCCTCAGTATAGATCGTACTTTAAATTGAGCTAACAGTCCACCTGATCTACTAATCTTCATCATCAGACCTTGATCCACCATCAGATGCAACTCCTGGATCAATGGTCTCCTCTCAACACCGATGTGAGCAAGACTACCTGAGGACTTCCTACTCAAGGCATCTGCTACAACATTAGCTTTACCCGGATGGTAAAGAATCTCGCAATCATAATCCTTCAACAGTTCCAACCATCTTCTTTGCCTCAAATTCAAATCTCTCTACTGAAAAATGTACTTAAGGCTCTTGTGATCAGTAAATATCTCACAAGTCACCCCGTACAAATAATGTCTCCAAATCTTCAAAGCAAAGATCACTGCAGCCATCTCAAGATCATGTGTAGGATAGTTCTGCTCATGCTTCTTCAACTGCCTCGAAGCATAGGCTATCACCCTTCCATTCTGCATCAACACACAACCAAGACCAATTCTAGAGGCATCACAGTAAACCGTGAACTTATCCACACTATTAGGCAAAGCTAATACTGGCACTGTGGTCAACTTCTCCTTCAACAACTGAAAACTATTCTCACAAGCTTCTGACCACTCGAATCTAACGTTCTTCTGAGTCAAGCGAGTCATAGGGGCTGCAATCCTGGAAAAATCCTACACAAACCGCCTATAATACCCGGCTAAACCCAGAAAACTCCGAATCTCCATAACAGAAGTAGGTCTAGGCCACTCAGATACTGCCTCAACCTTCTGTGGATCAACCTGAACACCTTCTTTAGACACTACGTGTCCAAGAAAAGAAACACTCTCCATCCAAAAATCACACTTCGAGAATTTAGCATAAAGCTGATGATCTCTCAGTGTCTGTAGTACAATCCTCAAGTGATATACATGCTCTTCCATACTCCTCGAATATACTAGTATATCATCAATGAAGACTACTACAAACTGATCCATAGATGGTCTGAATACTCTGTTCATCAGGTCCATAAAAGCTGCTGGTGCATTAGTCAAACCAAAAGACATCACCAGAAACTCATAATGGCCATATCTAGTGCGGAATGCCGTCTTAGGAACATCGGCCTCACTAATCCGCAGCTAATGATAAACCGACCTCAAGTCAACCTTAGAAAAGAACTGTGCACCCTGTAGTTGATCAAACAAATCATCTATCCTCAGGAGAGGATACTTGTTCTTCACTGTCACCTTATTCAACTCTCTGTAGTCAATGCACAGTCTCAGGGTACCATCCTTCTTCTTCACAAACAGGACTGGTGCACCCCAAGGAGAAACACTAGGTTTGATGAAACCTTTATCCAACAACTCTTGCAACTGCTCCTTCAACTCTCTCAACTCTGCAGGAGCCATACGATAGGGTGGCATAGATATAGGAGTAGTACTTGGTACCCACATCTATACAGAACTCAATCTCTCTATGAGGTGGTAAACCTGGCAACTCCTCGGGAAAAACATCAGGAAACTCACAAGCAACTGGAACATCTGTGAGTGACAACTTCTCCACTGACGTATCCCTAACCAATGCCAAAAACCCCTGACAACCTTTCCTCAACAACTTTCTAGCTGTAATAGCAGAAATAAGATTCTGAGGTGCTGAACTCCTATCACTAACAAACTTAAACTCTACTTCATCAGGAATTCTAAAAGTCACCTCCTTATTCCTGCAATCTACCACGGCATAGTGCTGAGATAACCAATCCATTCCCAGAATAACATCAAACTCCATCACATCCAACAAAATCAAATCAGCGGGTAATTCTCTATCTCCCACGAGAACTGGACAACCAGAAAGAACAATATCGGCGTCCAAGGAATCGCTCAGAGGAGTGGCAACAGATAAAGGAAAAGCCATCCTCGAAGCTTGCCAACAAGATTTAGAAGCAAAAATAGGAGAAACAAACGAATGCGTGGCACCCGGATCAAACAAAACCCAAGCATCCAGGTAACAAACAGAAACAATACCTGCCACGACTGCATTAGATGCCTGAGCATCCTGCTGAGTCAGATGGAAGACTCTGGCCTGACCTCGACCTCCCTGCTGACTGGTAGAAGCCTGGCCAACACCTCTGGCACCTCCTCTAGTACCTCTACCATGACTCTACTGTGGAACAACTGAGTGGAACTCTGATGCTGGGCTGGTGGTAACTGAAATGGCGCGGGTGCTGCACTAGCAATCGACTGCTGTGGGAATCACGGAATCTGCTGTTGCTGATACCTAGAATAAGGACACGATCTGGCAAAATGTCCTGTTTGTCCGCATTTGAAGCATGTCAGTGGTGTCAGATAACACGATCCCTGATGGACTCTACCACAAGTCTGACAAACACTGGCCGCTGATCCAGAACTATGACCACTGCTACTGCTCGAAGCACCTGACCCAAATCTGAATGATCTACGCTGACCTCCACGGCCATGTCTACTGCTCTGATGCACTCGCTACCTGCTGTCTCTGACTCTGCTGAGTCGAACCTCGCTGCTGACTACTCGAACCAACATGAAAACTCAAATATGGAGTAGCCTGCGATCCACTCGACTGAACTCCCCAACTGGTAATAATCAGGCATCGCTCCCTGCCTAACTAACCTCAGCACAATCTCCTTAGCTAACTCAATCACAGACTCGAGTGTAAGGCCTGCTGTAGGCATACCAGCAAAAGCTGAACCCAAACCAGTAACATACGTAGTAACAGCGAAATACTGATCTCGTATCAGATCCTCAGCATATCTACCCAACCGAAGAAACTCTCAGGTATACTCCTCTACAGATCGATCTCCATGAGAAATACTAGTCAAACGGAGACGATAGCTCAAACGAAGAGGCTCTGGACAAAATCTCCTCATAAACTGCTCTCGAAACTGAGCCCAACGTCATCGTCATCATATAGGGATGGATCATCTGAATGAACCAATCTAGAGCTGGTCCCTCGACAGATAACTCGATGATCATGATCCGCTGGTACTCGGTATGAGCAGTCCGAGTCCTAGTCTCAATCGCATGCAGAAAATCTAACGGATCGGAAGTACCATCAAAAGCAATCCTGCCAACTCGGGGCATAGAACAAAGCTGCCTCAGGGTCAGACATACCCTGTTGATAGGCAGGCTGAACAGGCTGAACAACTGGAGGAATAGGAACATCAAACTTAGGCTCAATAGGCTCCTCGTCCTGTAACTCTCTCTACCTATGAGAACCTGCCGCTCCTCGAGGTCTACCTCTGCCACGACCTCTACGTCTAACTGGCTGCTCAGGAGGTAAAACCTCATCCTGAAAAGACTCATCATCCTCGGCCTCAACGACCGGTGGAGCGACACGTGCTCGCCTCCTCATTCTGAAAAGACAAATGGAAAGATTCAGACAAAATAGACAACGGAGGAATAACGCTGAAAACTACAGCAAGGAATACTCATCAAGACATACTCAAACCTAATACACTGCAGTAGTCCAACAGAAAACACAACTTTAAAACTAGGGCCACAACTCACATAACTAAGCCCTGACACAGAACTCCGCTCTGATACCAACTTTGTCACGACCCAAAACAGGGGCCATGACCGGTGCTAGGGAACGGAATTCTTTCGAATCTGAAACCCGTAGCAAGCCTAAAAATAAAATAAACATGCAATAATAACAATAACAATATAATATGCAACGGAAATAAAAATCATAATATCATAATATTATCCACATCAACTGGATTTAAATCAAATTCTCATCACATATATAAAATCCCTTTAATACAAATCCAGTTTCAATATAATACATTTCTTTAAAATAAAATACATGAAATCCAACACTTTAATTCACAACTACTGCAGTGTCTAGATAAAATAAATAAGACTCAAGTAGATAATTTACACAAAGAAGCCGGGGCGGAAGAAATCCGGCGTATCGACCTGCTATTGAGGTCTGAAGAAGTTGACTCTCCTGAAAAATAGTCAACGGAGGGGAGTCAGACCTCACTGAATGAATTACTATAATATATATACATACACACTAAGTGATAATGCATACAGTCAACAGTATATATAATATGTATATATACAGGCAATTACACACAGATGCAATAAAATCATTTTTATATATTTTATCTGAAAATCATCTTTTATGAAGGATCACATAGAACCCTAAATATCGCAACCTCAGAAATAGTGTTAAAACAACACTCTGGCCATACAGGCTCACTTATTCCAAATATATCCACTTAATCCATTTGGACAGTAGACTAGCCCCGAGACACTAAGTCAACCGAGCTCCAGCAGTCTGACTGCCAGTGTGATTGGCCCCGAGACACTTGGTCAACCGAGCTCCAACAATCACACCTCCAAACCATATCTCACACATATCAACAATCATAATCAATCAATATCCATAAATAAGTTAGTAATATAGCCTAAATACTATAGGCGTACCGGTACGTACTCGGTCATAGTGCTGCCCACTAGGTAGCACGTTCTATTGATATCCTTCATCATTAATAATGTAAAACATTCATTCACAAAAATAAATGACGCATGAATGTAAATGAAATAACAATATAATCCATATATATACCGAAAATATACCAAAAGTAAACCAGGTATATTTCGAGTATATATATATCAAATACATTCAATCAAATTATAAATTAAGCTGGAAATATATTTAAAAATATTTTAAATATATTTTATTCACAAAATATGCAAATAATTTATTATATACCAAAAATAAACCAAAAATATACTTAATGTAAACTTAAGAAATAATCAAATTATTTATGCATCTTTAATCTACATAAAACATGCATTTCTAAATCATGCATCCTAAGCATATATATATAGTATAGTAACTCACCTAATGCGCTCCACGAGACGGGTCCGACGGGCCTGGTCCACTAGCCCTCGGTCTCGGCGCAACTAAACAAGCAATAAATAATCGACATCAGAATAAACCCTAACAGAAATCCTAGAATTCAATCTAGAGTATTTAACACAGAATCAGAAATTAGGGTTCGACTGGACATCACGTTTACGAGAATTCTACCAAAAATTCGACAGAACCTCCCCTGTAAAACGGGACATCTCTCTACTCAAAAGAGTAGAGCCGACCCTGCAAAGAAATACACTTCGAAAAATAGGCTCAACACAATCAAAAATCCCACGATCGGACTCCAAACTACAGTCCACCGACCGGGGTCCACAAACACAGAACATATTCCAAGTATACCAAAAATATCCTCACAACATAGTAATACATTTTATAAGTAGAAATTACATAATTAACCTCAAAACACTGTAAAAATCGATAAAAACTCATTTTTATTAGTAAAATCGTATATTATATATATAATTGAAAATAATACACGAAAAATAGTTTTAATTAGTTAAAAATACCAAATATTTTGTAGAAATCATTTTTATAACCTTAAATAAATATTAAAACCAATTAAATTACATTTTTTAGACAATTTAGGGTAAAATTACCAAAATACCCCTATATATATAAATATACTTAAATTACTTCAAAAATTCACCAAAATTCATACAATTATCCAAAATTAATTTTCTCAACATATTTATCAATAATATTAATAATTAAACTCAATTAACCAATTAAATTCAAATAAAAACACATTTAACCCTAATTTCTCAAAATCACATAAACTTCAATAATTCAAAATAAATACTTAGAAATTCATAAAAATTCCAAATAAATTCCTATAATTCATTTCAACACCTAATTCAACCATAAACTCCAATTTCATAATTTAAATGATTAATTTCCGAAAATTAGAAAATAATATTAAAATATTCAAAAATACCCAAAAATCCCAAACAATCTCCAAAAATTCTACAAAAATTCATACATGTAGATTGAGCTACTAGGAACAAAATTTTTGAAGGAAGTTTTCATTAATCATCCCAATTCGAAGCTCAAAAAAATCAAAAACCCTAATAGGCCGAAATTGACAAAATCGAAACCTAAGCAATTCTAGACCATTTTAGCTCAAACCAAAGCTAGAATCACACTCACCGGAGCTCAAGGAGAAGAAAGAGACCGGCGGTGTCGAAAACGGTGGCCGGAATCGGCGTGATCGACGGTGGATCGATTTTCGGCTTCTCCGGCCAAAATCGACTTCCGGGCGTCGAAAACGGCCTCCTCAGGCGGCGAAATTGGTCGGGGAAGACGGTGGCACACCGGACGGCACACCCACGGTGAAGAAACGGCGTGACAGACGCCCGGACGACAAGGAGAAGGATCGGGAGGAAGAAGGAGACTCGGGGGGGGGCAAATGGTAATTTTCCAATTCTTTTGATTTTTGACAAATATTAATGTATATATGTATATATATATACTTTACACTATATAATAAAATAATATTAAATTACACACATCAAATATACACCACACACATAAAATTTAATATTTTAATAATTTATACTAAATAAAATTAATTAAATAACAATAAAACAAATAAATACTTAATAAAATATTAGGGTAATAATAAACCCTAATTAAATAAATATACACACACAGGCTTTATTTAATAAATTTAAAAATACGCATGAGTTCATGCAAGTCCGTAAATACATTTAAATAATTAATAATACATTGTTTACGTGAAAATTTCCCCGAAAATGCAAGTCTCGGGAAAATTTTACGTAAAACACTGAAAATAATACACCGTAATTAAAATAGATTTTAAATACATATTAACTCGTAAAAATATCATATAATGTACATAAATTATTAACACTGCATATCCCGGTACAGTGTAAAAATATTTTAAAAACACGGGATATTACATAAATAATGTATATATGTGTATTTATTTATTTAATTAGGGTTTAGTTAATTGCCCTAATATTTTATTATTTATTAATTAGTTTTAATATATTTTAATTATTTTTATGTGTATTAAATTTTTAAAATATTAAATTATATGTGTGTGGTGTATAATTAATGTGTGTGATTTTATATTATTTTAATATATAGTGTAAAGTATATTATATACATATACATTTAATATTAAAACAAAAATTGAAGTTTGAGTTATTTACGGTTGTGCCATCGCCTATTCCTTCTCCTTCCCCGATCGTTCTCCTCGCCAACCACCATCTGTCACGCCATTTTCTCACCGTCGGTGTGCCACTTCCTTCCTCCAGCATTCCGCCGCCTGTAGAGCCCCTTTCCGGCGTCGGGAAGCTCGTTTTGGCCGAAGAAGCTGAATTCTTTCTCACCGTCGATCATGACGTTTCTGGCCACCATTTTTGACACCGCTGGTCTCTTTATTCTCCTTGAGCTCTGTTGAGTGTGATTCCAAGCTTTGTTTCACTTAAAATGGTCTAGATTTGCTTAGGTTTTGATTTGGTAATTCGGCCCATTTTAGGGTTCTTGATTTTTTTGAACTTCGAATTGATTGATTCATGGAAAATTCCTTCACAAATGTTGATACTAGTACCTTAATATACATGTGTGAATTTTTGTAGAATTTTTGGAGATTATTTTGATTTTTGGGTATTTTTGAATATTTTATTATTATTTTCTAATTTTAGAAAATTAATTAATTAAATTATGAAATTGTATTTTATGATAAATATGGGTGTTGAAATAAATTATAGAAATTTATTTGGAATTTTTATGAATTTCTATGTATTTATTTTGAATTTATTTAGATTTATGTAATTTTGGAAAATTAGGTTAATTGAGTTTTTAATTGAAATTAATTAGTTAATTGAGTTTAATTATTGATATTATTGATAAATATGTTGAGAAAATTAATTTTTGGATAATTATACTATTTTTGGTGAATTTTTGGAGTAATTTTAGTATATTTATATATATAGGGGTATTTTGGTAATTTTACCCTAAATTGACTAAAAATGTAATTGAATTGGTTTTAATAGTTATTTGAGGTATAAAAATGATTTCTATAATTTATTTAGTATTTTTGAATTAATTAAACTATTTTTCGTAAATTATTTTCAATTATATATATAATATACAATTTTTCTAAATAAATGAGTTTTTATCGATTTTTACTGTGTTTTAAGGTTAATTATGTAATTTCTACTTATAAAATGTATTTCTATGATATAAGGGTATTTTCGATATTTTTATAATTGTTCTGTGATTGTGGACCTTGGTCGGTAGACTGTAGTTTTGGAGTCCCAACTGAGGGGTCGTGGATGTGATTCTATGTCTGTTTTTCGAAGTGTGTTTCTTTGCAGGGTCGGCTCTACTCTTTGAGT
>CANTUR010000968.1:0-2500 GCA_947683625.1 Mallotus nudiflorus
TCGACCTTTTTTCTAAGACAAAAATGGAGAATTTTCCAATCAAAATATTTGCTTTGCTCCATATCAATAATGTCATCTTCCGCTAGATAATTATTGATAGGAATACCTTCCAACATGTCGAAAGGGTTGCTTTTTTTTGTGTTGTAATTATAAGAAATCTTTTGTTTATTATTTATTTGGAATGGTGATCCATAAATATATGAGTCCTTCTTATTTTCATAATTAATAGATTTATATGATAAAAGATTATATCTATAGTGTTTTTTAAAATTATCTTTTTGCTTTGGTAATGAGTCTGCCTCAAAATCAAAATCATTTTTTTTTTCAAACTGAATTAATTGGTCTTTTTCATATAAATTCCGTTTGTTTAATTTTTTCTTTTGAACCATAGAGTGTTGATTGATTCTATTTCGCCATTTTTGTGGTATTAATCGAGACCATCTAATCTGAGATAAATCGTATTTATATTGATAATGACTCTTTAACCAGTTTTTCCATTGATTCATTACAGAATTTCTAACATTTTTTTCTTTTAATTCGAAATGAAATATCCCTTGGACTCTAAAATACTCCTTTATTTCATTCTTTATAAAAAGGCCATGATATTGAAGGATAGATCTTAACTTATATAAGTTAATAATTTGGATTTGTAATAATTTGTAAAATACATACGCTTGTGACAAGGAAGATATGTCACAAAAAATCTGCGAATTCTTATTATTCTTATTAAAAACAGCAAGATTACTTGACTTTTTTCTATTTATAATCGAAATAAAGTGAATTGTATTTTGATTTGTTTTATCAATTTTTTTGTGATTTTCTTCATTATTGTAAATGTATTTAGTAATAATTTTTTTTGTTGATTCAAGAAAAAGCTGTGCATTGCGTCTCGGAATATTAATGATACCTAAAAAGATATCTATGTATATCCTTTCAATCAAAATTTTTATAAAAAAATGGAATTTATTTGCTAATCGAGCATTTCTTCTTTTTAATATCTGTGAAAAATTTTTTGATGATTTTAATATTTTAGCATTATAACTTATTTTGTTAGGACTAATATTTATCTCCGAGGTTAGAATTTTTTTTTCCTTTTCTTTTGAAATTTTTTCTATTTGATTTAGGATTATCTTTCTTCTAGCAGAAAGATCTTTCATTTTTTTTTCTGTTAGTGAAAAATTTGCCCAAACCATAGATCGAATTGGGGTGGACAATTTATGACTCGTCCGATTATTGTTATTGATTAACAAATCTTTTTCTTTTTTAGTTGCATTCAATTCATATACTTCGTTAACTCCAGATAATCGAATTTTATTTCTTTTTGATTTTGAAAATTTGTTTATTATTTCTTTTCGAAATAAAATGTTTTTGACGACCCAGTTTTTTTTTTCTGTTGATAAATTTAGAAATAATTTTCTTCTTTCTTCTAAAATTGTTATAACTTGAAAACCATTTTTTTTCATTTTTCGAATTTTTTTTTCAAGTTTTTTAAAGATGGGTTCAAAAAGTGAAAGCCGTTTTCGGGGAGAACCAAAAGGGAGTTCAGCTTCCATTCCCCAAACTGTTAAAAAACAAAAATCATTTTTTTGTACTTTCTTTTTCATTGGATCTTTATGAGGGAGTTTTAACTTAGATCTGTGCCAAGGTTTTAGACGAAAAGGAAATAGTATCTTTATTTGAATCCCATCTGTTAACCAGTTTTTCGGAAATTCTTTTTCTGATAATTGAACTCCATTATAGGTGCATTTAACATGCATTTCTCTACTCCAATCCTTTAAATCCCCCGACCATTCGGGAATTTGAAAAAATAGTATACGAATGACATTTTTAGCTATTATTAATGAAGGCAATATAATATATTTTCTAAGAATCGATTGGGTTACTAAAATACAACCTCTTATTACTTGAGCAAAAAGAATGCTATCCCAGGCTTCAGCTATTTCTATCCGAGCTTTTTCCTCTCTTTTGTCGTCTTCTCTTTTGTCCCCGTCTTTTTTCTTACTTTCTTTTGTTTTTTTCTCTGTATAAGTAGAATTTGAAATTGTGAATTCTGTGTTTTTACACATCCAATTTATAAACATTGTTTTTATCAGTTCGGAAATATCAAAAGAAAAAAAAAAGGATTTGTCTATTCTGTCCAAAAAAAGGGGAGAATGTGCATTTGCCTGAAACAGTTCCCAAATAGCTATTTTACGTCTTTGTGCTCGCACGGATCCTTTTATTATGTCTCGACGAAAGTCTGATTGTTGTGAATAACGGATCAAAGTAACTTCGTCTATTTGGTCAAAATTCGTTGTGTCTTTGGTATTATTATAAGTATCTGTATTTTGTTGATTATCAGTAAAAATTACTACACGTTTGGCTTTTCGTGAACGAATTTCATGATCTTCCTCCATGTTTTCTTCATTTTCTCCCTCTTGTTGTTCCAAATCGTCGATTAATTTGTATGACCAACGAGGAACTTGTTTATTTATTTCTTTTATTCCAGTAGAATTCTTTT
>CANTUR010000968.1:20000-22500 GCA_947683625.1 Mallotus nudiflorus
GGATGTCCGACTCGGGCCTATATGACATGACCGATCAATAGAAATACTCCAACACTCCACCTTTGTCATATATTCCATACATCACACTAGATAGATATCATATTCATGGAATACGATTCACTTTCAAGATGCCTTGGTGGTGAAATGGTAGACACGCGAGACTCAAAATCTCGTGCTAAAGAGCGTGGAGGTTCGAGTCCTCTTCAAGGCATAATATTGAGAATGCTCATTGAATGAGCAATTCAATAAGAGATCTCGGATCGAATCAATATTGATATACCGATTCGATCCGAGATCTTGGAATTGGAATAAGTTCGGCAGCGGATCACGAAATTTTGGTGATCTTCTCTATCTAATGAATGGGGAGTCCGCCTTGAAAGCGTCCGCCCTGCAACCACCCCCGAGTATATGCTTCAACAGGAATTACACAAGGGTAGTTGATACAATAAAAACCTCTGGTAAAATGCCCGCCCGTAACCCAACAGATAAAGTACATTACATAGTCCGTTTTAGGGATTGGCGACTTACTCATTCAGTGACTTTGGCACTGGATGTTCCCAAAATAAAAAAGAAAATGGGTACTCTCGGGTCGGGTGAATTCAATAATAGACGTCTGTTGGCATTCCGGCCTTCCTTCTCCTTTCAGGGCCTATCCGAAAGAGAATCCAGTACTTCTTGGTCGTGAATATCTGAATAGGACGAACCGCCACGTGGATATCTTTGCTTCGGAACAAAACAATTAGAATTAGGCCCGGTCAACTGGAATGTGTATTATCCATATAGGGGATCCTCTAAGTGAGAAGATCCATCGACCTGAGACGAAGAGAAGGGTCTATCTATTTTATTTAGTTATTCTTTTAGTTATTCAATTAAACCAATGATTCGTTATTGGAGCAGATAGCAACAACCACCATTTCATCCGACATACGTATTTTTGATTTTCCAATGGATTTACATCTTTCATTAATGGAAATTTTTTGATGTAGTGAGTAATAGTTCTGGTTGCTTGCTGTTCAAGAATTCTTGTTTAGGCAGTTCATACCATCCATACATAGTGTTTTGATCTAAGATTCCAATTCTTCCATGTTTCCGCAGTAACATCTTGTTCCATGTCCAAAATATGGAAGAAACAGGTGTTTCCACGACTCTACCACCCAGTCAATTCTGTTCCACTGAATCCCTATTTCATGGCCACATATCTTTCAGGCTAAGGAATGGGAAACCTTTCTCCTATTACATGAATCCAATTTTCATTTCATCCGGGAAAAGCCATCTTTTTCTCAACAATGCCTTTGTCATTTGATCCAATAGCGTTCCGTTAGATAGGAACAGATTTGATAAATACTGATAACTCTCGGATAGAGTATTAGAACGGAAAAATCCATTAGATAATGAACTATTGGTTCTAAGCCATCTCTGGCGATGAATCAACAATTCGAAGTGCTTTTCTTGCGTATTCTTGATAAACCAGCGTTTATATATAGATGTAGGAGGATCCGTTTGGGAAGTAAGAAGCTCCTTTGACATCTCTTCATCTGCAAAGAATTCTCGATGTGAAAACACAGAGACAAAGGGCTGATCTTTGAATAGGAAAAAGAGTGGATCTGCAGGGTCCCAAATGAATTGGCTTATTCGAAAAAAGCCTTGTTCTTTGGAAGATCTATCTCGTATCTGGTACTGCAGGGCTCCACTCTGCAAGAACTCCGAATCATTCTCTTGAAGCTCATCTTCTTCATTATAAATGATCCGCTTGCCCCGAAATGACCTGGCCCAATAGGGAAATCCCAATTCATTGGGCCTTTCGATACAATCAAATAGAAAGCCCCAAGGGCGCCATATTCTAGGAGCCAAAACTATATGATTGAATAAATCCTCCTCTATCTGTTGCGGGTCGAGGACTTCTTCTCCTTCCCCTTCTTCAAACTCCGATTCGTATTTTTCATAGAGAAATCTCTGATCAAGGATAGAACAAGATCCATTTTGCATCATATCTAAGGGACTTCTTGGTTCGGGCCGAAGAAGCAATGTCACTCGATCATTATCAAACTGACTGCAACCTTTTTCTGTCCGTGAGGATCCCACCAGAGCGCTTTCTACTTCTAATAGGCCATGAACTAGATCAGAATCATTCTCAACAAGTCCATAATAAGTGATCCCATTTTTTTCATCGGGTCCGGGTAGAGACCAAAGGTCTTGAGCAACCGATCCGGCAGAACAACTCAAAAGATAAAGAAGTATCGTTAATTTCTTCATGCTCGTTCCAAGTTCGAAGTACCATTTGTACAAATAAGAATCCCCTTCGTTACAGGATTTCTTCTTCATATAGATAGATATAGGATCTATGGGGCAATTACTTAGAAATACATTTTGTGCAACAGCCCGTCCTATCTGATAGAAAAGGATCCCATGATCCTGAACCGATCTTACCTGGGATCGCAAATCCCAAGTTTGTCTATGAAGAGCAGATCTAATTATATTAGTGTCTATAATTGATTTCTTC
>CANTUR010000968.1:32500-37500 GCA_947683625.1 Mallotus nudiflorus
AAGAAAAACCAATCTGATTTGATTAGGAGTTGTAAATCAAAATAAAAAATTATGCGGATAAATGGAAGGGTGAAAGAAAGAGAGAAAAAGAATATCAATGATCTATGATTCCGATATGTAAGGTCTATGAGTCATCACAGAAAAGCTAATGTATTAAAGCATCAATACCAATGGATCTATAATTAAACAAATTCGTTCAGAAAACAAAAAACCAAGAGCCTCGAGCCAATAAAGACTGAGAAGATTGACTCAAGAACAAATTTCATTAGGCTCCATTGTAAAATTAAGACCTAATCATTAATGAAGAGGCGATGGGAACGACGGAACCTGTAAATACATAAGATTTTTTTGAAAACAAATCGTAATGATTTATTGGGGGGATAGCGAAAGGAACCAGAAGACAATCCATTTATTCTGAAAGATCATGGATCATCTCTAGAAAGGAAATAAATATTGATGAAAGAGTGAATATTCGCCCGCGAAGTTTTTTAGATTATAATTATGATATCAAATATATCAAATCGCTAATTTTTAGAAATCTAATAAAAAAACTAATAAAAAAATCTAAAAAATTTGTAAAATTTGTTAGAATCTTATAACAAAAACAAGATTATCAAAATAAAATAGAAAAAATTATCTAATTATCTATATCTATAATATCTAATTATCTATATCTATAATATTATAATACTAATAAAAAAATTATAATACTATATAATACTAATAAAATAATAATAATACTAATAAAATAATAAAAATATTTAGAAATATTATTATTATTATTATTATTATTATTATAATAAAATTATAATAAAATATATTATTATAATAAAATTAAAATGAATTAATAAGATTAATTAATAAGAATTAATAACAAATAATAAAACAATATTATAATAACAATATTATATTAGAATATATAAATAATTATATAATATATAAATAATTATAAATAATTATTATATTATTATATATAAATATTATATATATTATTATATATAAATATTATATATAAATAAATATATATATAATATCATAATAATTATATAATATTATAATAATATAATATAAATAATATAACAATATAAATATATATATAAATAAATATATATATAAATAAAATAAATATATATTTATATAATATATATATTATATATATATATTATATAAATAATAATATATAAATAGATATATATATATATATATATGTATATTTATTATAAAATATATTATAAAATATATTATAAAATATATAAAACAAAATTGAAAATATATATACATAGCTTAAAATATATACATGGCTAAAAATATATACTAAAATATATAAAATATATATTATATACACATGGCTAAAGGCTAAAGTTAATAATATATATTTAATAAAAAAAAATAATATCTATATTTAATAATAATATATATTTAATAATATATATTATATATATATTAAAAAATATATAAATATAGATACAAATTGCTGTTCTAATAATCTAATAAAATAGAAAATAATCTAATTATAATAAATAGATTAGATAATAATAAATAGATTAGAAATAGATTAGATAAAAATAAATAAATAAATTTAGTGAAATCTTAAAAATCCCATGATTTAGTATATTATTCATGAAACACATATATATTATATATATATATTTTTAATCATTTCATTCGTTCATTCGCGAGGAGCTGGATGAGAAGAAACTCTCATGTTCGGTTCTGTAGTAGAGATGGAATTGAGAAACAACCATCAACTATAACCCAAAAAGAACCCGATTCCGTAAACAACATAGAGGAAGAATGAAAGGAATAGCTTTTCGAGGTAATCGTATTTGTTTCGGCAGATATGCTCTTCAAGCACTTGAACCCGCTTGGATTACATCTAGACAAATAGAAGCGGGCCGCCGAGCAATGACACGAAATGCGCGCCGCGGTGGAAAAATATGGGTACGTATATTTCCCGACAAGCCAGTTACTTTAAGACCTACGGAAACACGTATGGGTTCGGGAAAAGGATCTCCTGAATATTGGGTAGCTGTCGTTAAACCGGGTAGAATACTTTATGAAATGGGCGGAGTAGCAGAAAATATAGCAAGAAGCGCTATTTCAATAGCAGCATCCAAAATGCCTATACGAACTCAATTCATTATTTCGTGATAGGAATATAGAACTCAAAGAAAAAGACTTTTGTTTTGGGATGCTAAAAAAATCGCAAGTTTCTTTTTTTTTTTTTGGACAAACAATATATCTTTTTTTCCTTTAACAGATTAAAAAAAAAAAATGATATGATCCAATCTCAGACCCATTTGAATGTAGCGGATAACAGCGGAGCCCGAGAATTGATGTGTATTCGAATCATAGGGAATAGTAATCGCCGATATGCTCATATTGGTGACGTTATTGTTGCTGTGATCAAGGAAGCAGCACCAAATTCATCTCTAGAAAGGTCAGAAGTAATCCGAGCTGTAATTGTACGTAATTGTAAAGAACTCAAACGTGATAACGGTATGATAATACGATATGATGACAATGCTGCAGTTGTCATTGATCAAGAAGGAAATCCAAAGGGAACTCGAATTTTTGGTGCAATCGCCCGAGAATTGAGACGGTTTAATTTTACTAAAATAGTTTCATTAGCGCCTGAAGTATTATAAGAGAAAAAATTAGAAAAAAAGAAGACATACCTTTTAAGATTAAGATGAGGCCGTGATTGATATAGTTATAGTATTTGAAGAAAATGAAATCGAATTTCATTACTAAATTAATTAGTAAATTAAATTGTATTTCACGCATATACCTTTATATACCTTTAAAAATATACCTTTAAAAAAAAGAAAAATTGAATATTTATTTAAAATATTTATTTAATTAATATTTATATTTATAATATTTATTTATTATTTAATTAATATTTATTTATATTCATTTTATTTTTTATTATTTTTTATTATTTTTATTAAATTTTAATAAAAATTTAATAAAAAATAAAATATTATTATTATTATATTAAATAATTATTATATTAAATAATTTGTTATATTAATTATTATATTAAATAATTTAATATAATAAAATACTATATATAATATATTATAATATAATATATAATAATATAATATATAATAATATAATATTAAAAATATATAATAATATAATATTAAAATACTATAACTATAATATAATATATAAAATTAAAATACTATAATAATAATATATATAATAATAATATATAAATAATAAAAAAAAGAAAAAAATAAAATAATAATATAATATTAATTAAATATAATATTAATTAAAATAATAATATTAATTAAAATAATAATATAATATTAATATTTAATAATATTAATAAAAATAATTTGAATTTTTAATTTAATAATAAATAATAATAATAAAAAAAAAAGAAAAAAAGGGGTATGTTGATTATATCAAAATTAGAGAGAAATCAAAATCTTAGTTTATTATGGGTAGGGATCCTATTGCTGACATAATAACCTCTATACGAAATGCTGACATGAATAGAAAAGGAACCATTCGAATAACATCCACTAACATCACCGAAAACATTATTAAAATACTTTTACGAGAGGGTTTTATTGAAAATTTCAGGAAACACCAGGAAAGTACCAAAAAATTTTTGGTTTTAACCCTACGACATAGAAGAAAGAGGAAAGGACCATATAGAACTAGTCTAAATTTAAAACGGATCAGCCAACCTGGTTTACGAATCTATTCTAACTATCAAAAAATTCCTAGAATTTTTGGCGGGATGGGTATTGTAATTCTTTCTACCTCTCGGGGTATAATGACCGACCGGGAAGCTCGAATAGAAAGAATCGGTGGAGAAATCTTGTGTTATATATGGTAATCTTTCAGATATCCGAATTGAATCCCAATTTCTTATTTGTGAAAAAAAAAAGAGAGCGAATAGGTTTCGAATATCATTCCCCTTACATTAACATTAATTGATACTTGAAGAAGATTTTAGATGGAATGAAAAAACAAAAAATGGATTCAATTCAGAAAGGTTTAATTAATGAATCACTTTTTCAATCGTATGTTCCAAGTTCCTATAAATAATGAAAATCTGGTTTTAGGTTATATTTCAGGAAAGATCTAACATAGTTTTTTATACCTATACTGCCCAGAAATAGTGTTAAATACTTATAATAAATAGTGTTAAGTACTTATAAAAATAGTGTTAAATACTTATAATTCGACCGGAACACTTCTAATTTATAGACTCCGCAACAAACAAAGATTTGAATAATTAGTCAGTTTTTTTTTTTCAACTTTCAAATTTCTTTCACTTTCATAGAGATAAAATTCACGATTTCAAAGTTTAAAGAAACTTATTTTCCTCAAAAAAGTATGTATATTCAAAATTTAAGGGATGACAAATATGAAAATAAGAGCTTCGGTTCGTAAAATTTGCGAAAAATGTCGACTGATACGTCGACGGGGACGAATTATAGTAATTTGCTTTAACCCGAGACATAAACAAAGACAAGGATAATCTTGCTAAGTGAAAACACTCTAAAGGATCTGATGTACAAATAAAAAAAGGATCTATTTTGACATGAAATGGATATATCCATAGACCCCTGACTTATATTTATGAAATAATAAAATATGGCAAAACCTTTACCAAGAATTGGTTCGCGCAGAAATGGACGTATTGGTTCGCGTAAGAATGCACGTAAAATACCAAAAGGAATTATTCATGTTCAAGCAAGTTTCAACAATACTATTGTAACCGTTACAGATGTACGGGGTCGAGTAATTTCTTGGTCCTCCGCTGGCGCTTGTGGATTCCGGGGCACAAGAAGAGGAACGCCATTTGCAGCTCAAACCGCAGCAGGAAATGCTATACGAACGGTAGTAGATCAAGGTATGCAACGGGCAGAAGTCATGATAAAGGGTCCTGGTCTCGGACGAGATGCTGCATTAAGAGCTATTCGAAGAAGTGGTATACTATTAAGCTTCGTTCGAGATGTAACCCCTAT
>CANTUR010000968.1:42500-45047 GCA_947683625.1 Mallotus nudiflorus
TATAAACCAATGCTTCCATAAATTCAAATTCAATTGTGGTTTACAATTATAGCTTCCATACCTATTTATTGGGGGTCGTCTCCCGGATAAAAAAAGAACAAGATTCAAAGAAACGACGGCAATTGAAATTCAGATATCTTCAGTACCCTATAGTCAAATTTCAAAAATAAAATAGAATAGAGGTGAAAAGTAAGAGATATCAAATATTGTATCAGACTGCCTGTCTTCTTGTAGTTGGATCTCCAATTTTTTGGAATGCTCCAAATTCCACTTGAACGTCTAAATCCGGATCAATACCAGCAAAAACGTCTCTGAACAAAGTTCGAGCACCATGCCAAATGTGTCCGAAGAAAAAGAGCAGAGCAAACGAAGCATGTCCAAAAGTAAACCAACCCCTTGGACTGCTACGAAAAACGCCATCGGATTTCAAAGTAGCACGATCTAATTCAAAAACTTCCCCCAATTGAGCGCGTCTAGCATATTTTTTCACAGCAGCGGGATCACTATAACTGACTCCATTTAGTTCGCCGCCATAGAACTCAACGGTTACGCCTACTTGTTCGACACTATACTTTGACTCTGCCCTTCGAAAAGGAACATCAGCTCTAACAATTCCATCTCCGTCTACCAAAACAACCGGAAATGTTTCAAAAAAAGTAGGCATACGACGTACAAAAAGTTCACGCCCCTCTTTATCTCGAAAGATAGGATGCCCTAACCACCCAACAGCTATTCCATCTCCGTTGTCCATTGAGCCCGCTCTGAACAATCCACCTTTTGCCGGATTATTGCCGATATAATCATAAAAAGCTAATTTTTCGGGAATTTTAGACCAAGCTTCGGATAAACTTTGATTTTCGGCCAGCCCAGCACTAACTCTTCGATATATTTCTTGCTGGAAGTATCCTTGATCCCATTGATAACGAGTGGGACCGAATAATTCAATCGGAGTAGTTGCTGAACCATACCACATAGTTCCAGCAACAACAAAAGCTGCAAAAAAGACAGCAGCGATACTACTGGAAAGGACAGTTTCAATATTTCCCATACGTAATCCTTTGTATAAACGTTGAGGTGGACGCACACTAAGATGGAATAGGCCCGCTAATATACCCAACGTGCCCGCTGCAATATGATGAGAGGCTATTCCTCCCGGAACAAAAGGATCAAAACCCTCCACACCCCATGCTGGACTTACAGGTTGTACCTTTCCAGTTAGGCCATAAGGATCGGACACCCATATTCCAGGACCATACAACCCGGTTACATGAAAAGCGCCAAACCCAAAGCAAGCCACCCCTGAGAGAAATAAATGAATTCCAAAGATCTTGGGCAAATCCAAAGAAGGTTTTCCTGTACGTTCATCGCAAAATATTTCTAGATCCCAATACACCCAATGCCAAATAGCTGCCAAGAAGCACAAGCCAGAAAACACAATATGTGCCCCAGCCACGCCTTCATAACTCCAAATACCTGGATTCGTTATAGTTCCTCCGGTGATACTCCAGCCACCCCATGAATTGGTTATTCCTAAACGAGTCATGAAGGGTATAACGAACATACCTTGTCTCCACATTGGATCGAGAACGGGGTCAGAGGGATCAAAAACTGCTAATTCATAAAGAGCCATCGAACCGGCCCAACCAGCAACTAAAGCTGTATGCATTATATGGACAGACAGCAAACGACCGGGATCATTTAATACGACGGTATGAACACGATACCAAGGCAAACCCATGGAAATACCCCTTTATTAACGAAAAATAGACACTATGTAACTTTATTGCACTGGAAAAACTATGTTATGGATCTCCCTTTTTTATTTTTAAGTTTAAGTGGATTATCTCGGAGAAAGAATTAATATTTTTTCTATTCTTTTTTTTTTAGTAATAATGTAACAATTCCGTTTGTAGAAACAAAGAAAAGAGAATCAGATCTATTCTATATCCGATAAGTACCAATACGCAATGGGGGGTTGACTCCGTTTTATATGAGCGAATGCATAGAGAGTTTTTCATCATTCACAGTACCTATTCGTAAGAATTGGACTCTATTCGTTTTGTCTTCCTTTATTTTTTTTTTTTTTTTTATATAAATCTAAACTTATCGAATCCATGCATAAAATATTCTAAAGGCTATTATATTATTAAGACAATAAATTCATTGTTACGTTTTCACATCAAAGTGAAATAGAGTACTTAATTTTTTTCTTTCATTGAATGCCTATTGGTGTTCCAAAAGTTCCTTTTCGAAATCCTGGTGAAGACGATTCCATTTGGATTGACGTATAGTGCGACTTGTCAGATATATTGGGTCATACGGGATTCCCCCGTTCTCTCCCCCGATTGAGATATCCTCTGTTTCGCCCAAGAAAGATTGCTTAAATCATCCAAAATTTGGAGCGTGAAGTGCAATGAAATCCAATTAGATCTATACTTTTGAGATACTCAGATTAATATTTTATCAATTAGAATAATTTATGGTTGGCTTGTTTGGACCAAAAAAATGAAGTATCCAGGCTCCGTTTAGAAGAACCCAATTGGTAAT
>CANTUR010000969.1:0-2500 GCA_947683625.1 Mallotus nudiflorus
ACAACCCCGACAAGTATATCGGGCATCATTATATCGTATATGTTGTGACCCTTCCTCGCGTATGATGAAACCATTCACTATTTATTTGAAAATGGTACTTCTAAAGTTTCATTGGCAAGATGCCTTTATTCCGGTGGGACTGCATGCTTTTGCCACATAGCCATTTTGGCCGATTTTTCGGGAAGATTGAGCATATAGCCCAATCATCAAGCAAACATCGTGAAAATTAAAATATGGTCACACCATTAAATTTATCATATTTTTTTATGGCTATCCACAAGAAACGGTGATTTTTTGAGGTGTCCACTATTTTTTATGAATTTATCTATTTTCCGCATTAAAAAAATAAAAAAAAATAGTTATCGTGTTCAAAAAATTCTGAAATTTTTTCCTACAGCATATTTGATTATTCTTAACATATCTTCAGGAGATCTTTGTTATGGTGGGACTTCATATTTTTGCCACATTGGCATTTTGGCCGATTTTTCGGGAAGATTTAGCATGTAGCACAATCATCAAGAAAACATCATGAGAATTAAAATCTGGTCACACCATTAAATTTACCATATTTTTTTGGGGCTCTCCACAAAAAAATGGTGATTTTTTGAGGTCTCCTCTATTTTTTTATGAATTTCTCTATTTTCCGCATTAAAAAAATAAAAAAAAAATTTAACGTGCTCAAAAAATTCTGAAATTTTTTGCTAGAGTATATTGTATTATTCTTAACATATCTGCAAAAAATCATTTCAAAATTCCTTAAATTGAATTTTTTAGGGGGGGTGTGATGGGTGGAACATATTGATGTCTCCTCCTACCACAGCCCACTGTGCTCCTTATGCTCTTTAGGGGGGTGCAGCATACCTCAACCCCCCTGGGGGGGCTGGGGCGCCTAGGCAAGGGGGCATGCCTAGGCACTTGTGGGCTTCGGTGTGGCGCGGAAAACATCCCCCTACCCCCTCCGGTGCCCCGGTCGGATGTCGGAAGGACCCGGGCCATGGCGGGCCACCACGCCATGTCGCGGGCCCACTCGCTGCGGATTTTTTCCTGAGGTGGTGGCATGTTGCCCCGATTGTTGGGGGATGTTGAGGGGCCTCATCCGCTCACCGCGGTCGAACCCGAGGCAACTCTAACGATCGGGGTGGAGGATCGGTGGAGCGAGGCATTTCATGGTTGTGATCCAACGGCGTTGGGGCCCAACCCCGTGCTGGAGCGTGCTGATGGGCTGCTTGGGTAAGGCTTGAGCTCGGCATTCACGTGCTGTGTTTTTTTCAATGCTCTTCGCCAAGCGTGGGCAGCCTCGATGCGTGCCGATGGACGGGGGAACGTCCCCTCCGAGGGCGGTGAGCATCCAAGGATGTGTGGCTGACGTTTTTTGGGGACAAACCTCGTGCTGAAGTGTGCACAGGGGCTGCCGGTTTCGGGGTGGGCGCGAATGTCACCAGGCTGAGTAATCTACCTTCGTGTGATGTCCAGGTCCGAACGGTAGCTTTTGTATGTGGATGCATGGGGGGTGTCCCCTTGATCGGAGGCGCACAGCCGTTGATGTGCTTTGCGATGCGGGCTCTTGAGGGTTGATTACTGTGGCTTTGAGGTGCTAATGGTCGCTTTCTTGAGGTGTGGGCATGGTACCCTCGTGCTGTGCCGGCATGGATGGTTGGGGGCTTGCGGCATCTCGGGGCTCGGTGTGATGCTCTCGAGGGCCTTGCAACGAACGTGCCGAGCCTTGAGCCTGGGCGTGCCAAGGGTGGATGTCTTGCTGCGAGGGCACATCATTCAGTTGGAGTGCTCGAGTGGGGGGGCAGGATCTCGCGGCACAACCGGTGCAAGGGGCTGAGCATTGTTCGGTGACGCATTTCGGCGCATGCTTATGTTGAGGCTGGGGGTGCTCGCATTGTGCTTGGGCGTGCCAATGGCGGATGCTGCATTGCGAGGGCACATCATTAAGTTGTAGTGCTTGAGCGGTGGGGTGGAAGCTTGCGGCGCAACTGTGGCATGAGGCTTGAACTCCGTCGACGATGCATTTCGACGTGCGCTTGTGCTGAGGCTGGGGGCTTGCCATGCGCCTGGGCGTGTCGAGAGTGCATGCTGTATTGCGAGGGCACATCATTAAAGTTGTAGTGCTCGAGCGGTTTGGCAGAATCTTGCGGCACAACTGTGGCAAAGGGCAAGAACCTTGCCGAGGACGCATTACGGCGTACGCTTGTGTTGAGGCTGGGGGCTTGCCCTGTGCTCGGGCGTGCCAAAGGTGGATGCTTCACTACGAGGGCACATCATTAAGTTGAAGTGCTTGAGCGGTGGGGTGGAAGCTTGCGGCGCAACTATGGCATGAGGCTTGAACTCTGTCGACGATGCATTTGGGCGTGCGCTTATGCTGAGGCTGGGGGCTTGCCATGCGCCTGGGCGTGTCAAGAGTGCATGCTGTATTGCGAGGGCACATCATTAAGTTTGTAGTGCTCGAGCGGTTTGGCAGAATCTTGCGGCACAACTGTGGCAAAGGGCA
>CANTUR010000969.1:22500-25000 GCA_947683625.1 Mallotus nudiflorus
CCCAATCATCAAGCAAACATCGTGAAAATTAAAATATGGTCACACCATTAAATTTATCATATTTTTTTATGGCTATCCACAAGAAACGGTGATTTTTTGAGGTGTCCACTATTTTTTATGAATTTATCTATTTTCCGCATTAAAAAAATAAAAAAAAATAGTTATCGTGCTCAAAAAATTCTGAAATTTTTTCCTACAGCATATTTGATTATTCTTAACATATCTTCAGGAGATCTTTGTTATGGTGGGACTTCATATTTTTGCCACATTGGCATTTTGGCCGATTTTTCGGGAAGATTTAGCATGTAGCACAATCATCAAGAAAACATCATGAGAATTAAAATCTGGTCACACCATTAAATTTACCATATTTTTTTGGGGCTCTCCACAAAAAATGGTGATTTTTTGAGGTCTCCTCTATTTTTTATGAATTTCTCTATTTTCCGCATTAAAAAAATAAAAAAAAAATTTAACGTGCTCAAAAAATTCTGAAATTTTTTGCTAGAGTATATTGTATTATTCTTAACATATCTGCAAAAAATCATTTCAAAATTCCTTAAATTGAATTTTTTAGGGGGGGTGTGATGGGTGGAACATATTGATGTCTCCTCCTACCACAGCCCACTGTGCTCCTTATGCTCTTTAGGGGGGTGCAGCATACCTCAACCCCCCTGGGGGGGCTGGGGCGCCTAGGCAAGGGGGCATGCCTAGGCACTTGTGGGCTTCGGTGTGGCGCGGAAAACATCCCCCTACCCCCTCCGGTGCCCCGGTCGGATGTCGGAAGGACCCGGGCCATGGCGGGCCACCACGCCATGTCGCGGGCCCACTCGCTGCGGATTTTTTCCTGAGGTGGTGGCATGTTGCCCCGATTGTTGGGGGATGTTGAGGGGCCTCATCCGCTCACCGCGGTCGAACCCGAGGCAACTCTAACGATCGGGGTGGAGGATCGGTGGAGCGAGGCATTTCATGGTTGTGATCCAACGGCGTTGGGGCCCAACCCCGTGCTGGAGCGTGCTGATGGGCTGCTTGGGTAAGGCTTGAGCTCGGCATTCACGTGCTGTGTTTTTTCAATGCTCTTCGCCAAGCGTGGGCAGCCTCGATGCGTGCCGATGGACGGGGGAACGTCCCCTCCGAGGGCGGTGAGCATCCAAGGATGTGTGGCTGACGTTTTTGGGGACAAACCTCGTGCTGAAGTGTGCACAGGGGCTGCCGGTTTCGGGGTGGGCGCGAATGTCACCAGGCTGAGTAATCTACCTTCGTGTGATGTCCAGGTCCGAACGGTAGCTTTTGTATGTGGATGCATGGGGGGTGTCCCCTTGATCGGAGGCGCACAGCCGTTGATGTGCTTTGCGATGCGGGCTCTTGAGGGTTGATTACTGTGGCTTTGAGGTGCTAATGGTCGCTTTCTTGAGGTGTGGGCATGGTACCCTCGTGCTGTGCCGGCATGGATGGTTGGGGGCTTGCGGCATCTCGGGGCTCGGTGTGATGCTCTCGAGGGCCTTGCAACGAACGTGCCGAGCCTTGAGCCTGGGCGTGCCAAGGGTGGATGTCTTGCTGCGAGGGCACATCATTCAGTTGGAGTGCTCGAGTGGGGGGGGCAGGATCTCGCGGCACAACCGGTGCAAGGGGCTGAGCATTGTTCGGTGACGCATTTCGGCGCATGCTTATGTTGAGGCTGGGGGTGCTCGCATTGTGCTTGGGCGTGCCAATGGCGGATGCTGCATTGCGAGGGCACATCATTAAGTTGTAGTGCTTGAGCGGTGGGGTGGAAGCTTGCGGCGCAACTGTGGCATGAGGCTTGAACTCCGTCGACGATGCATTTCGACGTGCGCTTGTGCTGAGGCTGGGGGCTTGCCATGCGCCTGGGCGTGTCGAGAGTGCATGCTGTATTGCGAGGGCACATCATTAAAGTTGTAGTGCTCGAGCGGTTTGGCAGAATCTTGCGGCACAACTGTGGCAAAGGGCAAGAACCTTGCCGAGGACGCATTACGGCGTACGCTTGTGTTGAGGCTGGGGGCTTGCCCTGTGCTCGGGCGTGCCAAAGGTGGATGCTTCACTACGAGGGCACATCATTAAGTTGAAGTGCTTGAGCGGTGGGGTGGAAGCTTGCGGCGCAACTATGGCATGAGGCTTGAACTCTGTCGACGATGCATTTGGGCGTGCGCTTATGCTGAGGCTGGGGGCTTGCCATGCGCCTGGGCGTGTCAAGAGTGCATGCTGTATTGCGAGGGCACATCATTAAGTTTGTAGTGCTCGAGCGGTTTGGCAGAATCTTGCGGCACAACTGTGGCAAAGGGCAAGAACCTTGCCGACGACGCATCGTGGCGTATGCTTATGTTGAGGCTGGGGGCTTGCCCTGTGCTCGGGCGTGCCAAAGGTGGATGCTTCACTACGAGGGCACATCATTAAGTTGAAGCGCTCGAGCTGTGGGGTGGAAGCTTGCGGTGCAACTGTGGCACAGGGCTTGAACCTTGCCGACGATGCATTCTGGCTGCGCACA
>CANTUR010000969.1:35000-40000 GCA_947683625.1 Mallotus nudiflorus
CTTGCCGATGAGATAGGCATGCCATATAGAAAGTCAAGTGGCTTTGCCAAAGGGGTGGACGACAAGATGTTCAAAATCGAGGGGAAGGCTCGTGGAGTGGACATCGAGATTGGTCCGTGGCATGGCAAGCTTGACATTTTGGTAGCTCCACTTGGAGGAAGGAAGTTCTACTTGGGGATGGACTTCCTAAACATGGTGAAAGCTATCTTGGTTCCCTACGCTAACACCATGTACTTTATGGAGGATGGCCAAATGCTGCTCGTACCCATCGAGAGGGAGAAGTGTCAAGACAAGGGGATCTTCGACATACAAGTCTCCAAGGGTGAATCTCGAGAGGGGCAAGGTGAGAAGGGTGCAAAGAGGCCTACACGTCGAGGGAACAAGTACAAAGGTAGGCAAAGGAAGCCTACTTCACCACCAAAGGGTAAGGTGGATGACAAGTCCAAGACCATCCATAAGGGTGAAATGGGTGGCACAAAGGCGTCAAGGGGTGCGCCAAGGAAGGAAGATGTTCGCAAGGGTACGCGAAGGACTTCCCAAAGGAGCAAGGAGTGCGTCGACGAGCACGATCCAAGGGGAGGATCGAAGGGGGCAACCATGAGAGCACGAAAGGGTCGTGACCAAGAGAAGGGAGTCTTGGAGAATCATGGGAGGCGCAAGTCGACTACTCAAGCAACGCGAGTCAAGCGTGAGGGTCTTGACATGGAGGCGACAAAGGAGCTGCTTCGAGGGTTGAAGAAGCTTGTGGAGCTCTTGGAATCGCCAAAGCCTCATGAGCGACGAGGGCGTCGCTAGGTTTGGTGGGGGAGAATGTCACGGGAAATATGCCTAAGGAGTTTTGACACCATGATGGGTGGTTTAAAAGGCATACATTCTCCCTAGCTTAACTATAGTATGTAGGAGTACTATAGAATATTCTAGAATAGGCTAGAATAAGCTAGAGTTGTGTGGAGTACTCTAGCATATTATGGAAGTGTGTAGAGAGTCCATGAGGGTTGTATGGGAAGCTTATGGAAATATCTAGACATGGGGTGTCTAGAACTCTCCATGGGAGGAGAGGAAGGGAAGCTTCCATAAGTGTGACATGGGAAGGTTCTAGAATATTCCCATGAGGAGGTGGAATAGTAAGGAGGTGGGAATAGTAACCCATCCTCACCTATAAATACCTCCACCCTCATTTGTAAATAGATAGAAAAAGAGAGTGTTAGGAGCCATCTAGCCAAGAGAGAGCTAAGCCTTGTAAAGCCATAGGAAGCATACTTTCTTGTAAGCCATTCTTGTTTATTTGTATAGTGTAAAGTGAGGTTTCTTTACATATAACACTTGTGCTACCCTTTCTCTTCTTAAGCATACATTTTGCTAGTGGGTGTGCTAGCTTTCCAAAGCCAAGGCACGATCCTAAAAGTGTGGGTAAGGAGGCTTACTAGCATACTTGCGTGGGTTGGACGAGGTATTGCTAGGCCGCACGTGGGCGAGTGTTGGGGGTTAACAAAACTCACGTGACACTCGGCCGAGATTCCTGGCATGCCTCGGAGCGCATGGCCGAGGCTCGGCAGGCCCTCGGCCGAGAGTCCTGGCATGCCTCGGCGCTCATGGCCGAGCCTCGGCAGGCCCTCGGCCGAGATTCCTGGCATGCCTCGGCGCTCATGGCCGAGGCTCGGCAGGCCCTCGGCCGAGAGTCCTGGCATGCCTCGGCGCGCATGGCCGAGCCTCGGCAGGCCCTCGGCCGAGAGTCCTGGCATGCCTCGGCGCGCATGGCCGAGCCTCGGCACGCCCTCGGCCGAGAGTCCGGGCATGCCTCGGCGCGCATGGCCGAGGCCTCGGCACCCTCTCGGCCAAGAGTGCTGGCATGCCTCGGAGCGCATGGCCGAGGCCTCGGCCCCCTCTCGGCCGAGAGTCCTCGCATGCCTCGGCGCTCATGGCCGAGCCTCGGCAGGCCCTCGGACGAGATTCCTGGCATGCCTCGGCGCGCATGGCCGAGGCTTCGCAGGCCCTCGGCCGAGATTCCTGGCATGCCTCGGCGCGCATGGCCGATCCTCGGCAGGCCCTCGGCCGAGAGTCCAGGCATGCCTCGGCGCGCATGGCCGAGCCTCGGCACGCCCTCGGCCGAGTGTCCCGGCATGCCTCGGCACGCATGGCCGAGGCCTCGGCACCCTCTCGGCCAAGAGTGCTGGCATGCCTCGGAGCGCATGGCCGAGGCCTCGGCCCCCTCTCGGCCGAGAGTCCTCGCATGCCTCGGCGCTCATGGCCGAGCCTCGGCAGGCCCTCGGACGAGATTCCTGGCATGCCTCGGCGCGCATGGCCGAGGCTCGGCAGGCCCTCGGCCGAGAGTCCTGGCATGCCTCGGCGCGCATGGCCGAGCCTCGGCACGCCCTCGGCCGAGAGTCCTCGCATGCCTCGGCGTGCATGGCCGAGGCCTCGGCACGCCCTCGGCCGAGGCTGGGACGCCTCGGCTCGCCCATGGCCGAGTATCGTTGGAGGTTAATGGCATGGCTTTTGGAGGTTAATGGCATGCTCCCGGGCGGATAGATGCCTATGCGGCACGGTCAAGGGGCACATGCTTTTGGCACGAGACATTACGTGCTTTTAGAGCGTTGAATATGGTTCGGGCTTGATTTTTGTTGCGGTAAGTTGGATGGGGTTGATCATCCTCGGTGCCACAACCCCGACAAGTATATCGGGCATCATTATATCGTATATGTTGTGACCCTTCCTCGCGTATGATGAAACCATTCACTATTTATTTGAAAATGGTACTTCTAAAGTTTCATTGGCAAGATGCCTTTATTCCGGTGGGACTGCATGCTTTTGCCACATAGCCATTTTGGCCGATTTTTCGGGAAGATTGAGCATATAGCCCAATCATCAAGCAAACATCGTGAAAATTAAAATATGGTCACACCATTAAATTTATCATATTTTTTTATGGCTATCCAAAAGAAACGGTGATTTTTTGAGGTGTCCACTATTTTTTATGAATTTATCTATTTTCCGCATTAAAAAAATAAAAAAAAATAGTTATCGTGCTCAAAAAATTCTGAAATTTTTTCCTACAGCATATTTGATTATTCTTAACATATCTTCAGGAGATCTTTGTTATGGTGGGACTTCATATTTTTGCCACATTGGCATTTTGGCCGATTTTTCGGGAAGATTTAGCATGTAGCACAATCATCAAGAAAACATCATGAGAATTAAAATCTGGTCACACCATTAAATTTACCATATTTTTTTGGGGCTCTCCACAAAAAATGGTGATTTTTTGAGGTCTCCTCTATTTTTTATGAATTTCTCTATTTTCCGCATTAAAAAAATAAAAAAAAATATTTAACGTGCTCAAAAAATTCTGAAATTTTTTGCTAGAGTATATTGTATTATTCTTAACATATCTGCAAAAAATCATTTCAAAATTCCTTAAATTGAATTTTTTAGGGGGGGTGTGATGGGTGGAACATATTGATGTCTCCTCCTACCACAGCCCACTGTGCTCCTTATGCTCTTTAGGGGGGTGCAGCATACCTCAACCCCCCTGGGGGGGCTGGGGCGCCTAGGCAAGGGGGCATGCCTAGGCACTTGTGGGCTTCGGTGTGGCGCGGAAAACATCCCCCTACCCCCTCCGGTGCCCCGGTCGGATGTCGGAAGGACCCGGGCCATGGCGGGCCACCACGCCATGTCGCGGGCCCACTCGCTGCGGATTTTTTCCTGAGGTGGTGGCATGTTGCCCCGATTGTTGGGGGATGTTGAGGGGCCTCATCCGCTCACCGCGGTCGAACCCGAGGCAACTCTAACGATCGGGGTGGAGGATCGGTGGAGCGAGGCATTTCATGGTTGTGATCCAACGGCGTTGGGGCCCAACCCCGTGCTGGAGCGTGCTGATGGGCTGCTTGGGTAAGGCTTGAGCTCGGCATTCACGTGCTGTGTTTTTTCAATGCTCTTCGCCAAGCGTGGGCAGCCTCGATGCGTGCCGATGGACGGGGGGAACGTCCCCTCCGAGGGCGGTGAGCATCCAAGGATGTGTGGCTGACGTTTTTGGGGACAAACCTCGTGCTGAAGTGTGCACAGGGGCTGCCGGTTTCGGGGTGGGCGCGAATGTCACCAGGCTGAGTAATCTACCTTCGTGTGATGTCCAGGTTCCGAACGGTAGCTTTTGTATGTGGATGCATGGGGGGTGTCCCCTTGATCGGAGGCGCACAGCCGTTGATGTGCTTTGCGATGCGGGCTCTTGAGGGTTGATTACTGTGGCTTTGAGGTGCTAATGGTCGCTTTCTTGAGGTGTGGGCATGGTACCCTCGTGCTGTGCCGGCATGGATGGTTGGGGGCTTGCGGCATCTCGGGGCTCGGTGTGATGCTCTCGAGGGCCTTGCAACGAACGTGCCGAGCCTTGAGCCTGGGCGTGCCAAGGGTGGATGTCTTGCTGCGAGGGCACATCATTCAGTTGGAGTGCTCGAGTGGGGGGGCAGGATCTCGCGGCACGACCGGTGCAAGGGGCTGAGCATTGTTCGGTGACGCATTTCGGCGCATGCTTATGTTGAGGCTGGGGGTGCTCGCATTGTGCTTGGGCGTGCCAATGGCGGATGCTGCATTGCGAGGGCACATCATTAAGTTGTAGTGCTTGAGCGGTGGGGTGGAAGCTTGCGGCGCAACTGTGGCATGAGGCTTGAACTCCGTCGACGATGCATTTCGACGTGCGCTTGTGCTGAGGCTGGGGGCTTGCCATGCGCCTGGGCGTGTCGAGAGTGCATGCTGTATTGCGAGGGCACATCATTAAAGTTGTAGTGCTCGAGCGGTTTGCAGAATCTTGCGGCACAACTGTGGCAAAGGGCAAGAACCTTGCCGAGGACGCATTACGGCGTACGCTTGTGTTGAGGCTGGGGGCTTGCCCTGTGCTCGGGCGTGCCAAAGGTGGATGCTTCACTACGAGGGCACATCATTAAGTTGAAGTGCTTGAGCGGTGGGGTGGAAGCTTGCGGCGCAACTATGGCATGAGGCTTGAACTCTGT
>CANTUR010000969.1:50000-55000 GCA_947683625.1 Mallotus nudiflorus
GAGCGCTCCCGCCCAAGATATAAGGGACGAAGCAAGTGGAGGAGGGATGACAAAGAGGGGTCATCCAAACCATGGCGCAAGGAGGACAAGGGTGAGTCTTCTAAGCCTAAACTTGCTTGTTTCATTTGCAATGGGCCACATCGAGCATATGAGTGCCCCAAGCGAGGGAAGCTTGCGGCTTTGGTAAGAATGGAGGAGGGGGAGAAGCAACGTGGAGGGTGAGCTTGCTAGCATCAATCTCCTTCCTTCCATTCAACCCAAGAGTGGAGAGCAACATCGTGGCCGAATGTTGATCAAGACTAAGGTGCGGGGACAAACCTTAGAAGCCATGATCGACTCTGGTGCCGATGCAATCTATATGGCAAAGGAGCTTGCCGATGAGATAGGCATGCCATATAGAAAGTCAAGTGGCTTTGCCAAAGGGGTGGACGACAAGATGTTCAAAATCGAGGGGAAGGCTCGTGGAGTGGACATCGAGATTGGTCCGTGGCATGGCAAGCTTGACATTTTGGTAGCTCCACTTGGAGGAAGGAAGTTCTACTTGGGGATGGACTTCCTAAACATGGTGAAAGCTATCTTGGTTCCCTACGCTAACACCATGTACTTTATGGAGGATGGCCAAATGCTGCTCGTACCCATCGAGAGGGAGAAGTGTCAAGACAAGGGGATCTTCGACATACAAGTCTCCAAGGGTGAATCTCGAGAGGGGCCAAGGTGAGAAGGGTGCAAAGAGGCCTACACGTCGAGGGAACAAGTACAAAGGTAGGCAAAGGAAGCCTACTTCACCACCAAAGGGTAAGGTGGATGACAAGTCCAAGACCATCCATAAGGGTGAAATGGGTGGCACAAAGGCGTCAAGGGGTGCGCCAAGGAAGGAAGATGTTCGCAAGGGTACGCGAAGGACTTCCCAAAGGAGCAAGGAGTGCGTCGACGAGCACGATCCAAGGGGAGGATCGAAGGGGGCAACCATGAGAGCACGAAAGGGTCGTGACCAAGAGAAGGGAGTCTTGGAGAATCATGGGAGGCGCAAGTCGACTACTCAAGCAACGCGAGTCAAGCGTGAGGGTCTTGACATGGAGGCGACAAAGGAGCTGCTTCGAGGGTTGAAGAAGCTTGTGGAGCTCTTGGAATCGCCAAAGCCTCATGAGCGACGAGGGCGTCGCTAGGTTTGGTGGGGGAGAATGTCACGGGAAATATGCCTAAGGAGTTTTGACACCATGATGGGTGGTTTAAAAGGCATACATTCTCCCTAGCTTAACTATAGTATGTAGGAGTACTATAGAATATTCTAGAATAGGCTAGAATAAGCTAGAGTTGTGTGGAGTACTCTAGCATATTATGGAAGTGTGTAGAGAGTCCATGAGGGTTGTATGGGAAGCTTATGGAAATATCTAGACATGGGGTGTCTAGAACTCTCCATGGGAGGAGAGGAAGGGAAGCTTCCATAAGTGTGACATGGGAAGGTTCTAGAATATTCCCATGAGGAGGTGGAATAGTAAGGAGGTGGGAATAGTAACCCATCCTCACCTATAAATACCTCCACCCTCATTTGTAAATAGATAGAAAAAGAGAGTGTTAGGAGCCATCTAGCCAAGAGAGAGCTAAGCCTTGTAAAGCCATAGGAAGCATACTTTCTTGTAAGCCATTCTTGTTTATTTGTATAGTGTAAAGTGAGGTTTCTTTACATATAACACTTGTGCTACCCTTTCTCTTCTTAAGCATACATTTTGCTAGTGGGTGTGCTAGCTTTCCAAAGCCAAGGCACGATCCTAAAAGTGTGGGTAAGGAGGCTTACTAGCATACTTGCGTGGGTTGGACGAGGTATTGCTAGGCCGCACGTGGGCGAGTGTTGGGGGTTAACAAAACTCACGTGACACTCGGCCGAGATTCCTGGCATGCCTCGGAGCGCATGGCCGAGGCTCGGCAGGCCCTCGGCCGAGAGTCCTGGCATGCCTCGGCGCTCATGGCCGAGCCTCGGCAGGCCCTCGGCCGAGATTCCTGGCATGCCTCGGGCGCTCATGGCCGAGGCTCGGCAGGCCCTCGGCCGAGAGTCCTGGCATGCCTCGGCGCGCATGGCCGAGCCTCGGCAGGCCCTCGGCCGAGAGTCCTGGCATGCCTCGGCGCGCATGGCCGAGCCTCGGCACGCCCTCGGCGAGAGGTCCGGGCATGCCTCGGCGCGCATGGCCGAGGCCTCGGCACCCTCTCGGCCAAGAGTGCTGGCATGCCTCGCAGCGCATGGCCGAGGCCTCGGCCCCCTCTCGGCCGAGAGTCCTCGCATGCCTCGGCGCTCATGGCCGAGCCTCGGCAGGCCCTCGGACGAGATTCCTGGCATGCCTCGGCGCGCATGGCCGAGGCTTCGCAGGCCCTCGGCCGAGATTCCTGGCATGCCTCGGGCGCGCATGGCCGATCCTCGGCAGGCCCTCGGCCGAGAGTCCAGGCATGCCTCGGCGCGCATGGCCGAGCCTCGGCACGCCCTCGGCCGAGTGTCCCGGCATGCCTCGGCACGCATGGCCGAGGCCTCGGCACCCTCTCGGCCAAGAGTGCTGGCATGCCTCGGAGCGCATGGCCGAGGCCTCGGCCCCCTCTCGGCCGAGAGTCCTCGCATGCCTCGGCGCTCATGGCCGAGCCTCGGCAGGCCCTCGGACGAGATTCCTGGCATGCCTCGGCGCGCATGGCCGAGGCTCGGTAGGCCCTCGGCCGAGAGTCCTGGCATGCCTCGGCGCGCATGGCCGAGCCTCGGCACGCCCTCGGCCGAGAGTCCTCGCATGCCTCGGCGTGCATGGCCGAGGCCTCGGCACGCCCTCGGCCGAGGCTGGGACGCCTCGGCTCGCCCATGGCCGAGTATCGTTGGAGGTTAATGGCATGGCTTTTGGAGGTTAATGGCATGCTCCCCGGGCGGATAGATGCCTATGCGGCACGGTCAAGGGGCACATGCTTTTGGCACGAGACATTACGTGCTTTTAGAGCGTTGAATATGGTTCGGGCTTGATTTTTGTTGCGGTAAGTTGGATGGGGTTGATCATCCTCGGTGCCACAACCCCGACAAGTATATCGGGCATCATTATATCGTATATGTTGTGACCCTTCCTCGCGTATGATGAAACCATTCACTATTTATTTGAAAATGGTACTTCTAAAGTTTCATTGGCAAGATGCCTTTATTCCGGTGGGACTGCATGCTTTTGCCACATAGCCATTTTGGCCGATTTTTCGGGAAGATTGAGCATATAGCCCAATCATCAAGCAAACATCGCGAAAATTAAAATATGGTCACACCATTAAATTTATCATATTTTTTTATGGCTATCCACAAGAAACGGTGATTGTTTGAGGTGTCCACTATTTTTTATGAATTTATCTATTTTCCGCATTAAAAAAATAAAAAAAAATAGTTATCGTGCTCAAAAAATTCTGAAATTTTTTCCTACAGCATATTTGATTATTCTTAACATATCTTCAGGAGATCTTTGTTATGGTGGGACTTCATATTTTTGCCACATTGGCATTTTGGCCGATTTTTCGGGAAGATTTAGCATGTAGCACAATCATCAAGAAAACATCATGAGAATTAAAATCTGGTCACACCATTAAATTTACCATATTTTTTTGGGGCTCTCCACAAAAAATGGTGATTTTTTTGAGGTCTCCTCTATTTTTTATGAATTTCTCTATTTTCCGCATTAAAAAAATAAAAAAAAATATTTAACGTGCTCAAAAAATTCTGAAATTTTTTGCTAGAGTATATTGTATTATTCTTAACATATCTGCAAAAAATCATTTCAAAATTCCTTAAATTGAATTTTTTAGGGGGGGTGTGATGGGTGGAACATATTGATGTCTCCTCCTACCACAGCCCACTGTGCTCCTTATGCTCTTTAGGGGGGTGCAGCATACCTCAACCCCCCTGGGGGGGCTGGGGCGCCTAGGCAAGGGGGCATGCCTAGGCACTTGTGGGCTTCGGTGTGGCGCGGAAAACATCCCCCTACCCCCTCCGGTGCCCCGGTCGGATGTCGGAAGGACCCGGGCCATGGCGGGCCACCACGCCATGTCGCGGGCCCACTCGCTGCGGATTTTTTCCTGAGGTGGTGGCATGTTGCCCCGATTGTTGGGGGATGTTGAGGGGCCTCATCCGCTCACCGCGGTCGAACCCGAGGCAACTCTAACGATCGGGGTGGAGGATCGGTGGAGCGAGGCATTTCATGGTTGTGATCCAACGGCGTTGGGGCCCAACCCCGTGCTGGAGCGTGCTGATGGGCTGCTTGGGTAAGGCTTGAGCTCGGCATTCACGTGCTGTGTTTTTTCAATGCTCTTCGCCAAGCGTGGGCAGCCTCGATGCGTGCCGATGGACGGGGGGAACGTCCCCTCCGAGGGCGGTGAGCATCCAAGGATGTGTGGCTGACGTTTTTGGGGACAAACCTCGTGCTGAAGTGTGCACAGGGGCTGCCGGTTTCGGGGTGGGCGCGAATGTCACCAGGCTGAGTAATCTACCTTCGTGTGATGTCCAGGTCCGAACGGTAGCTTTTGTATGTGGATGCATGGGGGGGTGTCGTGTCCCCTTGATCGGAGGCGCACAGCCGTTGATGTGCTTTGCGATGCGGGCTCTTGAGGGTTGATTACTGTGGCTTTGAGGTGCTAATGGTCACTTTCTTGAGGTGTGGGCATGGTACCCTCGTGCTGTGCCGGCATGGATGGTTGGGGGCTTGCGGCATCTCGGGGCTCGGTGTGATGCTCTCGAGGGCCTTGCAACGAACGTGCCGAGCCTTGAGCCTGGGCGTGCCAAGGGTGGATGTCTTGCTGCGAGGGCACATCATTCAGTTGGAGTGCTCGAGTGGGGGGGCAGGATCTCGCGGCACGACCGGTGCAAGGGGCTGAGCATTGTTCGGTGACGCATTTCGGCGCATGCTTATGTTGAGGCTGGGGGTGCTCGCATTGTGCTTGGGCGTGCCAATGGCGGATGCTGCATTGCGAGGGCACATCATTAAGTTGTAGTGCTTGAGCGG
>CANTUR010000969.1:65000-67500 GCA_947683625.1 Mallotus nudiflorus
GGTGATTTTTTGAGGTGTCCACTATTTTTTATGAATTTATCTATTTTCCGCATTAAAAAAATAAAAAAAAATAGTTATCGTGCTCAAAAAATTCTGAAATTTTTTCCTACAGCATATTTGATTATTCTTAACATATCTTCAGGAGATCTTTGTTATGGTGGGACTTCATATTTTTGCCACATTGGCATTTTGGCCGATTTTTCGGGAAGATTTAGCATGTAGCACAATCATCAAGAAAACATCATGAGAATTAAAATCTGGTCACACCATTAAATTTACCATATTTTTTTGGGGCTCTCCACAAAAAATGGTGATTTTTTGAGGTCTCCTCTATTTTTTATGAATTTCTCTATTTTCCGCATTAAAAAAATAAAAAAAAATATTTAACGTGCTCAAAAAATTCTGAAATTTTTTGCTAGAGTATATTGTATTATTCTTAACATATCTGCAAAAAATCATTTCAAAATTCCTTAAATTGAATTTTTTAGGGGGGGTGTGATGGGTGGAACATATTGATGTCTCCTCCTACCACAGCCCACTGTGCTCCTTATGCTCTTTAGGGGGGTGCAGCATACCTCAACCCCCCTGGGGGGGCTGGGGCGCCTAGGCAAGGGGGCATGCCTAGGCACTTGTGGGCTTCGGTGTGGCGCGGAAAACATCCCCCTACCCCCTCCGGTGCCCCGGTCGGATGTCGGAAGGACCCGGGCCATGGCGGGGCCACCACGCCATGTCGCGGGCCCACTCGCTGCGGATTTTTTCCTGAGGTGGTGGCATGTTGCCCCGATTGTTGGGGGATGTTGAGGGGCCTCATCCGCTCACCGCGGTCGAACCCGAGGCAACTCTAACGATCGGGGTGGAGGATCGGTGGAGCGAGGCATTTCATGGTTGTGATCCAACGGCGTTGGGGCCCAACCCCGTGCTGGAGCGTGCTGATGGGCTGCTTGGGTAAGGCTTGAGCTCGGCATTCACGTGCTGTGTTTTTTCAATGCTCTTCGCCAAGCGTGGGCAGCCTCGATGCGTGCCGATGGACGGGGGAACGTCCCCTCCGAGGGCGGTGAGCATCCAAGGATGTGTGGCTGACGTTTTTGGGGACAAACCTCGTGCTGAAGTGTGCACAGGGGCTGCCGGTTTCGGGGTGGGCGCGAATGTCACCAGGCTGAGTAATCTACCTTCGTGTGATGTCCAGGTCCGAACGGTAGCTTTTGTATGTGGATGCATGGGGGGTGTCCCCTTGATCGGAGGCGCACAGCCGTTGATGTGCTTTGCGATGCGGGCTCTTGAGGGTTGATTACTGTGGCTTTGAGGTGCTAATGGTCGCTTTCTTGAGGTGTGGGCATGGTACCCTCGTGCTGTGCCGGCATGGATGGTTGGGGGCTTGCGGCATCTCGGGGCTCGGTGTGATGCTCTCGAGGGCCTTGCAACGAACGTGCCGAGCCTTGAGCCTGGGCGTGCCAAGGGTGGATGTCTTGCTGCGAGGGCACATCATTCAGTTGGAGTGCTCGAGTGGGGGGGGCAGGATCTCGCGGCACAACCGGTGCAAGGGGCTGAGCATTGTTCGGTGACGCATTTCGGCGCATGCTTATGTTGAGGCTGGGGGTGCTCGCATTGTGCTTGGGCGTGCCAATGGCGGATGCTGCATTGCGAGGGCACATCATTAAGTTGTAGTGCTTGAGCGGTGGGGTGGAAGCTTGCGGCGCAACTGTGGCATGAGGCTTGAACTCCGTCGACGATGCATTTCGACGTGCGCTTGTGCTGAGGCTGGGGGCTTGCCATGCGCCTGGGCGTGTCGAGAGTGCATGCTGTATTGCGAGGGCACATCATTAAAGTTGTAGTGCTCGAGCGGTTTGGCAGAATCTTGCGGCACAACTGTGGCAAAGGGCAAGAACCTTGCCGAGGACGCATTACGGCGTACGCTTGTGTTGAGGCTGGGGGCTTGCCCTGTGCTCGGGCGTGCCAAAGGTGGATGCTTCACTACGAGGGCACATCATTAAGTTGAAGTGCTTGAGCGGTGGGGTGGAAGCTTGCGGCGCAACTATGGCATGAGGCTTGAACTCTGTCGACGATGCATTTGGGCGTGCGCTTATGCTGAGGCTGGGGGCTTGCCATGCGCCTGGGCGTGTCAAGAGTGCATGCTGTATTGCGAGGGCACATCATTAAGTTTGTAGTGCTCGAGCGGTTTGGCAGAATCTTGCGGCACAACTGTGGCAAAGGGCAAGAACCTTGCCGACGACGCATCGTGGCGTATGCTTATGTTGAGGCTGGGGGCTTGCCCTGTGCTCGGGCGTGCCAAAGGTGGATGCTTCACTACGAGGGCACATCATTAAGTTGAGCGCTCGAGCTGTGGGGTGGAAGCTTGCGGTGCAACTGTGGCACAGGGCTTGAACCTTGCCGACGATGCATTCTGGCTGCGCACATGCTGAGGCTGGGGGCTTGCCTTGGGCTTTTGGCGTTCCGAGGGCTGATGCTTCATTGCGAGGGCACATCATTAAGTTGTAGTGCT
>CANTUR010000969.1:77500-82500 GCA_947683625.1 Mallotus nudiflorus
TTTTGCCACATTGGCATTTTGGCCGATTTTTCGGGAAGATTTAGCATGTAGCACAATCATCAAGAAAACATCATGAGAATTAAAATCTGGTCACACCATTAAATTTACCATATTTTTTTGGGGCTCTCCACAAAAAATGGTGATTTTTTGAGGTCTCCTCTATTTTTTATGAATTTCTCTATTTTCCGCATTAAAAAAATAAAAAAAAATATTTAACGTGCTCAAAAAATTCTGAAATTTTTTGCTAGAGTATATTGTATTATTCTTAACATATCTGCAAAAAATCATTTCAAAATTCCTTAAATTGAATTTTTTAGGGGGGGTGTGATGGGTGGAACATATTGATGTCTCCTCCTACCACAGCCCACTGTGCTCCTTATGCTCTTTAGGGGGGTGCAGCATACTGTCACGGGTCCTCCATTTAGCCCTGACATTCGACCCGTGTGGCGCCTAAACTTTCTCAAGTTTAGGCCAGCCAAGCCTCATGAACATGCTCTTAGCATTAATACCGAGTGTTCTCCGACTATAGTCGAGTATTGGCGAACCTAACCAACCTCGCATGTTCACTACTATCATTGTTCCCATGTTTCTCGCATATGTTCGAGGCTCATGCTCGCATTGTATCCCGCCTAGGCATCCAAGCCTCATTCTTATCTTAAGCCTCGCATTCGCCTTACTGTTCCCGCACATTACCGAAGCCTCGCATTCGCCTTACCGTTCCCACACATTATCGAATCCCGCATTAGCCTTATGGCTCTCACATATTCAAGGGTCATGTACTTGTTTCACAAGTCCCGCATATAACCAAATCCCACAGTGCCTCGGAATTCCCCTATATGCTTGCGCATAGCGCAAGTCATATTATAACCTCGGGTCCAGGAGAACCACGCACTACGAGCACCTCGGCCTCGTAGTGTCCATAGAGCTCCTCCTCTATGGAGACATCGAATTCCTCTTTCCTGAACTCGATGCCCGTCACCTAGCTTAACACTAGGGAGCTCACTTAAGGCTGTGTCGTCGAACATGCACACAAGCCTCGGGGATGGTGGAGAGCTTACACCGAAAGTACCCCCTAAAGAGCATAAGGAGCACCTTTAAGGTTGGTAGGAGGAGACATTAGAATGTTCCACCCATCACACCTTGGTAAATATATGAATAATAATATTTATTCATATTTACCAAAATGCCCTTCATTGTATTTACCGAAATGCCCTTCGTTGTATGTCTTTGCTCGGCCATAATATACTTTTCTTGTCCCACCAAGTCCTTAGGATAAGCTAAGGACTCTAAGGGTGCATGGCCCCTAAGGCCCCTTTTGTCGCCCCGTTACATTCTCCCCCACTTGAGCAATTGACGCCCTCGTCAATTGGCCATAGGAGTTCGCGGTTCTCGTCGCTTGTGGTGTTCCATGTCTTCTTCTATTTGATCTCCATCAGGTTGCACTGCCTGTTTATGCTCTTAAAACTATGTCAACTCTTGACCACTTCTCGCTCTTGTCCATCACGAATTTTGGCTCTCCATTGTGAATTTTGGCTCTCCACCTCATCAATCTGCATGTCTTCTCTTAGGTTCTTTTTTTTTTTTTTTTTTTTTTTTTTTTTTTAACTCTCAATAATGCTTCCCATGCTTTTGTTGCTTTATTCCTGTCTCGGGTGTAAATTGTACCTCGCAAGACAACATAAAGAAGCAACAACAGTACATATTGAAAACAACTAATTCTCATGTATCATTTGCTCTTTTAATACAAATTCAATGTTAGATAAATTTGCCATTTGCATATATTTGTACATTAATTGAATAACCATCACAACTTACTATTTTTGTCAAGGAACTATAAAGGAGCATAATATGACTTACACATTTTCCTTATGTTCATTCAACACCGTTATTGTTCATCGCTCTAAGTACTCATAGTTTGCTATTTTTGCACCTTCCTGAATCCTCGCCTCTTTTGTTTCTAGGATAGGGTCTCTACTAGCCAACGTCTTGCTTTGGTTTAATGCTCTTCCTCCATCACTTGTTACATTATGGGAGCCTTCATGTATTTTGCTTTTCACTTGCCAAAAGGTAGATATCTTGTCCCTTTTTATCTAGGGTCTTCCCTTCAGTTCCGATGGGTCATTCAAGAGTAGTATTTTTGCTTGTCTTAATATTAGTAAGAGTTTATGATTTTGGGATCAACTTGCTTGTTCCCTTGCCTTGAGCAAAGATGTCATCCTCATTTATAAAAGCCATAACCCTTCATCCACAAGTAAGTTGATTCGATGAATCCCCTTTCTTGCTTCTTGACAGTTACTATATGTCATCCGAGTCATTTGCCACCATGTTTTCATAGACATTTCAAGCCTCCATAGCATTACGCATTGTTTATCGCACTCGTATTCCATCCCCTTAGTGATTTCTTGATTTAGCTATCTCGGCACTTATTCTCACCTGCACAGAACACATATATATATTTTCCTCAAAGGTTGCCTCAAGCTCTATTGGCAAACCCTTTTATAACACACAAGGCCACCACAGCCTTTAGCAAAATCAAGGCTACCGCAGCCCTCAGTAAACACAAATCAAGGCTACCGCAGCCCTCATCAACCACACATCTCGCACAACATGTTTCCGCTCACACTCATTTTTTTTTCTTTCTCTTTTTCTTTTTCTCTCTTTCTTTTCACTTTTCCTTTGTCATTTTCTTTCCTTCTTTTCACTCTATATTCTTTTTCTTTCACTTACATTTTTTTTTATTATTATTATTTTTTTCTCTTTCCTTTCTTTTTTTTTCTTTCACACATTCTCACACACTCACAATAGTGGTTACCGCAACCACATTCAAATCATGATATTTCACTTATCGTTTCATTCATTACTGAGTGGGTTTTACTCCCCCACTTTGAGTCATAATACTCATGAAAATTCCATCACATTGGCTTCTCAAGCCTAACTCATGCTCAACGCCTCACTGGCCCTTGAGCCACATCGCATATCGCTATAAGTTCCTGCCACTATTTGATAATTCTTATAATTCATCAATTGAAAGAAATATCTCAATTCTAGCACTTCATCTTTGTGCATTCTCACATTTCCAATTGTAGGGCATCATCCCTTTTATAGTCTCATAGGACTAACAATATTTCCGATTCGCCACATTTAATGGGTCCTGTCACAACCCTTATTCACATTGTGAATTTTTTTTTGCACTTTATATCTCGCATCGAATCACATTCATCGCCTCTCAATTTAAGGGACATTGTACCCTTTTTGTTTTCGCTTATGGACTATTCAATCGCAACATTGATATTTTTATCTTAGGATTGGCACTATCGGCCTCTCGTTTTAACACGTTTCTCATCCCACCATGATTGGCCTTTTACGCCAATAAGCAATCTTGCTATAATTTTATCAATCGTTCCCTCATTTGGCTCGAAGTTTCTTTCGAGTCTTTATCAATCTTATAGCTTATCCCTCAAGGATATGCATCGGTACAATGATGCTATTATAGTGTTATATCTGACCAAAGCCTCAAACACTTTTCGCTTCATGTAATCGCATTTTATTTCTCATGTATGAGCTTACTAATAAACTTAAGTGTCTCTTCATTTGCTCGCTCTACACAAGTAAATTACGCCTCAATAATTTCTTGTAAGAGTCACAAGTATGAAGGATCCACCAAATTTATTAGATTGTCACATACATTTTTGGCTCATCTCGATGTTTCATGATATTCTTTTTAATGAATATCTTCTAGTTCCCACAAGTTTTCATTTACCGAATTTTGACACCTTGATGTGCCCTTGACAATCGCATCCCTTGCACTTATTTTGCTTCAAGCAGATATGTTTGATTAAATAGCCATAAACATGAATGATTATGGGTTCACAATTATTCATTCTCGCATCAATAGCACCGTACTTATATATTAATATTTCCCGCATTGCACGTTTTCTTTGCTCTGATACCAAATGTCACGGGTCCTCCATTTAGCCCTGACATTCGACCCGTGTGGCGCCTAAACTTTCTCAAGTTTAGGCCAGCCAAGCCTCATGAACATGCTCTTAGCATTAATACCGAGTGTTCTCCGACTATAGTCGAGTATTGGCGAACCTAACCAACCTCGCATGTTCACTACTATCATTGTTCCCATGTTTCTCGCATATGTTCGAGGCTCATGCTCGCATTGTATCCCGCCTAGGCATCCAAGCCTCATTCTTATCTTAAGCCTCGCATTCGCCTTACTGTTCCCGCACATTACCGAAGCCTCGCATTCGCCTTACCGTTCCCACACATTATCGAATCCCGCATTAGCCTTATGGCTCTCACATATTCAAGGGTCATGTACTTGTTTCACAAGTCCCGCATATAACCAAATCCCACAGTGCCTCGGAATTCCCCTATATGCTTGCGCATAGCGCAAGTCATATTATAACCTCGGGTCCAGGAGAACCACGCACTACGAGCACCTCGGCCTCGTAGTGTCCATAGAGCTCCTCCTCTATGGAGACATCGAATTCCTCTTTCCTGAACTCGATGCCCGTCACCTAGCTTAACACTAGGGAGCTCACTTAAGGCTGTGTCGTCGAACATGCACACAAGCCTCGGGGATGGTGGAGAGCTTACACCGAAAGTACCCCCTAAAGAGCATAAGGAGCACCTTTAAGGTTGGTAGGAGGAGACATTAGAATGTTCCACCCATCACACCTTGGTAAATATATGAATAATAATATTTATTCATATTTACCAAAATGCCCTTCATTGTATTTACCGAAATGCCCTTCGTTGTATGTCTTTGCTCGGCCATAATATACTTTTCTTGTCCCACCAAGTCCTTAGGATAAGCTAAGGACTCTAAGGGTGCATGGCCCCTAAGGCCCCTTTTGTCGCCCCGTTACACATACCTCAACCCCCCTGGGGGGGCTGGGGCGCCTAGGCAAGGGGGCATGCCTAGGCACTTGTGGGCTTCGGTGTGGCGCGGAAAACATCCCCCTACCCCCTCCGGTGCCCCGGTCGGA
>CANTUR010000969.1:92500-95000 GCA_947683625.1 Mallotus nudiflorus
ATGCCTCGGCGCTCATGGCCGAGCCTCGGCAGGCCCTCGGACGAGATTCCTGGCATGCCTCGGCGCGCATGGCCGAGGCTTCGCAGGCCCTCGGCCGAGATTCCTGGCATGCCTCGGCGCGCATGGCCGATCCTCGGCAGGCCCTCGGCCGAGAGTCCAGGCATGCCTCGGCGCGCATGGCCGAGCCTCGGCACGCCCTCGGCCGAGTGTCCCGGCATGCCTCGGCACGCATGGCCGAGGCCTCGGCACCCTCTCGGCCAAGAGTGCTGGCATGCCTCGGAGCGCATGGCCGAGGCCTCGGCCCCCTCTCGGCCGAGAGTCCTCGCATGCCTCGGCGCTCATGGCCGAGCCTCGGCAGGCCCTCGGACGAGATTCCTGGCATGCCTCGGCGCGCATGGCCGAGGCTCGGCAGGCCCTCAGCCGAGAGTCCTGGCATGCCTCGGCGCGCATGGCCGAGCCTCGGCACGCCCTCGGCCGAGAGTCCTCGCATGCCTCGGCGTGCATGGCCGAGGCCTCGGCACGCCCTCGGCCGAGGCTGGGACGCCTCGGCTCGCCCATGGCCGAGTATCGTTGAAGGTTAATGGCATGGCTTTTGGAGGTTAATGGCATGCTCCCCGGGCGGATAGATGCCTATGCGGCACGGTCAAGGGGCACATGCTTTTGGCACGAGACATTACGTGCTTTTAGAGCGTTGAATATGGTTCGGGCTTGATTTTTGTTGCGGTAAGTTGGATGGGGTTGATCCTCCTCGGTGCCACAACCCCGACAAGTATATCGGGCATCATTATATCGTATATGTTGTGACCCTTCCTCGCGTATGATGAAACCATTCACTATTTATTTGAAAATGGTACTTCTAAAGTTTCATTGGCAAGATGCCTTTATTCCGGTGGGACTGCATGCTTTTGCCACATAGCCATTTTGGCCGATTTTTTCGGGAAGATTGAGCATATAGCCCAATCATCAAGCAAACATCGTGAAAATTAAAATATGGTCACACCATTAAATTTATCATATTTTTTTATGGCTATCCACAAGAAACGGTGATTTTTTGAGGTGTCCACTATTTTTTATGAATTTATCTATTTTCCGCATTAAAAAAATAAAAAAAAATAGTTATCGTGCTCAAAAAATTCTGAAATTTTTTCCTACAGCATATTTGATTATTCTTAACATATCTTCAGGAGATCTTTGTTATGGTGGGACTTCATATTTTTGCCACATTGGCATTTTGGCCGATTTTTCGGGAAGATTTAGCATGTAGCACAATCATCAAGAAAACATCTTGAGAATTAAAATCTGGTCACACCATTAAATTTACCATATTTTTTTGGGGCTCTCCACAAAAAATGGTGATTTTTTGAGGTCTCCTCTATTTTTTATGAATTTCTCTATTTTCCGCATTAAAAAAATAAAAAAAAATATTTAACGTGCTCAAAAAATTCTGAAATTTTTTGCTAGAGTATATTGTATTATTCTTAACATATCTGCAAAAAATCATTTCAAAATTCCTTAAATTGAATTTTTTAGGGGGGGTGTGATGGGTGGAACATATTGATGTCTCCTCCTACCACAGCCCACTGTGCTCCTTATGCTCTTTAGGGGGGTGCAGCATACCTCAACCCCCCTGGGGGGGCTGGGGCGCCTAGGCAAGGGGGCATGCCTAGGCACTTGTGGGCTTCGGTGTGGCGCGGAAAACATCCCCCTACCCCCTCCGGTGCCCCGGTCGGATGTCGGAAGGACCCGGGCCATGGCGGGCCACCACGCCATGTCGCGGGCCCACTCGCTGCGGATTTTTTCCTGAGGTGGTGGCATGTTGCCCCGATTGTTGGGGGATGTTGAGGGGCCTCATCCGCTCACCGCGGTCGAACCCGAGGCAACTCTAACGATCGGGGTGGAGGATCGGTGGAGCGAGGCATTTCATGGTTGTGATCCAACGGCGTTGGGGCCCAACCCCGTGCTGGAGCGTGCTGATGGGCTGCTTGGGTAAGGCTTGAGCTCGGCATTCACGTGCTGTGTTTTTTCAATGCTCTTCGCCAAGCGTGGGCAGCCTCGATGCGTGCCGATGGACGGGGGAACGTCCCCTCCGAGGGCGGTGAGCATCCAAGGATGTGTGGCTGACGTTTTTGGGGACAAACCTCGTGCTGAAGTGTGCACAGGGGCTGCCGGTTTCGGGGTGGGCGCGAATGTCACCAGGCTGAGTAATCTACCTTCGTGTGATGTCCAGGTCCGAACGGTAGCTTTTGTATGTGGATGCATGGGGGGTGTCCCCTTGATCGGAGGCGCACAGCCGTTGATGTGCTTTGCGATGCGGGCTCTTGAGGGTTGATTACTGTGGCTTTGAGGTGCTAATGGTCGCTTTCTTGAGGTGTGGGCATGGTACCCTCGTGCTGTGCCGGCATGGATGGTTGGGGGCTTGCGGCATCTCGGGGCTCGGTGTGATGCTCTCGAGGGCCTTGCAACGAACGTGCCGAGCCTTGAGCCTGGGCGTGCCAAGGGT
>CANTUR010000969.1:122500-125000 GCA_947683625.1 Mallotus nudiflorus
AGCCTCGGCACGCCCTCGGCCGAGTGTCCCGGCATGCCTCGGCACGCATGGCCGAGGCCTCGGCACCCTCTCGGCCAAGAGTGCTGGCATGCCTCGGAGCGCATGGCCGAGGCCTCGGCCCCCTCTCGGCCGAGAGTCCTCGCATGCCTCGGCGCTCATGGCCGAGACTCGGCAGGCCCTCGGACGAGATTCCTGGCATGCCTCGGCGCGCATGGCCGAGGCTCGGCAGGCCCTCGGCCGAGAGTCCTGGCATGCCTCGGCGCGCATGGCCGAGCCTCGGCACGCCCTCGGCCGAGAGTCCTCGCATGCCTCGGCGTGCATGGCCGAGGCCTCGGCACGCCCTCGGCCGAGGCTGGGACGCCTCGGCTCGCCCATGGCCGAGTATCGTTGGAGGTTAATGGCATGGCTTTTGGAGGTTAATGGCATGCTCCCCGGGCGGATAGATGCCTATGCGGCACGGTCAAGGGGCACATGCTTTTGGCACGAGACATTACGTGCTTTTAGAGCGTTGAATATGGTTCGGGCTTGATTTTTGTTGCGGTAAGTTGGATGGGGTTGATCATCCTCGGTGCCACAACCCCGACAAGTATATCGGGCATCATTATATCGTATATGTTGTGACCCTTCCTCGCGTATGATGAAACCATTCACTATTTATTTGAAAATGGTACTTCTAAAGTTTCATTGGCAAGATGCCTTTATTCCGGTGGGACTGCATGCTTTTGCCACATAGCCATTTTGGCCGATTTTTCGGGAAGATTGAGCATATAGCCCAATCATCAAGCAAACATCGTGAAAATTAAAATATGGTCACACCATTAAATTTATCATATTTTTTTATGGCTATCCACAAGAAACGGTGATTTTTTGAGGTGTCCACTATTTTTTATGAATTTATCTATTTTCCGCATTAAAAAAATAAAAAAAAATAGTTATCGTGCTCAAAAAATTCTGAAATTTTTTCCTACAGCATATTTGATTATTCTTAACATATCTTCAGGAGATCTTTGTTATGGTGGGACTTCATATTTTTGCCACATTGGCATTTTGGCCGATTTTTCGGGAAGATTTAGCATGTAGCACAATCATCAAGAAAACATCATGAGAATTAAAATCTGGTCACACCATTAAATTTACCATATTTTTTTGGGGCTCTCCACAAAAAATGGTGATTTTTTGAGGTCTCCTCTATTTTTTATGAATTTCTCTATTTTCCGCATTAAAAAAATAAAAAAAAATATTTAACGTGCTCAAAAAATTCTGAAATTTTTTGCTAGAGTATATTGTATTATTCTTAACATATCTGCAAAAAATCATTTCAAAATTCCTTAAATTGAATTTTTTAGGGGGGGTGTGATGGGTGGAACATATTGATGTCTCCTCCTACCACAGCCCACTGTGCTCCTTATGCTCTTTAGGGGGGTGCAGCATACCTCAACCCCCCTGGGGGGGCTGGGGCGCCTAGGCAAGGGGGCATGCCTAGGCACTTGTGGGCTTCGGTGTGGCGCGGAAAACATCCCCCTACCCCCTCCGGTGCCCCGGTCGGATGTCGGAAGGACCCGGGCCATGGCGGGCCACCACGCCATGTCGCGGGCCCACTCGCTGCGGATTTTTTCCTGAGGTGGTGGCATGTTGCCCCGATTGTTGGGGGATGTTGAGGGGCCTCATCCGCTCACCGCGGTCGAACCCGAGGCAACTCTAACGATCGGGGTGGAGGATCGGTGGAGCGAGGCATTTCATGGTTGTGATCCAACGGCGTTGGGGCCCAACCCCGTGCTGGAGCGTGCTGATGGGCTGCTTGGGTAAGGCTTGAGCTCGGCATTCACGTGCTGTGTTTTTTCAATGCTCTTCGCCAAGCGTGGGCAGCCTCGATGCGTGCCGATGGACGGGGGGAACGTCCCCTCCGAGGGCGGTGAGCATCCAAGGATGTGTGGCTGACGTTTTTGGGGACAAACCTCGTGCTGAAGTGTGCACAGGGGCTGCCGGTTTCGGGGTGGGCGCGAATGTCACCAGGCTGAGTAATCTACCTTCGTGTGATGTCCAGGTCCGAACGGTAGCTTTTGTATGTGGATGCATGGGGGGTGTCCCCTTGATCGGAGGCGCACAGCCGTTGATGTGCTTTGCGATGCGGGCTCTTGAGGGTTGATTACTGTGGCTTTGAGGTGCTAATGGTCGCTTTCTTGAGGTGTGGGCATGGTACCCTCGTGCTGTGCCGGCATGGATGGTTGGGGGCTTGCGGCATCTCGGGGCTCGGTGTGATGCTCTCGAGGGCCTTGCAACGAACGTGCCGAGCCTTGAGCCTGGGCGTGCCAAGGGTGGATGTCTTGCTGCGAGGGCACATCATTCAGTTGGAGTGCTCGAGTGGGGGGGCAGGATCTCGCGGCACAACCGGTGCAAGGGGCTGAGCATTGTTCGGTGACGCATTTCGGCGCATGCTTATGTTGAGGCTGGGGGTGCTCGCATTGTGCTTGGGCGTGCCAATGGCGGATGCTGCATTGCG
>CANTUR010000969.1:135000-142500 GCA_947683625.1 Mallotus nudiflorus
CCTCGGCGCTCATGGCCGAGCCTCGGCAGGCCCTCGGCCGAGATTCCTGGCATGCCTCGGCGCTCATGGCCGAGGCTCGGCAGGCCCTCGGCCGAGAGTCCTGGCATGCCTCGGCGCGCATGGCCGAGCCTCGGCAGGCCCTCGGCCGAGAGTCCTGGCATGCCTCGGCGCGCATGGCCGAGCCTCGGCACGCCCTCGGCCGAGAGTCCGGGCATGCCTCGGCGCGCATGGCCGAGGCCTCGGCACCCTCTCGGCCAAGAGTGCTGGCATGCCTCGGAGCGCATGGCCGAGGCCTCGGCCCCCTCTCGGCCGAGAGTCCTCGCATGCCTCGGCGCTCATGGCCGAGCCTCGGCAGGCCCTCGGACGAGATTCCTGGCATGCCTCGGCGCGCATGGCCGAGGCTTCGCAGGCCCTCGACCGAGATTCCTGGCATGCCTCGGCGCGCATGGCCGATCCTCGGCAGGCCCTCGGCCGAGAGTCCAGGCATGCCTCGGCGCGCATGGCCGAGCCTCGGCACGCCCTCGGCCGAGAGTCCCGGCATGCCTCGGCACGCATGGCCGAGGCCTCGGCACCCTCTCGGCCAAGAGTGCTGGCATGCCTCGGAGCGCATGGCCGAGGCCTCGGCCCCCCTCTCGGCCGAGAGTCCTCGCATGCCTCGGCGCTCATGGCCGAGCATCGGCAGGCCCTCGGACGAGATTCCTGGCATGCCTCGGCGCGCATGGCCGAGGCTTCGCAGGCCCTCGGCCGAGACTCCTGGCATGCCTGGGCGCGCATGGCCGAGGCCTCGGCACCCTCTCGGCCAAGAGTCCTGACATGCCTCGGAGCGCATGGGCGAGGCCTCGGCACCCTCTCGGCCGAGAGTCCTGGCATGCCTCGGCGCGCATGGCCGAGCCTCGGCAGGCCCTCGGCCGAGATTCCTGGCATGCCTCGGAGCGCATGGCCGAGGCTCGGCAGGCCCTCGTGTCACGGGAAATATGCCTAAGGAGTTTTGACACCATGGTGGGTGGTTTAAAAGGCATACATTCTCCCTAGCTTAACTATAGTATGTAGGAGTACTATAGAATATTCTAGAATAGGCTAGAATAAGCTAGAGTTGTGTGGAGTACTCTAGCATATTATGGAAGTGTGTAGAGAGTCCATGAGGGTTGTATGGGAAGCTTATGGAAATATCTAGACATGGGGTGTCTAGAACTCTCCATGGGAGGAGAGGAAGGGAAGCTTCCATAAGTGTGACATGGGAAGGTTCTAGAATATTCCCATGAGGAGGTGGAATAGTAAGGAGGTGGGAATAGTAACCCATCCTCACCTATAAATACCTCCACCCTCATTTGTAAATAGATAGAAAAAAAGAGTGTTAGGAGCCATCTAGCCAAAAGAGAGCTAAGCCTTGTAAAGCCATAGGAATCATACTTTCTTGTAAGCCATTCTTGTTTATTTATATAGTGTAAAGCAAGGTTTCTTTACATATAACACTTGTGCTACCCTTTCTCTTCTTAAGCATACATTTTGCTAGTGGGTGTGCTAGCTTTCCAAAGCCGAGGCACGATCCTAAAAGTGTGGGTAAGGAGGCTTACTAGCGTACTTGCGTGGGTTGGACGAGGTATTGCTAGGCCGCACGTGGGCGAGTGTTGGGGGTTAACAAAACTCACGTGACAGTTGGTATCAGAGCTCTTGGTTGAGTTCGAGGATTTGGTTTGCCTTCTTTGGAGTGTGTGTTGGAGTGTTAGCACAAAAGAATGGCGGGTTCAGGTGAGCAAGCAACAAGCCAAGCACAAGGTGGTGCGAAGAAGGGTGGACGAGAGAAATCTCGTGACATGTTAACGGCCATGGAGGAAAGGTTGGTCAAGGTAGAGACCACCATGTCCGAGTGGAGGGACAAGCTCGAAGACATGGACCAACGCATCGTGGAGCTCGAGTCCAAGGGTGGTGACGAGGAGGAGCTTCGAGGGGAGATGCAAGGTGCCTTGAATGAGGTCGTGGACAAGTTGTCAAGGGAAGACAAAACCCTCAAGGCAATGTTGCAAGCTTACAAGGAGAAGGTCGAGAAGCTCGAGATGGAGCTTAGCTTGGTAAAGGCCGCGTTGGCGAGCGGTGGGGGAGTCCAAGCTACGACCACTCATAAAGTGGATGCTCCCAAGCCAAAAGCCTATGGTGGGGCGAGGAATGCGAGGGAGATAGATAACTTCCTATGGAGCTTGGAGAGGTACTTTGAGGCCGTAGGCATCGTGGACGAGAATGCCAAGGTGAGGTCTGTATCTCTCTATTTAAATGATGTGGCTACCGTGTGGTGGAGAAGGAGGTGCGAGGACGTCAAAAGGGGGACGTGCACCATCACTACATGGGAAGACTTCAAGAGGGAGTTAAAGGCCCAATTCTACCCCAAGGATGCGGAGAATGAAGCGAGGGCCAAGCTTCGTCGTCTTCAACACAAGGAGGGGTACATACGAGAGTATGTCAAGGAGTTCTCCGAGTTGATGTTGGAGATACCTGATTTGGGAGAGAAGGAGGCATTGTTCAACTTCCTCGATGGATTGTCCCATTGGGCCAAGCAAGAGTTGGAGCGACGAGATGTCAAAGACCTTGCTACCGCGATGGCCATTGCCGAGAGCTTAATAGAGTTCAAGAAAAGGGACCCGAAAGACAAAGGCAAAAAGGTCGAGTACGATAGCAATGGTGGGGGAGACAATGGGGAGTCTTCCGACAATGACGAAGAGCGCTCCCGCCCAAGATATAAGGGACGAAGCAAGTGGAGGAGGGATGACAAAGAGGGGTCATCCAAACCATGGCGCAAGGAGGACAAGGGTGAGTCTTCTAAGCCTAAACTTGCTTGTTTCATTTGCAATGGGCCACATCGAGCATATGAGTGCCCCAAGCGAGGGAAGCTTGCGGCTTTGGTAAGAATGGAGGAGGGGGAGAAGCAACGTGAGGGTGAGCTTGCTAGCATCAATCTCCTTCCTTCCATTCAACCCAAGAGTGGAGAGCAACATCGTGGCCGGATGTTAATCAAGACTAAGGTGCGGGGACAAACCTTAGAAGCCATGATCGACTCTGGTGCCGATACAATCTATATGGCAAAGGAACTTGCCGACGAGATAGGCATGCCATATAGGAAGTCAAGTGGCTTTGCCAAAGGGGTGGACGACAAGATGTTCAAGATCGAGGGGAAGGCTCGTGGAGTGGACGTCGAGATTGGTCCGTGGCATGGCAAACTTGACATTTTAGTAGCTCCACTTGGAGGAAGGAAGTTCTACTTGGGGATGGACTTCCTAAACATGGTGAAAGCTATCTTGGTTCCCTATGCTAACACCATGTACTTTATGGAGGATGGCCAAATGCTGCCCATACCCATCGAGAGGGAGAAGTGTCAAGACAAGGGGATCTTTGACATACAAGTCTCCAAGGGTGAATCTCGAGAGGGGCAAGGTGAAAAGGGTGCAAAGAGGCCTACGAGTCGAGGGAACAAGTACAAGGGTAGGCAAAGGGGGCCTACTTCACCACCAAAGGGTAAGGTGGATGACAAGTCCAAGACCATCCATAAGGGTGAAATGGGTGGCACAAAGGCGTCAAGGGGTGCGCCAAGGAAGGAAGATGTTCGCAAGGGTACGCGAAGGACTTCCCAAAGGAGCAAGGAGTGCGTCGACGAGCACGATCCAAGGGGAGGATCGAAGGGGGCAACCATGAGAGCACGAAAGGGTCGTGACCAAGAGAAGGGAGTCTTGGAGAATCATGGGAGGCGCAAGTCGACTACTCAAGCAACACAAGTCAAGCGCGAGGGTCTTGACATGGAGGCGACAAAGGAGCTGCTTCGAGGGTTGAAGAAGCTTGTAAAGCTCTTGGAATCGCCAAAACCTCATGAGCGACGAGGGCGTCGCTAGGTTTGGTGGGGGAGAATGTCACGGGAAATATGCCTAAGGAGTTTTGACACCATGGTGGGTGGTTTAAAAGGCATACATTCTCCCTAGCTTAACTATAGTATGTAGGAGTACTATAGAATATTCTAGAATAGGCTAGAATAAGCTAGAGTTGTGTGGAGTACTCTAGCATATTATGGAAGTGTGTAGAGAGTCCATGAGGGTTGTATGGGAAGCTTATGGAAATATCTAGACATGGGGTGTCTAGAACTCTCCATGGGAGGAGAGGAAGGGAAGCTTCCATAAGTGTGACATGGGAAGGTTCTAGAATATTCCCATGAGGAGGTGGAATAGTAAGGAGGTGGGAATAGTAACCCATCCTCACCTATAAATACCTCCACCCTCATTTGTAAATAGATAGAAAAAAAGAGTGTTAGGAGCCATCTAGCCAAAAGAGAGCTAAGCCTTGTAAAGCCATAGGAATCATACTTTCTTGTAAGCCATTCTTGTTTATTTATATAGTGTAAAGCAAGGTTTCTTTACATATAACACTTGTGCTACCCTTTCTCTTCTTAAGCATACATTTTGCTAGTGGGTGTGCTAGCTTTCCAAAGCCAAGGCACGATCCTAAAAGTGTGGGTAAGGAGGCTTACTAGCGTACTTGCGTGGGTTGGACGAGGTATTGCTAGGCCGCACGTGGGCGAGTGTTGGGGGTTAACAAAACTCACGTGACACTCGGCCGAGAGTCCTGGCATGCCTCGGCGCTCATGGCCGAGCCTCGGCAGGCCCTCGGCCGAGATTCCTGGCATGCCTCGGCGCTCATGGCCGAGGCTCGGCAGGCCCTCGGCCGAGAGTCCTGGCATGCCTCGGCGCGCATGGCCGAGCCTCGGCAGGCCCTCGGCCGAGAGTCCTGGCATGCCTCGGCGCGCATGGCCGAGCCTTGGCACGCCCTCGGCCGAGAGTCCTGGCATGCCTCGGCGCGCATGGCCGAGGCCTCGGCACCCTCTCGGCCAAGAGTGCTGGCATGCCTCGGAGCGCATGGCCGAGGCCTCGGCCCCCTCTCGGCCGAGAGTCCTCGCATGCCTCGGCGCTCATGGCCGAGCCTCGGCAGGCCCTCGGACGAGATTCCTGGCATGCCTCGGCGCGCATGGCCGAGGCTTCGCAGGCCCTCGGCCGAGATTCCTGGCATGCCTCGGCGCGCATGGCCGATCCTCGGCAGGCCCTCGGCCGAGAGTCCAGGCATGCCTCGGCGCGCATGGCCGAGCCTCGGCACGCCCTCGGCCGAGTGTCCCGGCATGCCTCGGCACGCATGGCCGAGGCCTCGGCACCCTCTCGGCCAAGAGTGCTGGCATGCCTCGGAGCGCATGGCCGAGGCCTCGGCCCCCTCTCGGCCGAGAGTCCTCGCATGCCTCGGCGCTCATGGCCGAGCCTCGGCAGGCCCTCGGACGAGATTCCTGGCATGCCTCGGCGCGCATGGCCGAGGCTCGGCAGGCCCTCGGCCGAGAGTCCTGGCATGCCTCGGCGCGCATGGTCGAGCCTCGGCACGCCCTCGGCCGAGAGTCCGGGCATGCCTCGGCGCGCATGGCCGAGGCCTCGGCACCCTCTCGGCCAAGAGTGCTGGCATGCCTCGGAGCGCATGGCCGAGGCCTCGGCCCCCTCTCGGCCGAGAGTCCTCGCATGCCTCGGCGCTCATGGCCGAGCCTCGGCAGGCCCTCGGACGAGATTCCTGGCATGCCTCGGCGCGCATGGCCGAGGCTTCGCAGGCCCTCGGCCGAGATTCCTGGCATGCCTCGGCGCGCATGGCCGATCCTCGGCAGGCCCTCGGCCGAGAGTCCAGGCATGCCTCGGCGCGCATGGCCGAGCCTCGGCACGCCCTCGGCCGAGTGTCCCGGCATGCCTCGGCACGCATGGCCGAGGCCTCGGCACCCTCTCGGCCAAGAGTGCTGGCATGCCTCGGAGCGCATGGCCGAGGCCTCGGCCCCCTCTCGGCCGAGAGTCCTCGCATGCCTCGGCGCTCATGGCCGAGCCTCGGCAGGCCCTCGGACGAGATTCCTGGCATGCCTCGGCGCGCATGGCCGAGGCTCGGCAGGCCCTCGGCCGAGAGTCCTGGCATGCCTCGGCGCGCATGGCCGAGCCTCGGCACGCCCTCGGCCGAGAGTCCTCGCATGCCTCGGCGTGCATGGCCGAGGCCTCGGCACGCCCTCGGCCGAGGCTGGGACGCCTCGGCTCGCCCATGGCCGAGTATCGTTGGAGGTTAATGGCATGGCTTTTGGAGGTTAATGGCATGCTCCCCGGGCGGATAGATGCCTATGCGGCACGGTCAAGGGGCACATGCTTTTGGCACGAGACATTACGTGCTTTTAGAGCGTTGAATATGGTTCGGGCTTGATTTTTGTTGCGGTAAGTTGGATGGGGTTGATCATCCTCGGTGCCACAACCCCGACAAGTATATCGGGCATCATTATATCGTATATGTTGTGACCCTTCCTCGCGTATGATGAAACCATTCACTATTTATTTGAAAATGGTACTTCTAAAGTTTCATTGGCAAGATGCCTTTATTCCGGTGGGACTGCATGCTTTTGCCACATAGCCATTTTGGCCGATTTTTCGGGAAGATTGAGCATATAGCCCAATCATCAAGCAAACATCGTGAAAATTAAAATATGGTCACACCATTAAATTTATCATATTTTTTTATGGCTATCCACAAGAAACGGTGATTTTTTGAGGTGTCCACTATTTTTTATGAATTTATCTATTTTCCGCATTAAAAAAATAAAAAAAATAGTTATCGTGCTCAAAAAATTCTGAAATTTTTTCCTACAGCATATTTGATTATTCTTAACATATCTTCAGGAGATCTTTGTTATGGTGGGACTTCATATTTTTGCCACATTGGCATTTTGGCCGATTTTTCGGGAAGATTTAGCATGTAGCACAATCATCAAGAAAACATCATGAGAATTAAAATCTGGTCACACCATTAAATTTACCATATTTTTTTGGGGCTCTCCACAAAAAATGGTGATTTTTTGAGGTCTCCTCTATTTTTTATGAATTTCTCTATTTTCCGCATTAAAAAAATAAAAAAAAATATTTAACGTGCTCAAAAAATTCTGAAATTTTTTGCTAGAGTATATTGTATTATTCTTAACATATCTGCAAAAAATCATTTCAAAATTCCTTAAATTGAATTTTTTAGGGGGGGTGTGATGGGTGGAACATATTGATGTCTCCTCCTACCACAGCCCACTGTGCTCCTTATGCTCTTTAGGGGGGTGCAGCATACCTCAACCCCCCTGGGGGGGCTGGGGCGCCTAGGCAAGGGGGCATGCCTAGGCACTTGTGGGCTTCGGTGTGGCGCGGAAAACATCCCCCTACCCCCTCCGGTGCCCCGGTCGGATGTCGGAAGGACCCGGGCCATGGCGGGCCACCACGCCATGTCGCGGGCCCACTCGCTGCGGATTTTTTCCTGAGGTGGTGGCATGTTGCCCCGATTGTTGGGGGATGTTGAGGGGCCTCATCCGCTCACCGCGGTCGAACCCGAGGCAACTCTAACGATCGGGGTGGAGGATCGGTGGAGCGAGGCATTTCATGGTTGTGATCCAACGGCGTTGGGGCCCAACCCCGTGCTGGAGCGTGCTGA
>CANTUR010000969.1:152500-162500 GCA_947683625.1 Mallotus nudiflorus
ATGGGGTTGATCATCCTCGGTGCCACAACCCCGACAAGTATATCGGGCATCATTATATCGTATATGTTGTGACCCTTCCTCGCGTATGATGAAACCATTCACTATTTATTTGAAAATGGTACTTCTAAAGTTTCATTGGCAAGATGCCTTTATTCCGGTGGGACTGCATGCTTTTGCCACATAGCCATTTTGGCCGATTTTTCGGGAAGATTGAGCATATAGCCCAATCATCAAGCAAACATCGTGAAAATTAAAATATGGTCACACCATTAAATTTATCATATTTTTTTATGGCTATCCACAAGAAACGGTGATTTTTTGAGGTGTCCACTATTTTTTATGAATTTATCTATTTTCCGCATTAAAAAAATAAAAAAAAATAGTTATCGTGCTCAAAAAATTCTGAAATTTTTTCCTACAGCATATTTGATTATTCTTAACATATCTTCAGGAGATCTTTGTTATGGTGGGACTTCATATTTTTGCCACATTGGCATTTTGGCCGATTTTTCGGGAAGATTTAGCATGTAGCACAATCATCAAGAAAACATCATGAGAATTAAAATCTGGTCACACCATTAAATTTACCATATTTTTTTGGGGCTCTCCACAAAAAATGGTGATTTTTTGAGGTCTCCTCTATTTTTTATGAATTTCTCTATTTTCCGCATTAAAAAAATAAAAAAAATATTTAACGTGCTCAAAAAATTCTGAAATTTTTTGCTAGAGTATATTGTATTATTCTTAACATATCTGCAAAAAATCATTTCAAAATTCCTTAAATTGAATTTTTTAGGGGGGGTGTGATGGGTGGAACATATTGATGTCTCCTCCTACCACAGCCCACTGTGCTCCTTATGCTCTTTAGGGGGGTGCAGCATACTGTAACGGGGCGACAAAAGGGGCCCTAGGGGCCATGCACCCTTGGAGTCCTTAGCTTATCCTAAGGACATGGTGGGACAAGAAAAGTATAATATGGCCGAGCAAGGACGTATGTGAAAGGAAAAGTACAATGAAGGGCATTTTGGTAAATATGAATAAATATTACTATTTATATATTTATCAAGGTGTGATGGGTGGAACATTCTGATGTCTCCTCCTACCAACCTTCAAGGTGCTCCTTATGCTCTTTAGGGGGTACCTTCGGTGTAAGCTCTCCACCATCCCCGAGGCTTGTGTGCACGTTCGACGACACAGCCTTAAGTGAGCTCCCTAGTGTGAAGCTAGGTGACGGGCATCGAGTTCAGGAAAGAGGAATTCGGTGTCTCCATAGAGAAGGAGCTCTATGGACACTACGAGGCCGAGGTGCTCGTAGTGCGTGGTTCTCCTAGACCCGAGGTTACAATATGACTTGCGCTATGCGTAAGCATATAGGGGAATTCTGAGGCAATGCAGGATTTGATGATATGTGGGACTTGTGAAACAAGTATATGACCCTTGTGTATGTGAGAGCCATGAGGCTAATGTGGGATTCAGTGATATGTGGGAACGGTGAGGCGAATGCGAGGCTTAAGATAAGAATAAGGCTCGGATACATATGCGGGATACGATATGAGCGTGAGCCTCGAACGTATGCGAGAAACATAGGAACAATGATAGTAATGAATAGGTGATGTTGGTTAGGTTCGCCAACACTCGACCATAGTCGAAGGACACTCGGTATTAATGCTAAGGGCATGTTCATGAGGCTTGGCTGGCCTAAACTTGGGAAAGTTTAGGTGCCACACGGGTTGAATGTCAAGGCTAAATGGAGGACCCGTGACAGTATGCTGCACCCCCCTAAAGAGCATAAGGAGCACAGTGGGCTGTGGTAGGAGGAGACATCAATATGTTCCACCCATCACACCCCCCCTAAAAAATTCAATTTAAGGAATTTTGAAATGATTTTTTGCAGATATGTTAAGAATAATACAATATACTCTAGCAAAAAATTTCAGAATTTTTTGAGCACGTTAAATATTTTTTTTTATTTTTTTAATGCGGAAAATAGAGAAATTCATAAAAAATAGAGGAGACCTCAAAAAATCACCATTTTTTGTGGAGAGCCCCAAAAAAATATGGTAAATTTAATGGTGTGACCAGATTTTAATTCTCATGATGTTTTCTTGATGATTGTGCTACAAGCTAAATCTTCCCGAAAAATCGGCCAAAATGCCAATGTGGCAAAAATATGAAGTCCCACCATAACAAAGATCTCCTGAAGATATGTTAAGAATAATCAAATATGCTGTAGGAAAAAATTTCAGAATTTTTTGAGCACGATAACTATTTTTTTTATTTTTTTAATGCGGAAAATAGATAAATTCATAAAAAATAGTGGACACCTCAAAAAATCACCGTTTCTTGTGGATAGCCATAAAAAAATATGATAAATTTAATGGTGTGACCATATTTTAATTTTCACGATGTTTGCTTGATGATTGGGCTATATGCTCAATCTTCCCGAAAAATCGGCCAAAATGGCTATGTGGCAAAAGCATGCAGTCCCACCGGAATAAAGGCATCTTGCCAATGAAACTTTAGAAGTACCATTTTCAAATAAATAGTGAATGGTTTCATCATACGCGAGGAAGGGTCACAACATATACGATATAATGATGCCCGATATACTTGTCGGGGTTGTGGCACCGAGGATGATCAACCCCATCCAACTTACCGCAACAAAAATCAAGCCCGAACCATATTCAACTCTCTAAAAGCACGTAATGTCTCGTGCCAAAAGCATGTGCCCCTTGACCGTGCCGCATAGGCATCTATCCGCCCGGGGAGCATGCCATTAACCTCCAAAAGCCATGCCATTAACCTCCAACGATACTCGGCCATGGGCGAGCCGAGGCGTCCCAGCCTCGGCCGAGGGCGTGCCGAGGCCTCGACCATGCACGCCGAGGCATGCCAGGACTCTCGGCCGAGGGCGTGCCGAGGCTCGGCCATGCGCGCCGAGGCATGCCAGGAATCTCGTCCGAGGGCCTGCCGAGGCTCGGCCATGAGCGCCGAGGCATGCGAGGACTCTCGGCCGAGAGGGGGCCGAGGCCTCGGCCATGCGCTCCGAGGCATGCCAGCACTCTTGGCCGAGAGGGTGCCGAGGCCTCGGCCATGCGTGCCGAGGCATGCCGGGACTCTCGGCCGAGGGCGTGCCGAGGCTCGGCCATGCGCGCCGAGGCATGCCAGGACTCTCGGCCGAGGGCCTGCCGAGGCTCGGCCATGCGCGTCGAGGCATGCCAGGACTCTCGGCCGAGGGCCTGCCGAGCCTCAGCCATGAGCGCCGAGGCATGCCAGGAATCTCGGCCGAGGGCCTGCCGAGGCTCGGCCATGAGCGCCGAGGCATGCCAGGACTCTCGGCCGAGGGCCTGCCGAGCCTCGGCCATGCGCTCCGAGGCATGCCAGGAATCTCGGCCGAGGGCCTGCCGAGGCTCGGCCATGCGCGCCGAGGCATGCCAGGACTCTCGGCCGAGAGGGTGCCGAGGCCTCGCCCATGCGCTCCGAGGCATGCCAGGACTCTTGGCCGAGAGGGTGCCGAGGCCTCGGCCATGCGCGCCCAGGCATGCCAGGAATCTCGGCCGAGGGCCTGCGAAGCCTCGGCCATGCGCGCCGAGGCATGCCAGGAATCTCGTCCGAGGGCCTGCCGATGCTCGGCCATGAGCGCCGAGGCATGCGAGGACTCTCGGCCGAGAGGGGGCCGAGGCCTCGGCCATGCGCTCCGAGGCATGCCAGCACTCTTGGCCGAGAGGGTGCCGAGGCCTCGTGTCACGTGCTGTTTGTCATGACACGCAGGACTGTGCGAGATGCTTGCTGGTTGTGCTTAATGTGGGATGCGGGATAGCGAAAAGGGTGTGAGTACGTGCCGAGCGGTCGTCCCTTCCTTGGATGGGCGTGCTGATTAGGCACCACACTGGTCGGGAGCTGTCCCCGCTCCCCTGATGAGCCCATGGGAGGGCGAAACCAGTGAGCATCGGAGATGGAAAAGGCTTAACCTCGGGTTTGCGGGAGGCCTGGGGTGCCGCACGGGGGAATGTCCCTGCGCTAAACTCTGACCCCGTGACAAATGGTATCAGAGCCGAAGGTTCTAGAATAGTAAGGTTCTAGAATATTCCCATGAGGAGGTGGAATAGTAAGGAGGTGGGAATAGTAACCCATCCTCACCTATAAATACCTCCACCCTCATTTGTAAATGGATAGATAGAAGAGTGTTAGGAGCCATCTAGCCAAGAGAGAGCTAAGCCTTGTAAAGCCATAGGAAGCATACTTTCTTGTAAGCCATTCTTGTTTATTTATATAGTGTAAAGCAAGGTTTCTTTACATATAACACTTGTGCTACCCTTTCTCTTCTTAAGCATACATTTTGCTAGTGGGTGTGCTAGCTTTCCAAGGCCAAGGCACGATCCTAAAAGTGTGGGTAAGGAGGCTTACTAGCATACTTGCGTGGGTTGGACGAGGTATTGCTAGGCCGCACGTGGGCGAGTGTTGGGGGTTAACAAAACTCACGTGACAGTTGGTATCAGAGCTCTTGGTTGAGTTCGAGGATTTGGGTTGCCTTCTTTGGAGTGTGTGTTGGAGTGTTAGCACAAAAGAATGGCGGGTTCAGGTGAGCAAGCAACAAGCCAAGCACAAGGTGGTGCGAAGAAGGGTGGACGAGAGAAATCTCGTGACATGTTAACGGCCATGGAGGAAAGGTTGGTCAAGGTAGAGACCACCATGTCCGAGTGGAGGGACAAGCTCGAAGACATGGACCAACGCATCGTGGAGCTCGAGTCCAAGGATGGGGTGAGGAGGTATTTATAGGCATGGGTGGCTACTATTCCCACCTCCTTAAGGGAATGTTCTAGAATGCTACTTACATACATACATGTGTGGAAACTTCTAGACTTATCTACATGCTACTAGATATGTCTAGTATGTACAAGATATCTCTACAATGTTCAAGAGTGTTCTAGAGAATTCTACATAACTCTAGCACTCTCGGTCAAAATTTTTGGACTAGAGCTCCGCGGCGTGACATTCTCCCCCACCTAATCCGGCAACGCCCCCGTTGCCATCTCCTCGTATGACTTGATTTGTTCTTCAAATTGCCACAAGTCTCGAATCGGTTCCCAACTAGCTTCACTTTCTGGAAGTCCCTTCCATTTGACAAGGAATTCGGTTGTTGGGGGTAGGTTTGATTGTGGCACCTTCCGATGGGAGATAATGTATTCCACCTCTTTATCGTATTGAGCTCTCACATTCAATGGAGCTCTTTTGGATCTTCCTCTACTCGGGTCATCGAGATCCTCCCGATAGGGCTTTAGCATGCTCACATGAAAGACAGGGTGGATCTTGATGCCTTGTGGAAGTTCTACCTTGTAAGCTGCCTTTCCCACACGTTTGATGATGGGAAAGGGTCCCTCGTATCTCCTTTTAAGGCCCCAATGAAGTCCGTCGGCTTTTCCATGCAAGTATAGTTTAATGAGCACTTTATCGCCTTCGTTGAACTCCATGTGCCTTCTTTTCTTGTCCGCCCACTTTTTCATTCTCTTGGATGCCTTCTCCAAGTAGGATCGAGCAACATCATTTTGCTCCCTCCATTCTTTTGCAAGTTTGAAAGCAGGTGGACTCCTACTCGACCAATCCATGGCAAGAGTGCTTGGAGTGTAAGGTTGTTGCCCCATGACGATCTCAAAAGGACTCTTGCCTGTGGACTCGCTCCTTTGTAAGTTATATGAGAATTGGGCAACATCAAGCAACTTAGCCCAATTTCGTTGATTGGCACTTACGTAGTGCCTTAAGTACAGCTCCAAGAGAGCATTGATTCTCTCGGTTTGCCCATCGGTTTGGGGGTGCATGCTCGTCGAGAATTTTAGGTCGGTGCCTAATAGCTTGAACAACTCCGTCCAAAAGCGACCCGTGAATCGAGCATCTCTATCGCTTACTATTGATCTCGGCACACCCCAATACTTCACCACGTGCTTCATGAAAAGATGGGCGGCTCCTTCGGCCGTGATGGACTTTGGTGCGGGAATGAAGATGCCATACTTTGAGAAGCGATCCACCACAACAAAGATCCATGCACACCCTTCGGATATAGGAAGCCCCACTATAAAATCCATGGAAACACTCTCCCATGGTCTCGAGGGAATGGAAAGTGGCTCTAGCAAACCACTTGGGGCTTGTTGCTCCATCTTGTCTTGTTGGCACACAAGACAAGTTCTTACGTAGGCCTCCACATCTTCCCTCATGCGAGGCCAATAATAGGCATTCTCCACAAGTGCTATTGTGCGTTGTATGCCTGGATGTCCCGCCCACTTGCTATCATGGCACTCCTTGATAATTTCCTTCCTAAGGTTGTCATGGAGCGGCACGTATAGTCTTCTTCTCTTGGTGTAAAGCAAATCCCCTTCAAGCCAAAATCTTCGAGTTTTACCTTCTCGAACAAGAGCCATGAAGTTCTTGGCCAAGGAATCATGCTTTAGCCCTTCCTTGATGCGTTCCCACAAGTTGCACTTGGGGCGACTTATATCGGCAAGCTCCCCCTTTCTACTAAGTGCATCGGCAACAAGGTTCGCTTTGCCCGGCTTATACTCCATGACATAGTCAAACTCCGCAAGGAAGTCTTGCCACCTAGCTTGCTTTGGTGTGAGCTTCTTTTGCGTTTGAAAGTAGCTAGTGGCAATGTTGTCGGTCTTGACAACAAATTTGCTCCCAAGCCAAAAGCCTATGGTGGGGCGAGGAATGCGAGGGAGATAGATAACTTCCTATGGAGCTTGGAGAGGTACTTTGAGGCCGTAGGCATCGTGGACGAGAATGCCAAGGTGAGGTCTGTATCTCTCTATTTAAATGATGTGGCTACCGTGTGGTGGAGAAGAAGGTGCGAGGATGTCAAAAGGGGGACGTGCACCATTGCCACATGGGAAGACTTCAAGAGGGAGTTAAAGGCCCAATTCTACCCCAAGGATGCGGAGAATGAAGCGAGGGCCAAGCTTCGTCGTCTTCAACACAAGGAGGGGTACATACGAGAGTATGTCAAGGAGTTCTCCGAGTTGATGTTGGAGATACCTGATTTGGGAGAGAAGGAGGCATTGTTCAACTTCCTCGATGGATTGTCCCATTGGGCCAAGCAAGAGTTGGAGCGACGAGATGTCAAAGACCTTGCTACCGCGATGGCCATTGCCGAGAGCTTAATAGAGTTCAAGAAAAGGGACCCGAAAGACAAAGGCAAAAAGGTCGAGTACGATAGCAATGGTGGGGGAGACAATGGGGAGTCTTCCGACAATGACGAAGAGCGCTCCCGCCCAAGATATAAGGGACGAAGCAAGTGGAGGAGGGATGACAAAGAGGGGTCATCCAAACCATGGCAAAAGGAGGACAAGGGTGAGTCTTCTAAGCCAAAACTTGCTTGTTTCATTTGCAATGGGCCACATCGAGCATATGAGTGCCCCAAGCGAGGGAAGCTTGCGGCTTTGGTAAGAATGGAGGAGGGGGAGAAGCAACGTGAGGGTGAGCTTGCTAGCATCAATCTCCTTCCTTCCATTCAACCCAAGAGTGGAGAGCAACATCGTGGCCGAATGTTGATCAAGACTAAGGTGCGGGGACAAACCTTAGAAGCCATGATCGACTCTGGTGCCGATGCAATCTATATGGCAAAGGAACTTGCCGATGAGATAGGCATGCCATATAGAAAGTCAAGTGGCTTTGCCAAAGGGGTGGACGACAAGATGTTCAAGATCGAGGGGAAGGCTCGCGGAGTGGACGTCGAGATTGGTCCGTGGCATGGCAAACTTGACATTTTAGTAGCTCCACTTGGAGGAAGGAAGTTCTACTTGGGGATGGACTTCCTAAACATGGTGAAAGCTATCTTAGTTCCCTATGCTAACACCATGTACTTTATGGAGGATGGCCAAATGCTACCCATACCCATCGAGAGGGAGAAGTGTCAAGACAAGGGGATCTTCGACATACAAATCTCCAAGGGTGAATCTCGAGAGGGGCAAGGTGAGAAGGGTGCAAAGAGGCCTACACATCGAGGGAATAAGTGCAAGGGTAGGCAAAGGAGGCCTACTTCACCACCAAAGGGTAAGGTGGATGACAAGTCCAAGACCATCCATAAGGGTGAAATGGGTGGCATAAAGGCGTCAAGGGGTGCGCCAAGGAAGGAAGATGTTCGCAAGGGTACGCGAAGGACTTCCCAAAGGAGCAAGGAGTGTGTTGACGAGCACGATCTAAGGGGAGGATCGAATGGGGCAACCATGAGAGCACGAAAGGGTCGTGACCAAGACAAGGGAGTCTTGGAGAATCATGGGAGGCGCAAGTCGACTACTCAAGCAACGCGAGTCAAGCGCGAGGGTCTTGACATGGAGGCGACAAAGGAGCTGCTTCGAGGGTTGAAGAAGCTGGTAAAGCTCTTGGAATCGCCAAAGCCTCGTGAGCGACGAGGGCGTCGCTAGGTTTGGTGGGGGAGAATGTCACGGGAAATATGCCTAAGGAGTTTTGACACCATGGTGGGTGGTTTAAAAGGCATACATTCTCCCAAGGCTAACTATAGTATGTAGGAGTACTATAGAATATTCTAGAATAGGCTAGAATAAGCTAGAGTTGTGTGGAGTACTCTAGCATATTATGGAAGTGTGTAAAGAGCTCCATTGAATGTGAGAGCTCAATACGATAAAGAGGTGGAATACATTATCTCCCATCGGAAGGTGCCACAATCAAACCTACCCCCAACAACCGAATTCCTTGTCAAATGGAAGGGACTTCCAGAAAGTGAAGCTAGTTGGGAACCGATTCGAGACTTGTGGCAATTTGAAGAACAAATCAAGTCATACGAGGAGATGGCAACGGGGGCGTTGCCGGATTAGGTGGGGGAGAATGTCACGCCGCGGAGCTCTAGTCCAAAAATTTTGACCGAGAGTGCTAGAGTTATGTAGAATTCTCTAGAACACTCTTGAACATTGTAGAGATATCTTGTACATACTAGACATATCTAGTAGCATGTAGATAAGTCTAGAAGTTTCCACACATGTATGTATGTAAGTAGCATTCTAGAACATTCCCTTAAGGAGGTGGGAATAGTAGCCACCCATGCCTATAAATACCTCCTCACCCCATCATTTTGTACACTTTTGGTGAACATAATACAAGTATACTTTCCAAAGCTCTTGTGCTCTCTTTGTGCCTTTTTACTTAAGCATACTTTCGTTGCCGTAATTCTTGCCATCTTGCCGAGTTTGGCATACGTTGGAAGGCTTACTAGCATTCTTGACATTGGGTGAATCAAGCTTGCTAGGCCGCACGTGGGCTAAGTTCGCGAGTATAACAAAACTCACGTGACAGTTGGTATCAGAGCCGGTTGTGTGCTAGCTGTGAGTTTGCCAAGCGCTCTTTACCACGCTGGCGAGTCGATGTGACGAGCGAGGATGCTCGCACCCGAAAGGAAAGGGGTGTTCGCAAGTGGGTCCTCTATAAAGAGATTGAGATGAGGACGAGTAGGCAGGAAGCCGCAGTGAAAGTTCGCCAAGCACTCGTATCTGCGCTGGCACACCCTGAGCAGCGGAGGGTAGTTGCAAGTGGATCGCAGCCTCAGTGAAGAAGAGGGCGAGCAGGCAGGGAATTGCACACAAATCCGGGGCAATTAAAAGGAAAGGGGCAGGAGTCTTCCTCACGCAACGAGGACGTTGCGAAATCAAGTGGGGGAGAATGTCACGTGCTGTTTGTCGTGACACGCAGGACTGCGCGAGATGCTTGCTGGTTGTGCTTAATGTGGGATGCGGGATAGCGAAAAGGGTGTGAGTACGTGCCGAGCGGTCGTCCCTTCCTTGGATGGGCGTGCTGATTAGGCACCACACTGGTCGGGAGCTGTCCCCGCTCCCCTGATGAGCCCATGGGAGGGCGAAACCAGTGAGCATCGGAGATGGAAAAGGCTTAACCTCGGGTTTGCGGGAGGCCTGGGGTGCCGCACGGGGGAATGTCCCTGCGCTAAACTCTAACCCCGTGACACTCGGCCATGCGCGCCGAGGCATGCCCGGACTCTCGG